>PVIH01000169.1:44714-107309 GCA_004025045.1 Sigmodon hispidus | reverse complement strand
GTGGGGAAGAACTAGCTAGTAACAGAGCCCAGGGCCTCATGCATGCACAAGCAAGCTCTGCTATTGAGCCACCTCCCTCGCCTAATATCCCCACTCTTGAAAAGATGCCTTTCCTCTCTTTCAGGGTAATCACTTCTCAGGTATAAGGCACTGTGAACTGTGTGGAAGAGAAACTACAGCCTACTTCTGATGGCAAAGGGAAGCTGAAAGAAAGCTGGCTTCTTGTGCATGCTAACTGCACCAGTCCTAACCGGGCCCACTATGGGTCTGGTTTTGCAGGAAGAGTCAAAGATCGAATCTCATCTGTGCAGGATGGAGCAAAAGATTCCAGAATCCATATGCTTTCACAAAAAAGTCTGTGAACCTAGATCATAGAATCGGCACGCTTACCAGATCTGGCTTCTGAGCACTGAGCCCAAGGATGGGGTCCAGTGGGGGCTGGATCATCTCCTGCTGCTGTCACTGCTACCACCAAAGAGCCTGTCATTAAAGCTTTGTCCCTGGTTTTCTGATTTACATGTACAAATAATCACTGTCAGGGGCATGAGCCCCAGAGAGCAATAATAGATTCTGGTGGTAGCAGATGCAGGAAATAAAAACAAAAATGAAACACACCAGCCTGGCAGAACTCGATGCTGAGAGGAGTCCTGGGGGAGAGGCCTGATGGGTATGCAGGCCTAAGAGGAGACAGCAGTAAAGTATTGACTGCTGGGTCTCTTGTAAAATCCAGTAGAGGGTGTTTTTAAAAACTGTGGTAACAATATACAGACATACTACTCTGAATGTGCCCAATCTCATCTGATCTCAGAACCTAAGCAAAGTCAGGCCTGGTTAGTACTTGGATGGGAGACTGCCTGAGAATACCAACTGCTGTAGACCTGCTGGGAATGACTGTACACTCACAATCCCAACACTTGGGAGGCAGAGGCAGAGGCAGGCAGATCTCTGAGTCCAGAGGTCAGCCTGGTCTACAGAGTGAGTTCTAGGACAGCTAGGGCTACGCAGAGAAACTCTGTCTCAAACAACAACAAAAACAAAAAATTGTGGTAGCATACATATACAGCAAATATATCAGATTAATCATTTTTAAAGCATGCAATTCTCTGGCATAATTACATTCACTGCCATGCAAACATTGGCACTACCTAATCTTAATATTCTTGTCACCCCAGCAGAAACCCTGTGTCTTTTAAAGCAATAACAATGCATTCTCACCTGCTACAGTCCTTGGCAACCCTAATTTACTTCCTGATTGCTGACTTTTCTAATTCTAAACAATTTATAAAGTGGAATCATATAGTATTTCATCATTTTATGTTTTATTTTTCTTAGTACAGTGTTTCTTTTTTTTTTTGTTAAACTTTATTATTTATTTACTTATTTGCCTTGGTGTTTTGCCTGGAACTGGAACTACAGACAGTTGTTAGCTGCCATGTGGGTGCTGGGAATCGAACCCGGGTCCTCTGGAAGAGCAGACGGTGCTCTTAACCGCTGAGCCATCTCTCCAGCCCCAGTACAGTGTTTCTAAGGTTCATCCATGTTGTAGCATGTGCCAGAGTGCCATTTCTTTTTGTGGCAGAATAATATTCCATTGGATGGTTATGGACATCTATCAGTGCATGAAGACTTGGTTATTTTTAGAATTTGATCAATTAATGTGAAAATACAGCCATAAATCAGGGTATGAAAATACATATTTGAGTTTCTGTTGCTTTCCACCCGCTTTGGAGTTTACATGTAAGAAGGGAATGGTTGGAGCAAATGGTAATTCTCTGTTCATTTTTATGAGGATCAACTGTGTCCAGCAGGAGTTACTCTATGATTTATGAGAATGGTTCAGCCTCTGCTCAGGAGGCAGAGTACTGTGCACAGTAGTTTTAAAGCCCAGACAGCATGCTTCCCTGCCCTGGAATGGGTACAAAGAACACCAAAGGCCTTAGAAGAAATAATCCTCTAGTCCTCTAAATTTTCTTTCTAGTGTGTTCATGTTCTTGGGAAAAGGTCCACCACAATCCTACACCTCAGGAGGCAGCTATCCTTAAGGTCCACTCATTGCTTCAGAAGGGTGATGCCTGCTCTAAGTCTCTTGACATGTTCTCTCTACTTTACTACCCTGCCAGAGCTGGGCTTGGCAAATTTGGGTCCCTCAAAGCAGGAAATGGTATGGTACCCTTGGTGCTTAACTCTACCATCACCAGAGCACTGGGATTAGAGCATCATCCCCCATGCTGGCACCTTCTGCCAGGCTTGTCCTTCTCCTGTTAGACCCCTGTGGTTAATTTCTGTTTACTGTCTAGACTCAGTTTGGAGGTCACTGCTCTGTATTGTTTCCTGGGTGGAGTGGAGTGCCCACCTCTGGCTCCCATAGTACCTCCCAAATTCATTCTGGAGGCTCTTATCACCTACTTCCTGTTTTCGGGTTACTAGCCTATTATCCTACCACATAATCAACATAATGGGTGTAGAGAATGAGTGTCTTATCTTTGCATCCCTAGCCCTAGAACATGCCCAGTACATTGAATGAATAAATGAATGAGAATAAAGAATGAATGAACCATGTTGCTTAATGAATGTCTATTGAGTGAATAGGTGCATGAATGAATGGGGTCCCAAGGACTAAAATGTGTGCCTGGTACATAGACTTGGCTTGTAGTCAAGCCCTCATTCATTCATCCATTCATTTATTCAGTACAATCACTTCTATGTGTCAGTCTCTCAGGTGCTGGGGTCCAATGCCAGTAAGATCCAGGTTCTGTCCTCAGGAAGCCCACCAAAGAGTAGATATAGACAGAAGTAAACAACAAGTATGCCCCAAATGACTCCACTGCCCCAGAAGCACACGGGGACTTGCATCACATCAAAAGGCCAAACAGGGCTTCTCAGCTCCACCAGTTGCTGGGCACAGCTGGCTGTGGAAGGAGTGGCCAATTAACATGCTGCACACACCTGTCGGTGGCTGCACAGAGGATTTGGGGGTGAGAGAATTAACAATCAGGAGGATTTTTGGAGCTCCCAGAACCCAGCCCAGCTCACATCAGAGACCTCATTCTCCTTTAGGGATTCATTCGCTCTGCACAGCTGGTTAATTTTTCATCAAGAGGTGGGGGTAGGGATTTGGAGAGTACTCTGATCCTGCACTCTTTCATGCTGGAGATAGGGAGAGAAACACAACATCCTATCCACTTTATTATTATTTTTTTTAAAGATGAAACAGTAGCAGATTGTGGTTGCCAGGCAAGGCCCAGCCCTCAAAAGGCTTGTGCTGCTGCTGGCTGATTAACAGTTATTGGGCAAAGGATAAAGCTTTCAAAAGGTACAGGCCTCTGGTGAAGGCGCTTACACATTTAATGAGCACCGGGTGACATGATAGTGGTGAGCAGGGATTGTTTAGGAGAGTGATTTAAGGCTCTTGTATTCTGGCCCACCTTCACCCCCTCTTCCTCTCAGATCTGGCTACACTCAGTCCCACTCTGGCCCTGGCTGACAGGTACTTGCCCCTTGATGAACATCCTTCTTCCCCAGGGATTCCTGTCACAACACCAAGGACACCTGTTACTGTTCAAATCTGACCCAGAACTTGAAAGTTCAGGGCTGACAATGACGTCTGTTTGTTCATTCAGAAAAGGAGAAAGAGGAAAAAATAAGATGATGACCTCTGAGGTATCAATGTGTTCCACTTCTGTGGTCTCACTTGGTTCTCACTAAGAGCTTTTTCTAAAGGCCTTCTAAGTGCCTCACGTGGAAAGGGACCCCAGAATGTAGTGAGATGAGACTGCATCATCCGCGGGGGTGCCAGGAGCATCAAGCTGCTGGGTGGGAAGATGTAGCTAAGCACAGCCCTTCATGGTGTCATCCATGAAGGTTTGCTTCTCTTTCCCTCTTTTCCCAAGTGTATCCCACAGGACAATGGAGAGACTTCCCCGGCTCAGCAGGGCCCAGGATTGCTGGGGATTCAGCCAGCACAGCTGAAGACTTTCCAACTGTCCATTCTCATAGGGCCTCTATGCCTGATATAACTGAGGGAGGTGGATTCAGATCAAAGAAAAGTACAAGACACAACTTACAATATGCTTTGAGTTGTGCTGTGTTGCCACGAGTTATGTGCATGCTATCATCCCCTCTCTGGAAGAAGGCAATTTTGTTATTGAGATAGAACCTACAGGGGAGAATCTGATAGATGGTGTACTCTAAGCCCAGGCAGCGAACCTTATGATCCTTTTGGGAATAGGGCTAAACTGCAGACTCAGACTCTGGGGTCTGGACTGAGTGGAGGCATGCAGAGGCATTTTTCACTATCTCTTTGTCCACGCTGCTGTCACTGGTCCTTGGACCACACTTTAAATAGTAAGGCCCTATCCTGAGAACTCAAAGGAGCCGGGCTAGTCAGACAGCACCTGCCTTGAGGCAATGTATACATGGTTTGCAGAGAGCAGAGGACATAAAGTGTCAAGTAAGAATATTCAAAGCAGAAGAAAACTTTGCTTTTATAGGCATTCTATGGGGCTGATGGGTCATAGGACACTAAGAGAGAATCATTACAACATGGAAGAACAGACTCAAGGCTGGGAGCTGGAGACAGTCTCCAGCCCTGACCGTGTGACCTTGGACTAGCCACTTCCTCAATCCAGAAGTGTTTACAAGGAATCCAGTGATTCTCGACCTGGGCAGCATATGAGAACATCTGGGAAACTTTTAAAATAACAAGCGCCTGGCCCTCTTCCCAAGGGTTTTTATGTAGTGGTCTGGGATAGGGCTCAGGCCCAGGTAGCTTGAAAGAGCTCATGTGTAGCCTGGGCCCAGAATTATCCTGCTAGACAACTGACCTCTGAGGTTCCGCTTCTTCATCCTTTCATACAGACAGTGAGGGCCAGGAGTCCTGGCTTCTGTTCCTGGGCATGTGGCCTACAGCAAAATACAAGATCAGAGAACCCCTACGAAAACCTTCTCCACTATGCCAGAAGTCTGAGCAGGGCTGTGGAGGAGGCCAGGTGGAGGGGCCTCCGTGCCCATCTGGTTCCCATTAATCTGGAGGCATGTTTCACATCCCTGGCAGGTACTTGGAGCTGGGAACAGCCCCCTGGGTGGCCCTCAGCGGGGCCCTTTCAAGCCAAGCCCTGCTGACAAGCTGCGGGGCTCTGTGAGGCCCTCCTGGCTTCCAGTCACCGTCCTGTCTTCTCTTGGGGATAAAAATCCCCGAACAAATAAGAAACCAAAGGAGGCAGGCACAGGAGCCTGGCCTCCCTTTCATTAGCAGTCTGTCACAGAGCGTGAAGGACTCCGATAAATTCTGCAGCTCAGCAGCTGCCGAGGAGAGCCGGGAGGAAGAAGATTCATTTGCTCCCTCAGAAGACTTGAATCTTCAGGAATTTTCAATTCCTTTTCCTCCCCCACCTACTCAGGCAGGAATTATCCCAAAGCCACATGTTGTCCAAGGTCAGCCTAGAGATATCTAGACTTAGGGGGCCGGAAGGAGTCACTGGCTGGCTGAAGAAGGCATGGGCATGGGGGACAGGTTAGGTCCTGAGCAGCCTTTTTTCCCTGCAGACATGGGGGAAGAGGAGTCAGACTTTGTTTCCACAAGACCCCAGAGCATTTGATGGTAAATGTGTCCCTCCCCAGGGCGGGAGCCACAGCAGCTTCATGTAGCTACTTGGTGTGAGTCTCCCCACCAGGCTCAAGTTTGCCAGATCTGATTGGTGGAGTTGAGGGTGCGTGGGCGGGTATCTTGCATGGAGACTGCCTTGACTGTGCCCTTCCCAAAGCCTTGCTGTGACCCCCTTCATCCACAATCTGCTCTGTAAAGAAGGCATGGTCCTGTGGTTGGGTCTGGCTCCAGAGTCAGCTGAATCTCTGTGTCATTATCGACTAAGCCATGTGACTTTGACTAAGCTAATGAACCTTTGTGCTCCCTTCTATAAAATGGGAATAATAAAATGTGTACCTCATAAAATTATTATTGCCATATCCTGGGAGGGAGAAAAGCTCATAGCAAGGAGAACCTTCTCTCCTTGACTGGCAAGTTCCCAGGCAGCAGGAAACGCAGAAGAGCTTGCTCCAGAGTCCACACAGAACATGTGTTCCAGGATGAAAGCAGAAGCAGTGTCCTCCCTCTTGGGAAGGGACAGGGAGAACTAGCCCATCCTGTGATCTGTGTATACACAGTGTGTGCTGTTCTTAAACACGCTGATCAAGGCATCTCCAAGAGGCTCTGGCCAAACAGCAACACCAGCCCCTAGAACATTAGGATGGGCCAAGCTACCATGGTTACAGATGTCCCTAAAGTCAGAGTCAAGGCCAGATGCTCAAGAAACTTTGTGAAACGGAGGAAGGTGCCACTTTAAAGCACAACCCTGGCTATCGTCACACTAATCCTGGTGGCCAGAACCTGAGAGAGCCAGCAGGGTCCCGGCAGGCGATGAAGGTTGACCGTAGGGAAGTGTTCAGAACTTCTTTCCCCTGTAATCTCAGTAGGCAACAAGGAGTGGCCCTGACTGAGCTCAGGAAGAGCACAGAGGTGCAATGGTGCCCACCAGCTAGTGCTTGTATATTAGATGCTAAAACTCACTTAAACACAGTGAGCAAGAAATCCATTTCTGGGTCAGCAAGATAGTTCAGTGGGTAAAGGTGCTCACTGCCAGATCTGCCTGCCTCTGCCATTTGAGTACTTGGATTAAAGTTGTGGGACACTATGCCCTATTTAATACATTTGACACCAAATGTATATGATTTAATTTTAATAATGGCTGTGAAATAGCCACTGGCTTGTAAAATTTTTGAGAAGTGAACAGTCAGTTGTTTTAATGTGGCCGCAGTACCCCTCTGCATAGAACTTAACTACTATTCCCCACTAACTGATGGAGTCAGTGCCTCACAGCACTAAGAATAACACCAGCTCAGCAAGTGAGGTGCAGCAGACGATAGATATCCCCACTTCACAGATGAGGATGTAGGTGAAGTCACGTGGAAGCCCAAGAGACATCAAATGATTCAATGTTGGATTAAATCTAAGCTTGCTAACCTCTCAAGACGATGAGTGGGAGGTTTTCTATTTAGTCTACCCTTCAGCACCCTTGTGCTGCTGCCTCGGTAGAGTTTCTCAGTCTAACGTTAGAGTCTTCAGAGTCAACAGGAGTAGAAGCTAACTCCCCATGTTGGTCTCTGAGCCAGTGGACAAGCCATACCCCATAGGCCTTGGATCCCCAGCTACAGAGCAAGGGGACAACAATCTGCATAGTCCTAATAGCTCCGGGCTCTAAGGCATGATGGGACAGCACTTCTGCCCAGAGGGTCTCAAGAGCAAGGAGAAGCCTAGATTCCATCTTCTGCCACATGGCCAGTTTGCTCCCAGACAGGGCCATTCTGTTATTCTCACAGTAGAGCACTCCCCCACTAGTCCCGACAGCCCCACAGGAGTGGCATACTGGACACCTAAACAGTTGGACTAAGAGGTGCCTTCATAGAAGCCGGGAGTATTCAGTGATGAGACAGCCAGAGATAAAGAATGGCTTGAGAAAGGCTGTTCAGAACTGGGGATGGAGGCCAGCAGGGGAACAGTTGACCCCCAGAAGTCCCTGGTGGAGGTTGGACTTGTGTATTTCCTGAGATAGATTGATTCCAGGCCTGGAATCCATCATTCCCTTCGTAATACAAATAATCACCAAATGTGCTCAAGCACTTGGTAGCCTGGATATTCACTCTAGCAATTCTCTGTGTGGACAGTGATTAGACCATCATTATCTTAATGCTTCTTAATTTATCTTTCTGATTAGCAACTTACCATTTTATTTGCAAAAAATAGCCTTCTGCTGGGTGGAAGCCAGCCGAGCACAGCAGCTGTCATTTTCTCTGCACTAAATCAGGCCAGGCTTAAGTTGGTTTTCTGGTGATGCTATTTCTTGTGTCTTGACTGTATCAGGCACCACAATCCATCATGGCTGTTGTTGTGGAGTAAAAGCACACCCCTGGGGGCCTGTGGGCAAAGAGGTCACCTCTACTCAGTCATAGGGCCCAGGATAAAACACACTCTAGGAAAGGCTCCCAGAGTCTCCGCTCTTGTACTGCCCGTGTGGGCCTAGGAGGGAGGTCTGTGCTACAGACAGGTAGTAACATTTGCATCTAAAGAGCGCTTGTTCGTTTGTTCTTTCTTGTTTTGTTTGTTAGCAACACTTGGGATCTACTATCTCATTTAATTTTCAGAAACACTTCTCTCTATATATACCATAGTCACTTCTATTTACCAAGGCTAAAGAGGTGGGATATTTGCCTAAGGTCCTGTATCTACTGAGTGCCACAAATGGCTTTAGGCAACCACCCTGTGGGCTCTCAGAACAGGAGATCCTCACTGCCGTATTGCATGGTTTTCTCTAGCGTATGAGATGAAAGGTTCCCCAGTGAACATTGTCAGAGTGAATCCAAGAGAGCAACATGCCTCTGTTTTCTTACACACAGAGCCACCTGAGAGCAAATATCTTTTTATCTGAGCCACATACATCTCTCTCTCTTTTTTTTTTTTTAAATTTATTTATTTGTATGAGTATTTTGCCTGTATGTATGGCTGCACAATATATACATGCAGTTCCTACAGGGGCCAGAAGAGGGCATCACATTCCCTGGAACTGGAGTTACAGATGTTTGTGAACCACTATGTGGGTGCTGAGAATTGAACCTAGGTCTTCTGGAAGAGCAACTGGTGTGATTAACTGCTAAGACACCTTTCCAGACCCATAGATATAATTTTTACATTTTACATTTTCCACCACCATGAGGAATTAGTTCCTCCCTTTCAAACTTTGACCAGCTGTCTTGCCTTGGGTCATATGAAATTATCCTTCTAATCAACCCTCTTGTTTCTCTATATTTTAACAGCTCACACTGCTTTTAGATTTTTTTCCTACTTGCATAAAGAGAATGTCTTTATCTTATTCTATCCCTGAACCATCCTAGCACATATCTGCCAAGAAGAGATGCCATTGTCCCTAAGAGATCCGTTATTCTATTTGGATGCTCAGATTCCATGCTTCCTATGTTTCAGCTGTTCCTGACTTGTTGGCTGAACATGGTATCTAGACATTTAGGCATATGAAGGAAGCAGAGAGATTCATGAGTTAGTCTCCAAGAATGTCCTTAAGTATCAAGAACATTTCCAAGAAGCAGGTGACTGCAATGTTGTTTCCTGACCCCAATCTAAAATCTTGAGGATATACCTGCTGTGCCATTTATCTCCCTGGCCATTGGACACATCTTCATTAAGATAGGCTTATGGAAATCTGCTCTTATGGAAATAGTCACATGAGATTATCAAAATTAAATGTGAAAGTAATTCAGTTCAACACTTGTCTAGCCCAATTTTAAATGTTTAGTAATTGTATGTGGCTAGCAACTACTAAACTGACCAGCATAGCCTAAGGATATTCCCATCACTGTAGAAAGTTCTGTTGAACTGCCCTAGTCTGAATTCAGTCTACTTGAATGACTTCATAAGTGAAGTTAGATACCTACAAGGTTCTAATTTAAGTGGACCATGATCTCACTGGATTGTAAAGGTCAGTGCTTTTCAACGTGTGATATCAATACCAATAATTCACTGAGAACTTAGAAATACAAATTTTCAGGACCACTTCAGACCTACTGAATGCAAAAGTGGTGCCCAGCAATGTATGGGTAATATCCTCCAGGTGATTCTGATGCCTGCCACATACTGAGACAGCTATGTGCTGGTTACCATGGTAATCCTAATATGAATCTTATTTCATTCAACTTTGGCATGGCACTGTGAGATTAACAGCATATTCCCATTTCATAGATCAACAACTGAGGTTCAGAATACTTAGTAACTACTCCAAGTTCATACAATAAAGGCAGAATTCAAGCCTAATTTTACCAGCTTCCAAGGTTCCCAACTTAAAGTTAGCAGAGACTGCCTTCTTGTCAAGTGTCTTTTAAAGAGTTGGGCATATTTTAGTTGACAGGTTCAGCAGTGAGACCCAAGACTGGAAAAAGGAATATGGCTAAAATCCCCAAAGCAGCCAGGGCAATGGTGCTTTGGTGGCAGCAGCCATAGCCAGTTAACTTTAAGTCTGATGATATCAAGGGATACCCTTCATATCCAGTAGAAATGGCTCCCAGTAAATAACACAAGGCCAGTGGTTTACAACTGTATCTATCTGGCAAGGTCTGGTACCATTTGGGGATGTCTCCACTGGAAAGATTCACATGAGAAGTCTACTGCTGGGAGATTGCAAAGACAAGGCAACCCTTCCTTGTTCTAAGGGAAGAAAGGAGGTAAATTTGAGTAACCAAAAGCCATGCTCTCTCTTCTTGGAGACACAGTCTTTACCAAAGTCTTTCTGGTCTGGTCCCAACATTAGAGGATCTATATTTAAGGATGCATTGCCTTGAGGGGACTGAATTACACTAAAAACAAAATTCTTCCCTGATAACTGTAGCTTTGCTTTTTTTTTTTTTTTTTAAAGAGTTTAAGAAACCCTCCAGTGATTGTATTGGGGATTAGAGATAGAAATTGCTGTTCTTTCTTTAATCTCTGCAGTGGTCCCCAGGCTGGCAAGCTGAATTTCACAGGGAAGAAACACACGGTTTGTTTTATACAAAAGTCATGTTCTCCAAATAGTCAACAAACATCTGGTGAGCACCTATGCTATCCAGCCCCATCCCCCAGGTCATTTCTTTTAATCTTCATTACAACCCCATAAGGATCTGTGATTTAAGACAGTAGTTCTTATTATCCCCACTTGACGGGCAAGGAAAGAACAATATTCAGCAGGTAAGTGGCCAGTCAGAACCCAAACTCAGGTTTGCCTATCTTTGCTATATTATGCAAGATTATCTTGTTTAACAGAGGGATCAATTAAAGGAAGTTATTGGAATCTGGGGCCAGAAAGGAAAAGAAAGTACATATGGTGTCTGGTCATCCATCAGAAAGTATTTATAGAAACTGAACCTCTACACATGGCTAGAGTTATATGGCTCTCTCTACCTCTATGTATATCATGTTTATACATGTACATGACTCTACCTCATCCTGCCCCCTCCTCTGTACACACACATGAATACACAGAGGTTGTCAGTCCTGGCCAGCAATTTATGGATTATTGTTGGAATATGACCAATTTAATGATGGAGAGGCTGTCTAGCTAGTGTCCAGAAAGTCAATACAGTCTTCTGCTTACCTGTGTGCTATAAGATCCAAAGCCCCTGTTTTGTGACAGCTACTTGCTCTCTGTGTATCTAGAAAGCAATGATCCTAAAGGGGTGGATAAAAAGAGTCGGGCAAACGCTTGCACAACTCAGCGAAGTGTCTTTCCTTCTGACTCCACAACAGCTCAAACTTGAGCTATTGTGAGTTGGCTTTGGGAGCTGTAGGAGGCCATGTATGAAGCTTTGAGCCTCTTATGGGGAAATTTTGCTTAAGAGCTCTACAGAGCTGTACAGAGGGCACTGAAAAGAAACATGTACCACCCTCAGCTTGCCTGAGAATCTCACAGACAACTCTGCACTAGGCCATGCACTTGAACTCAAATCTAATAGTGTCCCTCAAGATACTCCAAAGACACCCACTCTCAGAAAAGCAGAACTGTCCCATTCCGCTTGAGAGTTAGGTGGCTCATGCTAGCCCTTCCCCAAAGCTAGAGCTAAACTTTTCAGAGAAGATGTGATCTCTACTCCCTAAGCCTCACTCTCAGCTGTCTCCAAAAGTGGAGACCCCCATCCATATAGCTCCCTGGTGTCCCAGGTTAAGAGGGGTGGTTGGAAGCTGAGCCTCAAGCAGCCTCAGGAGTCTGGGGGCAGGTTCAGGCTGTCATGAGGTGCATATCAAAGCCGGAGTTTAAAAACTGTACTGGGAATAGTGCAATTATCTCGCTTCACCACATTTCTCAGCCCCGACTGAGGTTTAATTAAAGCCAAGTAAAAACACAAAGTCGCCATTTCAGATATCCACTGCATGCTGGGTAAAAAAAAAAAGGAAAGAAGAAAAAAAAATCCTTTATCAGGGACTTAAATTTTTTTTTTTCCTGTGGGTATCTTCCAGCTTTGTTGGATATTATTTCTTCATAACAGTCCCTTTAAAGAAAAAATATATATTTAATATATATGTATAAAATGAGTTAATCCCCCTTAATCTCCTTGAGTTGTACCTAAAACACAGTTTCTTGCAGGTGACCTTTCCAGAAGTGGCTGTTGCTATGGCAACCGCATTGTTTGATTCCGTCAAGAGAAAAATACTGCATGGAAATGTATTTAATTTTGCTTAATTTGGTGCTGTATTTAACACTTGCACAGGCTGAGAAGAGAGAGGAGTTGGGAGGCAGAAGCCAGTTTATCAGGGACAAGTTCATCAGCATCCTCTTCTGAACAGCTAAAGGGTTCCCCGGGGCCATGAGTTGCTGGGAGTCTGTTCTTGGTCTTCAGATAGGGGCTACCTCTTCTCCCTGCTCTACTTTCAAGATTCAGAAGGAAGTAGGTAGATCAGATTCATGACACAGGCTCTTGGATGGGGAACCCCTTGGGATAAGCCCTGCAAGTTAAATAAAGAGGTAGCACATGGATGCACTTTGGATCACAAGTTTTGTTCCTTCTATTTGGATATGAGGCAATGGAATCAAAAACCTCTCAGGTCGCTTTTATCACTAAGCCTTGGGGATAAATGTGGTGTCCTCTAATGGGATGTGACTTCATGAAAGTGTTGCCAAGAACAGGATACTCAGTCAATGATTCAACCATTTGATCAGCACTAGGCCATTCCAGGTGATGTCACAACCCAGTCTTAAAAGATAGTCTCATCCACCCTATTTCTCAGGACATCTACTTGTTGGTATACATGTGTGACTACAAGCAGGAATAGAGGTTCTAAAGCCAAGTAAGCTAGTATGCTCCAGTATGGGAATGGAGAAATTATAGTTTTCAGTGGTCTCTGTAAACTTGGTACATGTCCCTAATTGGGGCCATCATGATGAGCACAAGCTAAAACAGGCACAGCAATGCTGTGTTTCCCTAGCTCATCCAGTACCTACTTCTCTGGGTGTCTTGCTCCTCCTTCACCTGCAATAGACACACAGTGTATGCAAACTCTACATATACCTCTGTCTTGAATAAACTTTGGTAGTTGATGACCTTGGACATCTTTTATCATCTTTTATCAAAAAAAGAGCTATTTTACCTCTTTGGGCTTCATAGTCTTTATTTGGAAACTGTGGGCACCTAACGGCTTTTCTTCCTTTGCCATTCTTCTGATGTGACTACTGTGTTAGTAGCTAACATACTTCTAGGTGTGAGCTACCCAGATCTTCAGTCACTACATCGTACATACTCTAGCTGGTCACTCTTTTCCCAGGTCTCAAGATGAAGGCTCCATATTTCCATCACAAGCAGAAACCAGTGTCTTCATCCAGAGATTTTTATGCCTTTTGGAATGGACCTTTCCTTCAGCACTCTACTTCCCAGATGGTATGTCACAGCATGAACAGTCCATGCTGCAATCATATTCTTTGCCTCCATACTTTCTGGAAAACTCAGTGCACGCTGAAAGGTCCCCTCTTCTCTCTCTCTCTCTCTCTCTCTCTCTCTCTCTCTCTCTCTCTCTCCCTCCCTCCCTCCCTCCCTCCCCTACTATAAGTGAAATTCAGCTTCAGAAGAACGACTTATTCTTCAGAAGCCTTTCTCAGTGATGGCAATTTCGTCTTTCATGACCTATGTGCACCAGAACTTAGTGTGCATCCCACTTGATTCACTACAATTTCTACACTCCATTTAGAGCTCAAGGCTCACATGAGCATTCATCATCAGATCTCAAAGTAGCCTTCTGACATATACAGCACTGTCATCAGCTGCCCTGTCATGCATCCCCCTCACTCTTTATGCTGTCTTAGGACCTACATCACTGACTCCTCCATTGTTATTACTGTTGTCATTGTCAGAGACTTCAGCATCTATGAAAATGGCCCATCCAAGGCTCCGGCCTCTTAATTTTGTTGATGCCCTAGCTTTAATGAACTTTTGGTCCACTCCCATACCCATTTCTTAGACTGAGTCACCTACGTCTAAAAGCCCACTTCTGATATCATTGCCTTATTTAGAGTTAGCTTATTCTGACATTCCCAGCCCAGCAATCCTTCAACCTTATTTTATTTAAAAACACCCCTTGGCTATCTATGTCTGTCATTCCTTATGTGTGTTCATCCCCTCTTTATCCAGCTCAGACAGCAAAATCTAACACTAAACCTACCCCTTGTCAATAACTTGAGCTTCTTAAAACTCTTTCTCCATTGTCCCAGCCTGGCATAACTCCAGCCCTGGTATCCCACCTACTTATTCAGGGCCTGCAAAAAGCAGCTGAACACAGCTAGAGAAAAATGACACAAATTTGCTGACTAGAGTCACTACAAGCATGACCACAAATCTCACTCAACACTCTCAGAGGAACCTACTCCACTCTCCGAGAAAATCCAATTTTCCAATCTCTGGGGAAGCCATCACACTTCCTTCCCCCTCCCCAAGTCTCTAACATTTCCCTCCCCAGCCCAATTTCTAGCTGATGACCTTGTAGTATATTTCATAGACAAAAAAGGATTTCTATGAGATGAGAACTACTTCATTCTCCCATCAATAACCCTTTTATTGCATCAACATCAGAACCAAAATACTCTGGCCGTCTCACACCCCAATCACAATGGAATCTGTACAAGGTCAACACTTTCCCTTGGCTTTCAACCCATTCTTCTTGCTATTTCAAAGACTTTTTAAAAATATTTTTTATTACTAATTCTTTGAGAATTTCACACAATGTATTTTTATCATGCTCACACCTAGGCTTCTCCCAAGTCCTTGAAGAGTCACAGATCTTCACCATCTTATCCCCTGATACAACTTCATTGTCTTTTTTTTTTTTTTTTTTTTTTTTTTTTTTTTTTTTTTTTTTTTTTTTTTTTTTTTTTTTTTTTTTTTTTTTTTTTTTTTTAATAACCCAATGGCTCCAGTTAGTGCTGCTTATAGGCTACCAGGTATGGGGCTAGCCACTAAAGTGAGATCAACCTACTAGGAGACACAGGAAGCTGACTCTCTATCCCCCAAAGCCCTCAACTGACTGAGGCTCCTCAGTTAGGGGTAGGGGCTCATGAACTTCTTTCTACTCTAAGCTAGAATGCTGACTGGGTTGATCTTGCGCATGTTTTATATAGGTAACTAATCTGCTGCTATGAGTTTGTGAATGCAAGACATTGTTTTGTTCTGGTCCTCTCTGACTTCTGGCTCTCACAAACTTCCTGCCCCATAAGCCTCAGGGAGGGCATACAATAGAGCTGCCCTATTTGTGGCAAAGCAAGCTGCTGACACTTCTCAGCACTTTGGATAAGGCCTTTTTTTTTAAGAAAGCAATTTTTTTCTGCCTCTTTCTGTATTACTGGATCCTCCTGCTTGCATACAAACGAAGCCTCCATATTGACCTCTATCTTAGTGATCCCTCCCATTCCCACCCCACTTTCCAGGCTTGTATGAGATCCTCTTCCAGCAAGTCTGTTCAAAGGCACCATCTATACTCTGTGTGTCCACGTTCCCATCTGCCTTTCTCTCATCAACTCTCTGCAGTTACCCATCCCTCCACTGATGACCAGTTACCAAGGTGGTGAGCAACTCACATCACAGAGCAGTGTTCGGCTCTGGCTCCATCTTCATTTTGCAGCAGCGTTTGGCACAGGTGCATATTGGTAATTCCCTAAAATCTTTCTCCTTCAGCCTCTGCGACCCCCATCACCTGGCTTTCCCCATAATTCATTGGCATTCCTCTTCATTCACCTCTGTTGTCATTTTCTAAAAATACTAGAACCTTCCTCTCTCTTTAATGTCTCTCTCCATATGATCTTGGTCGGTCTTGTTGTTTCAAATGCCTTCTCACACACTTGTGTCTCTCAGACTGACATGTAGCTGTCCTCCTTCCCAGGTACCAGGTATGAGTATTCAACTATCTATTTAGCATCCTGACCTAGGTGTCTCAGAAGTATCCCAAACATGACATATTCAGAGCTGATTTTTATTTTACTTCTCCTTGCCTCAGACCTCTATACTCATTCAAATGAGCTTTCTCAGCCAAGTGAGAAGTGCATTCTCCATTCAGTAAATAAGAGCTCCGAGTCAGCCCTGGGTCTTTTGTCACCCATCTACCTCTCCCTCACAGCAGCCCTTCCAGTTCAACTCCTACCCTAAGTGGGAATTCAACAACCATGCTCTGTCTCTATTGCCACAGCCAAGACCAAGCCAGCAGGGCCTTGTGTCTGGATATCTATAGCAGCCAGAAGTGTGCTTCTGTGGCAGGCAACTCTCCCAACCGCTTCTGTTTCAAGTAGGCTAAGATCCTAATGTTTTTGCAGGAACCCCTAAAATCTTCCATGTAACCTTCTGCCTAGTCCTAATTTCTCTTTTACCCTCTCTTGCCTACTACTTCCCTAGGCATACACTCCTGAAGATTTGCACCTAATTTTCCTTCAACTTGAGATGCTCTCCCCTCCTGTCTATACAGGATGCCCCTTTCTTATCCATCTCCTTCAGTCATCTCCATCCTAGGCACTCTCCCACAACATCCCACATGTACGGAGACTTAAAATTTTCTTATCACCACATTTGTTTCCTTGTTTAGTCTCTTTCCTCCTCTGCAGTTAGACTATAAAGTATCTGATGCAGAAACTGTGTCTTGTTTAGCATTGGTCTCTACTTCTATAATAAAGCCTTGGACATAGTACACACTTATTTTCTGTGGCCTGTTACTGGGATGATGTGATTTGCAGATAGCTGGGATGCTTACACTGTCCCTGAGCTCTAGGACCTGACTGCCCTATAATCAGTGCAAAGCAAGAGTTTTCTTTAAAAAAACAAAAAAACCAAAAATACTTACTTTTTATTTTTTATTTGCCTTGGTGTTTTGCCTGGAACTGGGAACTGGAACTACAGACAGTTGTGAGCTGCCATGTGGGTGCTGGGAATTGAACCCCAGTTCTCTGGAAGAGCAGACGGTGCTCTTAACCGTAAACCATCTCTCCAGCCCCTGCAAAGCAAGAGTTTTCATCTACCCTAACACTGCCTACAACTGCCATTCAGCCTTCCAAGCCCTAGAGTATTTGATGAAGAAGCCTAAAAGTCAAAAGAGCAGCCAGGAGGACCACCACCCACAGGGTCTCCACCTAGATCTAGGTTGGGCCGTATGACTTGCTTGCACATCATTGTCTACATTCTTAGTGCTGTGATTTCTATACAGTATGATTACTATTTTAATTTTTAAAACTAAACACATGAAAACAAACAAGCAAATAGAAGGCCATGGTTTTATGAATTGCTGCCCTGTAGACTCCAGTGCATGGACTACCATTGTGAAGGTATACAGTCTCACAGTGAGTCTCCCTTCTAGGTTCCAGTAAGGGAACAGACCATTTCCCGCAGGTAGACTTTCAGAGTTTGGCTTGCTACAACCCTAGATGCCTGCCTACACAACATTCTTGCCTAAGAAATGTACCTGCCCAAAGCCACATAGTGACAACTAAGTTTGGAAGGCGGGCCTTCCAGCTCATAGGAAGGCACAGGATCATGTTTTCCTTGCTTCTAAATTCCTTTCTGTTGTAGAAATGTGATAGAAAAAGCTAGGTATGGTGGCACACACCTGTTATTCCAACACTTAGAAAGCAGAATCCAAGAATCAGGAGTTCTAAGTCACCTCCAGCTACAGTGCAGCGCATTCTATACTACCTGGGCCATATATGACCTTATATCTTTAAAAGAAAAAGAAATAGCTCATGAGGCACTTTCTGTCAAGATCTTTCTATCTAGGCCAAGGCTGAAAAATATTTTCTTTTTGCCTCTTTTGGCAGAGAGGGCATCTCTTAGACAAAGGACAACGGGATCCACATCTTGTCCTGGCTTGCCGTCCCTTAGCTCTTCCTGTACAAAATTCTCCTTTCGCATCCTGCACTTTTCTTGCTTTGTCTGCCCATCCGCCCACTGGTCTGCCTGCCCGCCTGCCCGCCTGCCTGCCTGTTTGCTCAGAAGCTACACTCTGTTTGCTGAGCCCTTCTTCATTTTCAGATTGCCTGGGATATTTTTGGCTCCTTCCCTGGGTTTTGGGAGAACATCAAGGGGCAAGAAGCTCACTGGGCTGTCAAGGTGAACACCCACAATGACCTGAGCCTCTCTGGGGAATTTGTTCACCTTAGCAGCTGCCTTCTGGCCTGCGCACTGCTGCTCATCTGGGCTCCCAGGATGCTGAGCATGTTTTCAGGCAGACAGGCAATAGTGACTCATATCCAAGACTATGTATAGCACATACAATGAGAAAGGACCAGAGGCTAGCCTCTTTTAAAGATTCCCACCTACAATGGTGTCAGACCAGAGAAACAAAGAGGCATGAGGTAACAGGTGTTACCAGTTCCTCACTCCTGGAAACTGGTTTCCAGAAGTACTGGTTCCTCACTTTCCTGTTGTTGAATATAAAAGGCCCCAAAGTGAAGGCACTAGAAGTGGAGGACAATGAGAAAACACCCTGCAAAGAAAAGCTGAGTTGTTCCTCCTTCCTTTCTTCTTGACAGAATCCAAGCTTAAAACACATCCCTTTAATGATCGATCCAGTTCCATTGGAGAACAAGGCCCGGGTCTCCTGCATTGTGGAGGAAGGTCACACACTGGAGAAAATGAACAGTCAAAGGAACATGAGATAGAAAATCAAGGTCCGAGTTTGAGCATTGATGGCCCGTCTCTTCACTTAAACTGTGTCTCGGTCAGCTAAGATGTGAAACTGGGACAACAGACTCCATCTGAGTCGAGGTGAGCATTCCCCGAGATGACATATGCATGGGCTATGTTCAGGAAGCAGTAATGGGCTTTTAGATATAGACTTTTAGTCGTCCATCAGATCAAGTCCTTAAGGATTCGGAATCAGTCATGGCGAGACAGACTTACAGAAAGGACCTGGAGAGCTGTCCTTACACCTCACTGTCTAGAGACTCAAAAGTACCAGCATTTTTCTCCATTTGAAATGTCCCTCCTTTCAAACTTCCATTCAATTTGTACCAAATATTCTAGGAGAAGACGCCAGGGGCCTGGGTTATTGGATATTTGTAGAGTTCAATAAAAGGTACTCGGTGGCTCCAGGCTGATGATGTTCTCTGTTTTGTCACTCTAACACTTACTGGCCATGGCCCTGTCACTCCAGGCACTGAACATTAGGAAAAGCAAGAGCAGGTGTTATTAACCAAGCCAAGGAACACAAAGGTGCATCTGTCATAGGGGATGGGGCAGGATGGCTTCCCATCAGAGATCAGGCCTCACCATCGATCCTTTTGAAGTCAGGTCATTTCTTGGCTCTGTGGGCTGAGCAAAGCCAGGAAAAGGCTCTGAGCTACAAGATGAAGAAAGGCCTACAGAGGCAGTACCTCTTTATAGGACTTAGATTTCTGTGTCTTGAAAAATCATCAGTTTATGGCTATTTCTCCCTTAACATGATACTCACTGTAAAGCTTAATAGAACTGAAATTAGAGCCTTCTGGAAGGAAGAGACTGAGTCTCCTCTAAAACCCAAGTGCCCAGCAAAGTGTCCTGAGATGTAGTTGTAGCAATACTAAATAAATAAATAAGGGAAGCCAATAGTGGGCTGAGAGCTGACTTGGTTGGAGGCAGACCTGTACAGTAACCCAGACACAAAGACCAGGAAAGTCAATGAAGAAAAAAGTATGGAGGCTGTGTCTGGGCATTATTTAGGTTTGGCATAGTTCAGAGGTATTCTTTTTTAAATGTATGCATATGTGCCTGTGTGTCTGTGCACACTTATGTGAGTGGATAGCAAGGGAGGTCAGAAGTGGGCATTGTACCTTTAAGAGATGGACTTGCAAGTGTAAGCTACCTGATGTAGGTGTTGGGACCTGAAATCCAGTTCTCTGGTAGAGCAATCAGGACTTTTAACTGCTGAGCCATCTCTCCAGCCCCAGAGAAAGATGAAAATAGTGTACAAATGGGGAGTTTGCTCTTAAAAGTAAAATGGAAATCTTCTTTCTGAAAAAAAGAGGAAAATGGCCAAGAGGACTAAAACAGAGCTCTTGACCATCTTTCTAATAAAGGAGGCTAGAATGAGTCCTAGACCCTGAGTAGGGCCTAGCTCTGTGGATAGAAAATGACAAGGGCAAGCAACTGAGAAGTCTTTCAAATATTCATGCTACACATCCCTAGATAGAATCATCAGTGTCCCTGAAAGGCTCAGAGGTGGAACCATAGAACCTAAAGAATCTTAGATGTCACCTCCAAAGCAGCTGAAGCTGAGCATCTCTGGTTCCAGCCAAGTGAGGGCACCGGATATACCTGGAGACCTCTCAAGTCAGACATCAACAACTCTTTCTGTAATGGACAAGCATGGTAGCACACACTTCCTATAATCCTAGCACTTGAGAGGTAGAGGCAAGTGGGTCAGAAGTTCAAGGTCATACTCAGCTACAAATGAACCAATCTTGAGACAGCTGTAATGGTACAGGCTTTTGATCACAGCATTCATGAGGCAGAGGTAGGTGGATCTCTGTGAACTCAAGGCCAGCCTGGTTTACAAAGCAAGCAGAGCAAGATCCTGGGGGAAAAAAAAAAGAAAGAAAGAAAACAAAGAAAAGAAAAAAGAAAGCCAAGGGGGAAATTCAATAGTGAAATGAACACAGGTCCGGCACTAAGAGTTCAAGTTCAGAAAGGAACAAGATTCCATATTTCTTGCCATTATCTTATTTTTGGAAACATGAAACTTGCCATTTGTTTTAATTTTATTCTCAGTGAGGTTATAACAGACTGGCAATTTGTTAACTGCACAATACTTTTTCCAAGCCAGGAATTGTCCCCTCCTTATTCTCTGCCACATGAAAAAATGATCAAGAGTCTGGGCCGGAAGTGGAGGAACAACCAGAGGACACACACTGAAGGATGCCAGGCCTGGGGATACTTGCAGAAAACAGTCAAGGGAGAAAAGGCTAGAAAATGCCATATTAAAACTGAAATCAAAACCCTCAAAGTCTAGGCCCTAGCGGTGATTGGTGGAGGTGACTTATAGAGGTGAAATATGTCAAGGTAGATTCAACAGTTTTCCCAAAAAAAAATTTCACCTAACTACAGGAGGAGGACCACACTGAAGCCAGGAGAGAAGGATGTGCATGCAAGTCATGTGGTTTTCAGGATCCTTCCCAGGGAAGAGTGGGTGATGGTAGCTGTAGTGTTATTGGCAAGGTTATGGCCCATGGGAATCCATAAAACTAGGAACACTGAGTTATTCAAATATTAACCACGATTTCTTAAACCCTGGGGGTGGAGCTGCACTGATAAATTCCTTTAGATAGCCAGGGAGTGAGTACATATGACTGGAAAAGGGGCCTGAGCAACGGTAAAATATTCAGAAACTGCATATCCTCATCTCCACCCCATCTTATTTATTGTTATATTTCCAGTACTCACCACAATGCCCGGCACACGTAGGACACTCAATAAATATTTGTTAAATGAATACATGCATGAAACCCAACTCTAGGAGACTATTTGCTATCACACTCCAAGCCAGGCCTCTGTGAGGACCCATTAGAATTCCAAGGACCTGATCCAGTCCCATGAAGCTGTACCAAACGGCTCACATCTGAATACTCAGCAGCCTTTCAGATGCATGCTGCCAAATGCACTTGAAGGGACCCAGAACGCCCCTGCCTGCCATTGCAGAGAAGACAAAAGTACATCCCTGCCTTCCTTCCTTCCACAGACTCACTTCCAGCTCCTCTCCCATTGGACAGCTGATGTCATCCTACTCCATCAGTCAAATGAGTACAAGAAAAAAACAACCAAGAGTCCAAGGGGCCTCAGTGTCAGGAACTTTGTTGTACCTGTGCAAGTGTTAACAGTCAGGCTGGATTCTCAGCCCTGGCATTAATTGTAGCCTGTGTGCTATGATTGGAATTAAATGACATGCCAAATTAAAGAGTTATTTTTTCTAATAAATATTTTGCATAGGATGTGTTTATAATGGCATTAATTATTTATGCTGCCATATAGAGAAAGCATAAATATAAAGAGAGAGAGATCAGATGGTTCCTGTAGGAGAAATAAAATGAAAATTTCCATCAGGATGATGAATACCTACATTCTAACTTTAGGGCTGGGCCTGGGGGGAGGCAAAGAGACAGGGACATCTTGAGAACAAATCTGACAAGCATTACGAAGGCTTTTGAGGGAGGAATATGTTAAAAATGAAAGTGAGTACAGAAACTTTAAATATTTAATACCTGCATTAATTCTAATTCACACTTTCTTTATTTTTCAGATTAAAAATTTACGAGAATTTTCCCATCTCTTTCATCCCTTCTCCTCCCATGGGGCACTTGGCGGTCACTGTGCCAGGGACCATCTTTAGCAGCATTTGGGTCACAAAGGGAACAAGAACAGTAGCTGTTGTCTGACCACCACTTCCTGTGACACCTGCTGTGAATCTGGCTCCATTCCCAACTCCCTTCTGGAAAAGCTACTGTTGCCTGGTCTCTGGTGCCTGAATGACTGATAGGACTTCATTTCCTGGCCTCCAGCCTGCTCAAGACGACCATGGAATTCTGAGATGATGCAGCCAAGTTGTGCATCTAAAGTGCTTTCTCAAGTCTTGAGCTGGAGGGTACATGCTGATACACACTGAACTGGGACTCCTCCAAGCAAGAGGATTTTGTCACATGCAGCGAGGAGGACCCTTTGCATGCACCCCCTCACAGGTGTTTATATTCTAAGCTGCCAAATCAGTTTTATAGGCTGTCCTGTCACCACAAGCCAGTGTGAACCTGGGTGCAAGGGAGAGTAACTTCTGCATTAACACCTGCACCGAGCTTCTGCCCCTGCTCTCCTCTGGAGAAGCTGGTGAGCAAACTCCATGGCAATAACAAACAACAGAACATAGTCTGCTTTCATTTCAATCTCTTTCCCCACACAGCTCATACCACATGGTACAGAGAGAGCCCCATGTTCTAGAAGGTCCAAGATTTCCCTATTCAACTTGAATTCCTTTCATTGTCACATTGTGGCTCTTATGGCATATGACCCCCAAAACACCAGATAGAGAAGGAGAGGAAACTAGAATGAGAGGTATAGTTATTTTACTGCACTCATTGACTTCCGAGTGGCTACAATGTGTGGCCAAACTATCAGAGAGTAGTCCCAAACTATCGGAACCATGTGGGAATAAGTAACCTGAGTCCCCACCATGTCCACACTACTCCCTTTTCCCTCAGAGACTCTGGGTTGACTTTGGGACTAGAGAGTCAAAGAGGAACATTTTTGTTTTTAAGAAAGTTCTAGTCTTCACAGCTCTCTGACTCTTAGGCTTTAAACTCTCCAATCCTTTTCTCCCTCCACCATCATACAGAGCCCCCACCCCCAAACACGCACACACATACACATACACATACAGACATACACTCACACAGACACACACCACTTACCACAGTTTCAGCCCAGGGCACCTTCATAAATAAAACTGATTAGGCTCCTAGTCTCGTGAGGCCTGTGATCTCAGGCAATTCCCTGCTCCTGCCCACTCTTCTTTCTGAGTCTACTGAATCACAAAGTGTCTATAAAGCAGATAAGGTGATTCACACAACTACACATGCACACACACCTAGGTTCCCTCCATCGGGAAGCTGGGCAGAAAAATCTCACCTAAAAAGGGACACTGAGCTTCAGATCTGGGCCTAAGAGTTGTTTCAAGTTGGTATCTTTACTCTCAGTTACTTGTTGAAGTCAGGTGATGGATGTCCCTTTCATTGAAATGAGCAGAGTAAGTAATCACCCCAAGGCAGAAAACAGAGGATTCCTCTAAGCAGCACCCTAACTGAAAGAGCCTCAACCTGAAAAGACAGGAGATACCCCTACCAAATATAGAGTATGAATATGTAAAAAAGACCAGCTACAATCACAAGCTCTTGCCCATCATGCCTCCAGGACCAGCATATCCTTCAGGGCCCATCTCTTGATCCCTAAGAGTACCATCTCAGGGCAAGAGTGAAATCAACATGGTACTGAAGCATGCATAAAGACACATGGAAAAGCCTTGGTGTATAAACATATTTCTGTGGTTGTAACAGTTTTAGACAATGTAGGAAGGAAGGGATTTGGCAGAAGAAATGGTGACTTAGCTGAATAAAGTCATAGGCCCAAGTCTGTGCAGTGGCTAATGTCTCTAACACCCTGGGAAAGAAATGTCAGTTCTGATACATTGCAGGGATAAAATGTTTTGTCTCTAATGATTGCAAAAAGCTCCTCTCTCATATATATGTATACACACACACACACACACACACACACACACACATACATATACAAGTCAAAAGGGAGACCCAATTTTTGAAGGCACATACTCTAAGACCCTGATATAACATAGACATTTTGCGGTTGTCTCTTAATTTCCCCTACATGTTCTTCATTTCTTTACATATCCTGGTTGGATTCACTTGCTTGTTTTTGTCAACTTCATACAAGCTAGGATCATCTGAGAAAAGAGAACCTCAGCTGAGAAATTGCCTTCATAAGACCTGCCTGTAGGCAAGCCTATGGAACACTGTCTTGATTAATGATTGATACGGAAGGGCCTGGCCCACTATGAGCAGTGCTGTCTCTGGGTAGGTGGTCCTGAGATGTATAACCAAGCAGGCTAAGTAAGCCATGGAAAGCAAGTCATTAGCCAGTACCCCTCCGTGTCCTCTACTTCCAGGGTTCCTGCCCTGACTTCTCCAGGGATGGATTTACCTGGAAGTATGAGATAAAAATCTTTTCCTGCCCAAGTTGCTTTTGGTCATGGTGTTTTATCACAGCAATAGGAAGCCAAACTAAGGCAGAAATTACTAATAAAATATCAAGCAGTGAGTCTTCTCCTGAGGGTCTTCTTACATGTAAATTGATGTCTGCTGCAGAAAAAAGGCTCATGGCTGGTGACTGGGCATTCTGTGGTTCACATGTAGGAGAGGTTCTTGAGGGTGGGCCCTAGGGTGTGAGGCCAGGAAAGAGGATGTATGGTGCAATACACATAAGTTTTGAATTGCATGCCACTATAGTAGCAGGATGAATGCTGTCTCTTTATCTCACCTGGGTCATGAATCATCCTTTAATGTGTCCATACTACATACTATCCACCTGTTACCACAAGAAGCTGGCTCTGTTTTCAGATGAAGTATTAACACATTACAATGCTTATGTTCAAGAGACCTTTATTTTACTTAATAATGACCCCAAAGTATAAAAGTAGTGACAACTGGTAATTTCATTACAGTATAATTGTTTCATTTTATTGTTATTGTTAACACCATGTTGTCCCTAGATTATAAATTAAACTCCATCATACTACGTATGTACAGGATGAAGCACAGTAAATATAAGTACCATCCACAGGCATCAACTAGAGATCCTTGGATGTCCCTCCTTCCACGAGGCCAAGCTCTTTGAAAAGTGAAATATGGGGGCTGGAGAGATGGCTCAGAGGTTAAGAGCACTGACTGTTCTTCCAGAGGACCTGAGTTCAATTCCCAGCAAAACCACATGGTGGCTCACAACCATCTATGATGAGGTCTGGCGTCCTCTTCTGTAAAAACTGTATGCATAATAAATAAATAAAATATTTAAAAAAAAAAAAAAAAGAAAAGTGAAATATGATTCATTTAATTCATAAACCTATAAATCAGAGCTGTTTTCTGACTTCTCTCTTGCCCAAGAAAGAGGAAAATCTCTCGAGGAAATCAAGTCAGGGCTGGGGATGCATGTCAGTGGTGCAAATGTGAAGAGGTAAACTGGGAAAGCACCATGTCCCCTTGGGCAAGCACTTGTCTGTGTTTTAGTTTCCTCCTTTCTGAAACAGCGGAGAACTTATCTCCTTGGGAAGGAGGCCCAGTTTTCTTCAGCCCATACTTATATGAGCACCTCTTGTAGGCCAACCATTGCCCCCTGCTTCTTCCTGAAGGAGCACAGCTTTCCTTTAAGGTTCCTCTGACTAGGTGCTTAGCAGCTAGAACATTGTCCTCCCTTGCTCTAGAACACAGTTCCATCTTGGGAAAGCAAAGAGGCCACAATGGACCCATAAGAACTTAGACATAGTGAAGTAAGGGGTGGGGCAGGGCCGTGAGGAACATAAGCAGAGAAAGTCCTGGGAACCCCTTACAGAAGCTAGTGTTTACCAGAGTGGGTTTCTGCCCAAGATTTGAATGAGGGTACTATGTTCCCCCACGCTGAGGTAAAATGGAGTTTTTAGGGTTTTAGTGTTGCATTTGTTTTTAGATTTATTTATTATGTATACAGTATATAAAAGAGGGTACCAGATCTCATTACAGACGGTTATGAGCCACCATGAGGTTGCTGGGAATTGAACTCAGGTCCTCTGGAAGAATAGTCAGTATTCTTAACCTCTGAGCCATCTCTCCAGCCCCTAGTATTGAATTTCTTAAAGGGTTTGAAGTTGTAAGAAGCCTTAGAGTTCTTCAGGGGCCTGTTTGGCTTTTGAGCATTTTCTCTCCCTCAGAGCCTTCGGTGCTCTGGAGTCCACTCAGGGAAGTGCTAATCAGAAGCAGCTCTCTCCCTTTCATAGGTGAGGAAAACCCATTAGTTGGCCACTTTGCTGACTGAATGCCCCTCATGGAGGAGGGGCTAATTCCACACCTGTTTCCAGAGCTTAAAAAAATTGTGCGTCTGGGTGCAGCTGTGGTGCATGGACATCTGTCTCCTCTTTTTAAGAGAGTGGCGAAGGCAGAATGGGGCTCCTTGAAAGAGAAACCACTGAAGAAAATAGATCAAACCAGCTGAACAGGCCACCCTAATAACACTATGACTCTCAGGGCCTTTCTGGGACCACCCAGGTAGCGGCTTCCAGTCCCAGCCCCATCACTCAACCCTATAGTTCTCGGAGTTACTCATCAACTCTATCTCTAAACTCAGTTTCCATATTTAGTAGTAGGTCTTTTTTAGAAACGAGCTCTTGTCCAGACACAAAGTCTCCAGTGCAAGTCAACAGGGGTCCAAGATGCATTCAAGAGGACCTGGGGACAGACACTGGTGCTGGCCAAGTTCCTGGAGGCCCACAGCAGACAGCAGCACTGGTGTCTAATAATGGTCCTCATGAATCCATTTTCCTTTGCTGTCAGTTCCTTGTCAAGAATAATGAACCCTTGTAACTCCTAGACTGAGTCTTCACCTCTCTGAATGTGTCAAGGACCATCCCAGACTATTCAGTTCAGGAAGTTTATTCCTGTGCAGCAACCATTTTCCACCTCTGAAAACAGAGAGAGAGCTGACTGGGGCTCCATTCCATGAGGTCACAGGGATGAGGCAAGTGGAATTCATTTATTCCTGCAGGGGTACAGAGATGGAAGGCAGGAAAAGAGAAAAAGTGCTCTCACCCTCATACATGATACAAATACACCTACACACTGTACATCATCTGGACTTTCTTTTTCAGTTCCAAGCCTGGCCAAGCAGCTGTTGTCCATACCCAGACAAAGACCTGAGCTATCTTTCAACAGGTCCAAGTTTGGGGAGTCTGGGGATGGTCTTTGGGGGGTTGCAGTGTTACTGATAGGGGATGAGGGCCAGCCTGACAGGAAGACTGCCTGCAGTCTTGGCTTCTATTCCAGCCTCTGTGTGAAGACAAGACTGAGATAACCACTTTCTGTGAGGCGGAGTGGGACCCTAGGTGCCCTCTCCCCGATCATGCTCTGCTCCTCAGCACATGCCCTTGGGCTGAGCTAAGTCCAGAACCTGGCTGAGTAGGAGAATTGTTCTGAGAAAGTGGCCCGTTGGCTGGTTGCTATGGAAACCGACATACCACAGCGTTGACCCCAGAGAGGTTTAGCACGCTCCCCCAGCAGGGATGCCAGCAGCTGGACTGCAGCTGTTACAGCATTAGTGGGGGCGGGGGCTGCCGCCAGCAGTCCCTTCTGTTTGCCTAACCGAGCGAGGATGGGAAGCAGAGCCCCTCAGTGCGCTCCGACCCCCCCCCAACCCTATCCCAAGCATCATACTTGCTCTAGCCAGGGAAAGAGCCTGGTATCAGCTAGGCTTGATGGGGATTGGGATGTGCAGAGTTCCACTATCTCAAGAGAAGGTCTCTATGAAGCACAGCATATCCTAAAGGGTGCAATGTCCTCTCCATTATTTCTGGAGAAACAGAAGCAAGGAAGAGGAGTTTTGATCCCCAACAGATTATGGTTTGGGCTGGCCCAGAGCTCTGGCCCTCCATGCTACTGATGCTCCCATAGCAACACAGTCTTCACTCCAGATGCCTCCCAGAAAGGGTTCAGATTGATCCTCTAACCAGGGTCAATCTCAGACACCACCAACGCAAGAGAGGGAGGGGCATCAGTAAATGAGTAACAAGAGCAGGGAGGACTGGGTTGTGGAGAGTTGATTATAGGAATAGAAAGGAACACACAAAGAAGAGAAGGCCTATGAGTTTATGAGCAGATGGTAATGAGTGGGAGAAGGAGACAGGGTTGAGAGGCAGGGAGTTAGAGGAGGAGAAAAGAGAGGTGAGGAGGTGCTGGAGTGGAGAAGGGATGGATGAGACAGCCTAGCAGCTGGCTCCCCAGCTGTGGTCTGCCTTTCTCCTTGGCAAGAAGGCTGCAGGCCAGGGGATTGCATCAGAAAGCAAAAGGACAGGACAAGAAACACAGGAAGAGGCAAAAAATGGAGGAAGGAGAGGCATGGAAGTGCTGCGTTTGGAGGAGGTATCTCCTGCCGCTCCTCAATACCTAGAGTTTCTCAGGTGGCCTAAAGCAAACATGTTAGCCAACTACCTGCCCAGCCCTGATTTGGGATTAATCTATGTTATGTTCTGATGCTCAACAAATACCTTCTTAGGGGGCTGGAGAGATGGGTCAGTGGTTAAGAGCACTGGCTGCTCTTCCAGAGGACCTGGTTCAATTCCCAGCACCCACATGGCAGCTTACACCTGTCTGTGATTCCAGTTCCAGGGCTTCTGATACCCTCACACATATATGCAGGCAAAACACCAATAACATAGAATAAAAATAAATCATTAAAAAATGCACTTTCCTCCTTCATCAGCCCTGCTATTTCCCAGCAGTAGGCCAGAACACAAGCCTTTACTTACCCTCTAGTCTGACCATCTTTCCTGAGCCTTAGGAGTCATCACTACTGTTCATGGAAGGAGAGACATGCACAGAAAACCCCTCTCCTAGGGCCACCCCCACATTCCCACTCTGGCCCTCACTCTTCATCTTTTCATATAGAACTGGGTCTATCACCAAAGCATTTTATGAACCAGTAACCCTCCTTAGTCCTGGCCAAGACCCTTTCCTCCTCATTTCACAATGAATTAATTTCTCTTTTAACTCTTCCTCACCAGTCAGCCAAAGTGTGGTCACAGGGCACTGGCCAATTGTCTACATTCTCCTCCCCTCCTAAGTCTCTAAGAAACTGTCCTGATGATGGCTTGGCCCCCATGGACAAGGGATTTGGGTGATAGAGGGGATGAACAGCCACTATGACACCCCAGAATTGAAGGTCTGGTTTAGCAATGGACCTACAGATTGCTTTTGCCCACAAACCACCTATTTAACTTCTTGACAAAAATGAAGTATCTCAAGAGAGTTATTTCTGTTATATTTATTGATCTGACAAGGACATCATCAGAGCTGAAGCCCTGCTTCTCTGGCTGGCCAACCTTCCTTTGAGCAAGACCTGCTGGTTAGTTGTGAACTCATCCTCAAATTGGCAAGATTTGCTGATCAAGATTATTGCTGGTGCTTCCACTCTGGCCAGTGAGATCGCTGAAGGCATTACTGAGCAGAGGACTCCCAAGACCATTCCTAACACTGTGAGTAGAGTGATGAGTATCATGAAAAGAAATCAGGACACAGACCAGATATTTGCAGTGAAGCACAGCACTGATCCACTACACAGAGGAGTGAGTGAGTAGTGGGCTGCAGAGTATTCTGAGGGCTGGTGTGGTCATAGGGCACTGTCCTGTCCCAGAGAATCAATGTCCTGACCATTACCAAGGCAAAGTGCTGTGCACTCTGAATAGTGACTGGGTTTAAATGAAGTATAAAGGCAAGGAGGAAACCATGTCTATAAAACCATCTCAGGCAGCCCAACTCTCTGACTCCAAGAAGCATCAACATCTCTTTCTAATAGTAAGCATCTCTCATACCCCTTACCATGAGAGGGCAGGCCAGGAATCAGGACCTGGGAACCAGGACCCAAGTTCTATACTTTGTCATTGTCATCTAATAGCGAACCAGCATTTACACTTTCTAAATCATTGCCACTATCACCATCTTATTTAAATCCTTACTACCTCCTGTGCCATAGTTAACGCTTATTTTCTACATGTGATAGGTGAGTAGAGAGGAGCACATACCGGTCAAGGCCAAACTTAACCAATCAAGACTCCCTTTGGGGCCAGCCCACTTCCCCCTACAGCATATGGCCTCTGTGTTAGTGTTTCTATTCTCACAAATGCTAGCACACGGCAGATGTTCAGAAAACATATGCCCAGCTGGAAGGTGATAATTTGTCTTGAAGGTCACTGCAAGATGTGTTCAGCCCTGTCTTTAAGAATGGGCTTGGGAAAGAAACAGAGGTGTTGCAGCAAGTGCATGCATGCATGATGCATTGCAAGGGACATATCCCAGGCATTGTGCTGTCATCTGACAGGATAATGATAAAGGCAATAGAACTACGTACTAAAACATTCTCAAAATCCACAACCTAGGTGAGCAGCAAATACTTTATTGATGAAAAAGAAAAAGCAAAGATTGACAGGGATGTAACAGGAAAGACAGAATCAGGGTGGCCAATTGACAGGCTGTGTGTGATGAGAAGCAGTAGGTCATTGTGTGGAGACCATCTGAGACCACATATGCTCCAAAAAGGCTCCCTACAGCAGGATGCTGATCAGGTCTCCTTAATAAAGACAGGTGAGTGATTGTCTAGGTACTAAGAGGAGGAAAAGACGTTGTTCGGCTGGAGGAAAGGGTAAAGCAGAAGTGCATAGGTTAGACCCAGTGCACAGGACCATAGACAAGAAGAGAATCCATCTGTGTGGATTCCTAGGGTGCTGAAGTACAGAGGCAAAAAGGCCAAGGACTTAAGATGTCCAAGGAAAGAGAGCAAACTCTTGGTGCACGTGGAGTACTAAAAGCAGAACCTTAAGTTGAGTCAGATCATTTTATTGACCCCTATTTCTAAGTGTTTTTAAGAATCGAAGCTGGCAGAAAACCTCAGCACTACTTGTTTATGTCCAAGTGTTGACAATATAGTAGATGTACATGACATTGATTAAACGAACAAATAAAAATATGGTTGTTCAGAGATTGGCAGACCCCTGAAGCCTGTGACTGGACCTTTTAGCGATACGCCAAGGCCTTGAGACTTTGGCAAACCTTCTAATCCATCTCAGAGAGTATAGATTATGCTCTGTATACTCGCTAACTGCTTTTGGTGTTGGATTTGAAAATGGGTGATCTGTGTCTATGGGGTTCCCCTGTGAATCAAGACTCAATATTTCCATTTGATTGAGCTTCTACAAGGTCCTACTATGTACCAAACACCATGCATGATCTTCCATAATAGGCCATGATGAAATTGAAGCCTTTTGCCTTCCTTTATGACTTCTGCAGTATATACTGCTGCTGCTGCAGCTCAGACAGAGGCTGTAGCCTCGGCTCAGATGGTCCCAAGGTGAGGGATATGCTGTGTGTTTCCTCTGGGATCCAAGCACTTCCTGACTTGGTTAAAGAAAACCTAGATGACCCCTCCTGCCATCCTCACATCCCTGGCTGCCAAAGGCGAAGGGGAGGGGGTGGAGAGCCTGCCACAGCACCCCTCTCCCTGCCATTTCCTCTGCAGCTCCCTCACTGGCCCTGTTTTTCAGACCTCTAGTAATAAAAACAAGCCAATAAAATGAACATGAAAATATATTCATTAGGATTTATAATGCTCATTAAAACTGCCTGTGTACGAAAGCATGACTTAGCTTCATATAAGTGAGAAAAAAATGCAAATTATACTGCATGCAAAGAAGATATTTCCCTAATCGTCCAATCAAATGCCAGCCCAATTATCTGTGGCCAACCCAATGGGTTAAAATTATACTCTCTTTCCTTGGACACAGTGAGACGCCTGAAAGTGTTTCATTTTAATAAAAATGAAATCTGGACCCTGCAGAAAACCAGCTTCACTAATGACGTGTTTACACAGAGAAAGACAATTTCTAGTTAATGGTGATTACTACCGAGAACAAATTAAACTTCCCAGAGTATATGGGTTAGAGATAATGGGAAAGGGGGAAAAGTTATGGTTTTAGTGTGTGTGTGTGTGTGGCAGCATGGGGGACAGGGTGAAGGAGGAAGAAAGGAGCAAATGGAAGTCCAGGAGGAAGCTGAGGGGACAGGGATGCTGGGATGGGAGTGGGCACAGTTACAGAAACTGACTACATTGGCTCTGCCAGCTTGGGCCACTGGCCCCTGCAGCTGGCTCTGGGCTCTCAAGATCCCAAAGCCAGTCACCTTTGACTGTAATAGGGCTGTGTTCCTCTGCAAGACCAGGTGTCCTGGAATCTATCACTGTCATTTTGGGAAGGCAGGTTACTAATTCCTCCCATCAACAGTCATAAAAAATATATGGAAAGTGTTTCCTACTCTATTCCATTGGCTAAGTGATAGGTCCAGAAGCAGGCCCGGGCCTCAGAGTTCTCATGCGAAGTCAGTGAATAAGCAAACTTCGGATGACTGACAGAGGAAGCAAAATGGACAAAGAGACAGAATGAGAGAATGGTAATTATGATGATGCCATAAACATCACCTTGTCCTCACCATGATTTGGATAAGGTCTGAGTGTGTCTTTGCCAAGGTTTCATGTTCTAGAAGTGTGATGATGTTAAGAGGTGGTGACACTTTTTAAGAGATGTACTCTAACAGAAAGTGGTTAGGCCGTTGGAGACACTGACTTCAAAAAGAATTAATACCTAGGTATGAGTCTATCAGTATCAAGAGTAAGCCTAGCTCCTGAACTTCATTTCATTTCTGACCCTTCATTGTAATGTCATCTGCCACAAGGCCCTCACCAGAGACAAAGAGGGGCCAGGGCCAGTACTTAGTTGTTGGATCTTCAAAAGTCTGAGAAGCCCCCAAACTCATTTTGTAATAAGTATCCTACCCCAAGTATTTTGTTATGGTATCAGAAACAGGTTAATGTACCACTCTTTAATAAATCCTTACCTTTGTTAGGTACTATCCCAAGATGGATGTTGTCTCCTCTAAGCATTTGGAGCAATAATCATTTTCCTCATTCCATCTCTTTTCAAATACATTTTTATAAACTCTTTAAGAATTTCACACAATGTGTTCTGATCATATTTACCCAAACTCCTTCCCCTAGCTTCTCTCTCTCCCACTCTCATCCCTTACCTCAAAAAAAAAAGAAAAAAAGAAAAAAAAAAAAACCAAGAGAAAAACAAAGAAACAAAAACAAAAACCACCCACTGAGAACAGTTGTGCTGCCCTGTACTCCCAGCTGGCCACTGACTGGCCTGACTCTTGATGCCATCAATAGATCCTCCGTTAGGGGTGAGAATAATGAATCCCTCCTCTTTCTCATTTTTTAAAACAAGGAAATCGAGGCTAAAAGAAGTTACATAATGACTCAGTTTTAGAGGTCTAGTAGATAAAGAAGTTGGGTTTCAGACCTTTATCTGATTCCAAAGCCTCACTAAGGCTCACTGTTGGAAGGAGCACAGAGCACTGTTCTATTGTGGTCTTTGAAAACTAAGTTTCCAGCTCTTGCCCTGCCCTGGCACTCAACTGCCTCTCCACTGGTTTGGCCGTTAGACGCTATGAAGATACTATTTCAACAGAAAAATCTCAAGAACTACCAGATCTCTTCTTCTACTCCTTGGCTCTTTTCTCCCCCACTTCCTATAACCAAATGGGCCAGGGGCAAGGCAGAGGGACTCCTCCAGTTTTAATGTATATTCTTTGGTAAACAAGAGCAATCATTTGCGAACAGACCCTGATTCAAACAGTTCCCAAATCAGGGATTCCAGCTAAAAGACACAGAATAATACAGCTTTGGGGAAGATTTAATAATAGTAAAATTAAAATTGTAACTGAAGCATAATGAAGAATGTGGTAAAACAGGCACTGAAAAGGAAAAAAAAAAAAAAAACCTACAGCGATTAGACCCTGTGGAATAGTCATTGGTTGAGAGTAACAGTAAGCAATGTGCAAAAATGCAACTTAATTACCGTGCAACTCTTCACATCCTAGTGAAGCCACACTGGAAGATTTTGATGCTGGTAGCAGAGGTAGCTGGTAGCCTCCCTCTCCCCGCTACTCCTAGAAGATCATGACTAAGACATATGACATGGAGCTGAGGCAGAGAAGAACATAAACATTGAGCTCCTGAGAAACTGAGAGATGGCCAACTAGCTGAAAAGAAAACATCCTTCAGGGGCTACAGAGCTGGTGGGTGGGCGGACAAAAAGTGGGCTGTGGAGACCAGGTGAGCAAGGATGAAACCACTGTAGGGAAGCTCAGATGATCACCAGTCCCCCAAACCAGGTGAATGGCCTCAAGGTGGAGCCCAGGCCTTTCAAGCCCAGTACTGGCTTAGTTAGCATCAGGGTGCTTTTGTGGAGAAATTTGGGGGGATGGGGGCTTCCTTTCCTCACACAAGCCTTCCTTGTTCTGGTTTCACCCTTTAGTTGCCTACACAGGACTTCTGAATTGGACAATAGAGCCAGAGGTCGGACCATCACTCTTAGTGACAAGTTTCTTTTCAGGATGTTCTTGACAGTCTTCAGAAGATTTAGTGGATGCTAGCTCCAAACGTCTAGTCCCCAAAGCCTCCAGGGACTACTATTCTCTCTTTTGAATCTCTTCAGTCTCGCTGACAAAGTGACACTCCAGCCACCCACATATTTTCTTCCTCTAATAGCCTCTTCTCTGCTTATTGTTAGCAGGCAATCCTAGGGACGGAGAGATTGTCATGGTTGGTTGGCTGGTTGGTTGATAAACTGCAATCTCACTTAGGAATGAGAGTAACATGAAATCACTTCCAGAGGTTCTAGGCAGATTCAGGAACTTCTGAAGCAAGATGTAGAGATCAAGAGGTCTCTGCATCCCACTCAGATCCTCCCTAGTTTCTTCTCCTTATCTGACCTTTGAGGCAGCCTCCTGGCTTTGTTCGGCTGGACCCTAAGATGCAATGGAAACTGAATCCAGTTGTTCGTAAATCAGAAAATGAACTAGGAGCTCTTAGCTTATTCCTGGAAATGGGATTCGGGGTATCAGTCCTGGAACTGCCCATTCACTTCTGATTGTAGGAAGCAGAGTCTCACAAGTCCAAAGAAAGTCAATGACTTCTAAAAGAAATAACCCAAAGATGTCATGAGGTGATAAGGATGCTGCCAACAATGCTTCCTGTGAAGAGCGAAGTAGCTTCTCCCAGCACATAAAGAAAGATATTGTCATTGGTCTACAGTGGTTACCTCTGCAGTGTACTAACATCACCCTGGTCATACCAGGCTCAGTCTACATGCATCTCTTCCATCTTTTTGGACAGGCCAAGCTGTCCCATGATACAGCTTAAGGAGCCTTCAGTAGACATGTCACACCTTGTTCTTGTTTGTATTTCCTTTACACCTGATTTCCAGAGTCTAATAGAAGGAGGCCAATGAGCCCTCAGAGGGGATACTGGAGAAAACTAAGCCAGGGGCCTGTGCAGGACACATTGCTTCTCCTTCTCACTGTGGGTGTGGAAGATAAATTATGGACCATCTAAGAATTGATGTTGTTTATTTGACAGCTTCCAGAAGTGAACAAAACCTGTCCCCACACCTACTGTATAATCTTAACAGCCATTCCTTGCTAGCATATCACCCTGTATAGAATTTATACCTTTCATATATCTTTCTGGAGATGTCTGGTATACTTTTTAAATTACTATGAAGTGTTCTATGCACTCCGCACTCCACTGTTAAAATAATAAAGTTGTCTAGGGGCTGGGCATTGCTTCTCAATGTTGCCCCAGGACCTGCTATGCGGCAAGCTCTCTATAACCATTGGTCAGATTAGATAAAATGCCAGAGCTAAAGCCAAGACCCTAATATTAGTGTCATTCTTGTCAACTTTAGCATGGAAATAGGCAAGACTCATGTCAAGTTTCTGATCTCAAGGTATTGAGTGCAGCTTGGGCTCAGGGCCAATGAGACAATCAAGGAAATATTCCAGAGTCTGGACAGTAATAAGTCTATGGTTAGAGCCCCCACTAAGAGCCATGGAATATATTAGCTCATTTCATCCACACAAACTAGGGTTTTATTAAGTCCACTTACTGACTTTGGAACCTGGGATGGCCTCTTTCTTTCCTGGGGAGATACTAACTCCAAAAGGTTAGGACTATGTTGCTCAATGCTGCATCCCTAGTATTTAGATGTCCATATGGTCTGTCTTCAATCAATGCTCATGAACCAAGTGACATTTTGTTTTTTCCTATGGCAGTGGGGGTGGAACTCAAGGCCCCAAGCTTGTTAGGCAAGTCCTTTACCACTAAGGCATGTCCTCAACTTCCAGAGTGACATTCTGACTAGCTTCATTTCAAAAGCCTATGACTTCTGACGTCAAACTGTCTATTGCTCTACCATAGGAAAGCCAGTTCCCCATTGTCCTTGTGCTCAAGAGGTCTGATCTGTTATGTCCAGGAGTTCTCTGGATTTTCAATTTGCCTAACATTTTCTTGATGTCAGAGAAAGCAATGTAGGAAAGAATTTCTCCTGGGGCAGGAGAAAGAGGGAGCTTACCAGAGCAAACAGAGGACTCTGTACCCCAAATGTTGAGAGGGGCAAAGTCAGTAATTGTGGCCCCTTACTCTGTACAGGATATAGATTTCCAACAATCTGATGAGTCAGGGAGGGCAGAACTGACTTTTCTTCATCTTCCAAACATTGACAACTGAGGCTCAGAAAGGATGACATCACTTCAGGTCATACAGCTATTTATGAAGTGACCCTGCTTCAAAGATTGTCCTTCAAGTCCCTGCCTCTCAGAGGCACATTTGTCCCTTGGTGTTTCCAGAGTCCCTTACAGACACCAAAATCTATAGATTGTCAAGTCTCTTATATAAATAAAATGGTTCCTGGTAATAACATAAAAACTTGAACATGTTGACAAATTCCTTTTGTTTGTTTTTGCTTTGAGAGAGGGTTTCTCTGTGTAACAGCCCTAGCTGTACTGGAATTGGTTTTGTAGACCAGGCTGGCCTTGAACTCACAGAGATCTGCTTGCTTCTGCCTCCCAAGTGCTAGGATTAAAGGTGTGTGCTGCTATTCTTGGCTCCATATTCTTAAAATAATGTTCATAATATCTAGTGAAACATAGATACTATGTAAAATGGTTGAAAGCTGTATTGCTTAAGGAATGATGACAAGAAAGAGAAATCTGCATATGGTCAGTACAATAGCAAGTTTTTTCTTGAGTATTTTTCACTCTTGCCCAGTTAAATCTGCATAGAGACCATGCAGATATTGGGGAAGACTATTTCCTTTCACTTACTTACCTCCAGGCCCTCAATGCCCTTGCTGGCTGCCTTGGGACTGGAGAAGAACCCTGTTGTCATAGCGTGAGGAGGGAGCTGCTGAAGATATGATCCCACTGCTCTGGAGAGAAGACTTTCTATAGTAGCTTTGGCAAAGTGGCTATCAGTGAATGTTCTGAAGTTTGGGGAGATGGGAAACTCCCCAACAGTTTGGATAACTGTTTCTGCTGGAATCTTTAAAGGTGTGTTTTATTCATAAGGGCTGTTTGGAAACTGTGCAGTGCTAAATTTTTGCTGAGGACATCAGATGTATACACCTCTTCTCTCCAGTTGTCTAATGGCACAAGTGCTGTGCACCCTCCATTGGTTTGCTTTGTTGGTATGTGCACTTTTCAGTCCCTAGAAGCTGGAGGGGGCCTGGTGTTACATAAGCACCTCATCAGAATTAACACCCAGCCAGAAGATGCACTGCTTCCTTGGTCTTCCCACCCAAGAGGAACTTTTACCTCAGCCCCACATCTTCCCAGGATACACAGAGAGACTTTGGTCCCAGTGACTGCCCCTTTATTACCAGGAAGGCATGGAATCCACCTTGGGAGCTTGATGCCAAGTACTGAGGGTCTTTGCTATGGCCTCTAGAGTCCCCCTTGAGTGCCCAGGGCTCCCTGGGTAGCATTTATTTATTCATAGAAAACCTACTGTGCTGGGTGCCCAGGATATAAAAAGGAGAAAGCCAAGATTCTTTCCTTAAAAATTCAAAGTAGAGGTGACAGACATTCAAAGAAATAGAAGCAAATCAGCAGGGCTCTAACTGAGCAATGTATGTATTCTGGGAACTGGAGAGGAAGGAACTGCTGGCTGTGTCTAGGGGAGGGAGGAAAGGAATGACATTTGCATAGAACCTGGAAGGATCTGTCCGAATGAAGACAGTAAGAAGAATCAGTAAATGGGGACAGAGCCAAACCATCTCTCCTGGATACAAAAGCACCCATGCTGGCTCACATGTAGCCAGACTTCTTCCTTTTTTTATTCTGAGCAGGAAATGCAATCATGGTTGTCCTGGGGGCCTGCTTATTCTTTTGATCCTTAGTTTCCTCCTTTCCGTAATAGACACTATAACAACATCAACATCTACATACATCTAGGAGTGATGTGCGAACCAAATGGGATGTAGCTTCATGAAAAGGTGCCTACCTTGATAAGTGTGAACGGGTGTTGCTGTGATGATTATCTTTCATATCACTGTTGCTGGCAAGCATCCAAGGACCTTAGTGAAGTTACTTGAGGCATAAAGACACTGATGCTTCTGCTTAGATCTTTGCAACCCAAACATAACAGGATGAGCCTTTTACTCTTTCTGGACTCTGAACAGAAACTCGTTCGGAAGAAGCATCCTTCTGGCTTTAGCTTCTGGGGCAACACTAGAAGTCTTAGCAGTGGGCAGAAGTCAGAGCTGATAGACCTGCTCAGCTCAGTGCACAGGGGTCCTTATGATTTGGATAAAAGTGTCCCCCAAAACCTTTTTATACTGAAGGTGGGTCCTCAGTTAGTAGATCTAATCTTTAAGAGGTAGATTGAATTATGGGAACTATTATCTAGTCAGTGGATTAATACATTGATGGATCTATCATTTGATGGCATTTTAGAGATATGATGGAGGTGTGGACTGGTTAGAAGAAATGGAAACTATAAACTGTCTCCCAAGTAAGCAGCATGTGTACATGCCCTGGCATACATACTGAGGTCAAAAGACAACATGTGTAAGTTGGTGCTTCCTTCTACCATGTAGGTCCAGATATTGAACTCAAGTTGTTGTGTTTGGTGGCAAATGCCATTACTCACTACGCCATCTTACCAGCCTTGTTTGGTTTGTCAACACCATAAGATGAGCCTTCCATTATGCCCTCTCTGCTTTAATGCTCTGCCTTATCACCAGGGGACCAGCCAACCATGAACTGAAATCTCTGAAACCATGAGGCCAAATAGATCTTTTCTCACTTCAAGTTATTTTCCTAGTATATTCATCCTAGCAGTGCAAGATCTAACTAATGAAGGAGTGCTTTGAAAGATCCTCCAGATTAACAGCCTAGGATCCCTTGAAAGATTGAGCAAATGTTCATGTGCAGCTCACAGGCCCTACAGGCAAAAAATTCTTAGCTGCTTTTGATGACAATGATCAAGGTATTAGCAGCTGCTAAAATTTGAACCTAGAGCCCCATAGCCTGCAGATTGCATGGGCTTCTCGGTGAGTCACACTCTGCCCTGGTTTCACACATTTGCCCAGTCATCTCCCAAGTGTGTCGCTGCTCCATCTGGGAATCTTACAGATTAATATGCTTGTCTCTACTGCAGATCATTATGGTCCCTTGTAACAGCTGCCTACAAGCTCTCCTGACCTCTGTGTTTGCCTCTCTCCATCCCACTGTATATACTGAAACAGTAGCAATCTTTCCAAAACACAAATCTTGCCAATTAATGCCCTGCTCAGAACTCTTCAGTGTCCCACAAGTAGTCTCCAGGGAATGCAGCCTTCAAGACCCTCCTTGGTGTTTAGCCCCACCTCTCGCCACAGCCTTTGTCCCACAATGTGTCTGCCAGATGGAAAATTTTACATTTTCTCTCACCTGCCAAGCTATCTCTGGTGACCAGGACTTGATTCATGAAGTTAGCTCTGCCTGGAGTTATTCCACCCACCCCCTGCCGCTTGGCTGACTCCTGGTCCTCCAGGTATCAGACCAGACCACTCTGCCTCCAGGAGCCTCCTTGGATCCCCTGAGGTTTCCTGAGGTGCCCTGCTGGCTGCTCACAGAGTGTCTGCCTGTGCCTGATTACAGCATTTACCATACTGTACCAGTGGTGCCCGCTTACCAATCATCTGTCTCTATTTCTCCAAAAGGACATAGCCCCTGCTGAATGGAGCTCAAACAGAGTAGGCAATAAACATATGCTGAATGAATGACAAAGGGACAAATGAATCCACAATGTGCAAGTGAGGGAATGAAAAAAAAAATGAGTGATTGAGTCAGGACATCTGAACTGAAAAGACTGCATTTTACAAAAAAAAAAAAAAAAAAAAAAAATGCTAAACGGGAGAGCATTCCTGCTGTGGAATCTGGGCATGCACACAATACAAAAGGTAGAGGCAGGATGGAGGGATGAACAACTTTAGGGGATAATCCAGCATGCAGAATGCAACAGAGGAAGGGGTGGGGCTGGCAGAAAGGCAAGGAGTACATGTGGGTGGAGAGGCCCTTCCATCTTCTGTCCTCCTACCCATCTGCATAAATCGCAGCTACCTGACAATGACTTCATCAATAAGGGGACTTCTACTAACTATTTCATAAACTTTCCTTAAATTAAAATCCAGGCAACACACACACACATATATACATACACCCCACAGACATTTTCTTTGCTGAAAGTTGCTCCCTATAAAATAGAAGAAGCTGTTTAAATGTCTTCCTTCCAAGCTAGCCCCACAGAGCTGGAGCTGAGAATACATTAGCCTTTAATGAAGTGAGACTCTCATCTTGCAGGAGACACCTCATTTAGCGCAATTGTTTCAGAGCCATTACAGAAAGACAATTACAAGGAAGCGGGGAGAGTAATTGGAAATGCTGGCAGGAGTTGGGCGAAATGATAATAAATAAAAATATTCAACCTAATAAGCTTCCAGGAGGGGGTGGGATGAAGAAAATCAACATAATTAGAACTGAACCTTAGCAAGGAAAAACAGACAGCAGGGTGGCAAGTGCTCAACTTGTACAGGAAGGAAGAAGTCACATGTCGCCAACCATATTTTGAGGGGCTGCAAACCACTGGCCCTTCTGGAAAACTGTTGAGGTACAGAGAAAGAGCTTTCAGACCAAGATCCACTGAAAGTTCAGCATGAACTCCTCCTAGACACAGAAATTTGGATGTGCAAAAAGAGTCGCCCTTTGAGAATAGGCAAAAGGAACCCAGGCCTGAGCTCCACTCAGCCACTGCTGGTTTTTGGTGGCGCAACCACAGACATGAGCTGGTGGCTTTCTGGGCCTGTTTTCAAATCTTGGCAGGTATCCGACTCTCTCTGTGGGCCTGTCTTACTCACATGTTCTCATCTGATAGGTCTCTCTTTGAGTTCAGAAATTTCAACATAGGAGCCCAGAAATTACACTTAGAAACTGGGCCTATTGACTAATCCTCTCTCCTTCATGCAGGAGAGCTGATTCTCCAGCTTGCTGGAGGTGGGTAGAGGCTTTGCCCACCAGTGCCCAGGGCAGTTCCTACCGCATGCTGGCATTTGTCAGAGAGGGCTAGTTCTTCTTTAAAAATCCGAGTCCGATAGCATATGCAAAGGAAATGTGTGGCCTGCCCTGAACAGGGCAGAGCCAAGTAGAGGCTAAAGCTGAATGATACATACTCACCATTTATGACAAAGTGCATTCTGGTTTCTGGACCTTTTTGAAATTTTGCATAAGAAAGATGTCTTATTTGATTGAAAAAAAAATACAAGTAAAACTTGAGACCCAAGACCTCAAATCTGTGACCCTGTGAGAGTTCCCAGAGACAATGACAATAAAAATCCATCCATCCCATTGTTTATTTATGCTGCATGATGGTTCCCTACAAATGCACAAGCTTGCTGTTTGCAAGTCAACAATAGAGAATTAAACTAAAATCAAATTTTAAAGCTTCCAAAGATTGTCTAATAATCATAATCAGTTCAAGTTAATATTATTCCAGCCATACTTATCTATGAGTGCTTGCTATGTGCTAGACACTGGGGCGCTGGATCCCCCAAGTTGCTTTCCTTAAAAAACGTTCTATATAACAAGATTCAGGCTGTAAACTAGGTGTAGGAGCAGACACCTTTAATCCCAGCACTCTGGAGGCAGAGGCATCAAATTTCTGTGAGTCTGAAGCCAATCAGGTTACATAGTGAGTTCCAGGGCAGCCAGGGCTATATTATAGAGAGACCTTGCCTCAAAATTAATTAATAAATAATAATAATAAAGATTCAAACTATAAGGCTCTAGGCATGAGGTGAGGCCAATACTCTAAAACCTTGGTGTCCTCTTCTAAACAGTGACTACGGGCCCAAGTCCATGGTCTTCAGATAAAATTACTACATATTATCAGTAAATATTTAATAGATTCCCAAGAAACACTCAAATATACATATAACTATGTACATGGGTGTATACATACATACATACATACTTATCACACACATTGCTAATATTCGATGTGATTTATGGAACACATTCACAAAAACAACTCTAGTCTGTTCTGAATACCAAGCAGAATTTAACACTTGTTTTCCTTATGCAGACCATAACATCTGGTTTCCAGCTCTGGGATCAAAGGTGCCTTTGGGTCCATCAGAACCTTGGAGCAAAAAGCTCAAAGCCAAGGATGAGAAAAGAATCTGGTGTCTCCCTCTTAGATAAACTAGGAGTAATGACCTTGTTTATTTTTCCATTGAGCAAACAGGTATCATCAATCAGAATGTGCCAGGAGCCATGCCAAGTAGAGCAAGGGCTAGAAGCATTAGCTACTAGCCATGGGCCCTCCATGCAAAAGGCCAAGCAAACATAAGCTCTCTGGGATGCAGATGTACTGGCCAGCAGCAGGAGGTTCAGGCCAGAAGCAAGGAAGGGAATATTGTCCTTTTACCAGAACAATCTATGCGAGAGATGGCACCAGCGCTAGCAGGCTTTGGCCATATAGAGGGAAAAGAAAGACTTCCTGGCCAAGATAAAGGGACACTACATTAAAAGGTCAGTAGTGCATCCATCTGGAGATTCCATAATCTGAGGCTGGGCAAGAGAGAGCCAATACTTAACACAGAACAAACAAAAGAGACTGAGAAAAGCCCTCTGACTGAAGTAGCACTCTGAAAGCTAGAGATCTAGGCTGCTGCTTTGGCAGCCTCTCATCCAGCTTACCAGTGGAGGCCTTAAAAGTTTCCCAACAAAACAAGCATGTATTGGTACCAAGGCTAAAGAGAGAGGAGGGTTTTCTGATAAGGGTCTAAGCAGTCCCATCTACTGGAAAGAAGCTGAGGAATTGCTGGGAAGGATGAAATTGAAGACCATTGTGATGAAGCCCCAGAAGGCATAGGCATAGAAGGGTGCCTAGTGTGTACTGAGCTCTCATCATAGAGGACCTGAGTTCTCAGTAAAGGACATTGTAGGCAAATTGTTCATATGTCCAAGCATAGAGTCTCAGAAAGGCACAGAAGCCCCAAACCCTCTAGAATCTGGAAACTGCAAAGGAAGTAAGGACTGTTGGCTCCTGGGAGGGATAGAGGAGGCTATGGCCATTCTCAGGGTTACCCACTGGGCCTAAAGCTGAGTACTATACATAGTCAGTGCTTAGTAAATATGTTTTGATTGGAGATAGCCATTTCTGGAAGTAAGAGCTGGGATAAGCAATTCATTCTTCTAAAGCCCTAGGCAGTGCCACATGCTCAGATGCATTTATTAAAGTATTTTGATGAAAAAGAGGAGCAAGAAGAGAAAAGAGTAGGGGAGAGGTGAAACAGGATGGCCACCCTCACCTCCACACATGCCCGGGTCCCAGAACCGAGGCTCCGGTGTAAGAAAGGAAAGTGAAAACTTAGGACATGTCTTAAACCTCTAACGAGAGCCAAGTATGCCTTTCGGAGATTATCATTATTCTTTAATCAGCTGGAAAGCAAGCTAAAATGAGAGGGGAAAGTGAGGGAGCAGGATTTTAATATGGAACCCACTGCTCATGCATTGCATTGTACCCTTTCTCCCTCTAAAGGCAACATGGGGAAGGCAAAAGTGGGTACTATTAGGCAGCGACTGGCCTACACTGGAGTACTCTCCTGGCTGTTCTGCTACCTCCAGAGGTTATAGATAAAACTTCAGGAGCTTCTTTCCTCTCCTGATAGGAACCAAGGTAAACATGGCAGCTGCTCTCTGGGCCCTGGAAGGTTCCATGTTCCAAGAAGGATCCTTACAAGATGAGTCCACTAGATGAATCCTCGTCCACACTATCTCCTTGCTCCAGCTTAATTTTGCATTTTGCACATTGAAAGGGGCACCCATCCTATTCCCAGCCTCCCTGCCCCAAGCCTTCCAGACTCTAGCATTGTGCTCTTTTTGGTACCCAGGAAACCTGGATCATAGTTTGGTCCCTTTCCTATGAATCTTTGTCAAGAGATTGCCTCTTTTAAGCCTCAGTTTCTCCACTCTGGGCTGAGAAATTTAGTGACCTCCAAGGTTTTATTTAATAAGCCCTAGGCCTCTTCCTTGTCCCCTGGCTTCTTTTTCTCTCTGTCTCAACTATGGTGATCTTTTGTTTGTGTTCCAACAAATAAACCTTGCCTGAAGATTAGAGGGCAGAGTTAGCCACTTGTTAACCAGGCAGTGGTGGCACACACCTTTAATCCCAGTAATTGGGATCTCATGCCTTTGATCCCAGTACTTGGGAGACACATGCCTTTGATCCCAGTACTTGGGAGACACATGCCTTTGATCCCAGTACTTGGGAGACACATGCCTTTGATCCCAGTACTTGGGAGACACATGCCTTGATCCCAGAACTAGGGAGGTGGAGACAGGAAGTGATATGATTGGGCGGAGAGAGGAATATAAGGTAGGAGGAAACAGGTAGGCGCTCAGCCCCTTCAGTTTGAGCACTGGTAGAGGTAAGAAGTCACCGTAGTAGCTGACTCATTTTCACCTCTGATCTTTCAGCATTTACCCTAATAACTGGCTCTGGGTTTTTATTACTAAGACCAATTAGGATTAGAGCCAACACGACGACACCCCCCCACCACCAGATCCTTAGGAAGTCCTAGCTTGAGCCCACATTCTTGATGTGGGAATGTCTTTCTGTATGCTGTGAATATAATTCTTTAAATAAAGGAACTGTTTTGCCATGACAGGCATTGTAGAGTAGGCGGGGAAATTGGAGCAAAGGTAGGAGGAGGGCGGAGTCACACAGACACGATTCAGTTGCCCTGATGCAAGATGTAGCAGAATAGGTAAATCACCGGCCACATGGCAAGACAAATTAATGGAAATGGGTTGAACTAAGATGAAAGAGATAACTAGCAGCATGCCTAAGACATAGGCCAAACAGTATGAAATTACTATTAGTCTTTGTGTGATTATTTGGGGCTAGTCAGTCTGGGACTGAAGTCTAAGGGTCTGGACCTCTGGACAGGGCCAGAAACCTCATACTACACATCCTAAAAGCAGACAACCCCCCCCCCCATACAACCAGGCCAGGTAGGTGAGTCAAGGAGTTAGAATAAATAGCAAGTATCTCAATTCAAAACCAGTTCCAACAGCTTCTCTTGAGAAAGACATTCTGAGAACAGTGGAAAACTGCTATTGGAGTCATGGAAACTTTTAGGCAAAAGTGTTTGCTCTACTTTCTAGACTTGGTCCCATGGGCATATGGCTGCCCTTTCTGGGGCTTGTCTCAGGGCTGAGTGGGAGGGTTATGACAAGACACTGGGCTTTTGGAGTCTGTCATAGTACAGACAATTCTGTCATTCTTCTTAGAGCAAAATGATAGTGCAGCTCCTAACACATCTACTGGCAGGGATGAGAATTATATAGTCTAAGGCTTGAGCAGCTGCCACTCAAGGCCAGCCTGTCACCAAAGCTAAGCAGTCTCATGATAGAAAACTCTACCTCCCAGCAGGAAAGGCCCCCCAGGAAAGACCTAGCTCGGTGACCTAAGTGTGATACACTGTAATTTTTTTTTAAAAAAAAATTAAGACTTATTTTATTCATAGGAGTGCTTTCCTGCATGCACCACATAAATACCTGCTTACCTAAGAAAGTGGTAAGCCTCTGTGTGGGTGCTGGAATCAAACCCAGGTCTCTAGCAAGATCAAGAGTTCTTAACCACTGAGCTAATTCTCCAGCCGCACTTTAGAATTTTTTTAAATTAAGTTTAAAATTAATTCTCTTTGTCTCTGCAGGCATTTGGCCCTAGGTAGAGACCAGGGGCATTAATTAAACTCCCCCAGTTGCCCCTAGATGACCTGGTCATCTCCACAGCAGTCAGGATCTCCTGCACCAGAAAATGACTTAGTTCCTAGTAAATCCCAGCCTGGAGAGGGATCCACCTTGTGGGCCAACCTCACAGGCACTAGGCCTCCCCTTGATGTCTCCCCCAGCCCAGCCTAATTCGGTCCTAAGTATTCCTAAGGTGCCTTCCAATTTCCTGCTGTAATAAATGGCACAGAATGCAAATGGAGGTGGATGTGGGACACAGATGTTTGCACTAATTTAATTGAGGGAACACCTTGGATTAAACACTTTGCAAAACACTCACAAATAGGTTCAGTGCATTTGGTAATGAAAAGCCTCCCAGCCCCCTGGCACTTTGGAAAGGCTGCCTGGAGCTGAGAGTGGGAGGGTCTGGGGGAGAGGCCCAGAACAAGGGGAAGACAAGAAGCCTTGAACCAAGGCAAAGGCAAGGGAACCAGGTCCCTGGGAAGGCTACCAGCAGATCCTTCACCAGCTGGGATCCACCCTGCTAGGAAACATAATCTGGGAGGGCTGAGAAAAAGACAGGCAGCATCTGCGTTTACAGGCAGGCACCTGCTTACCTATAGGGTCAGCAATTGACAGACGCTCCTACTCACAGAACCCACTTATAACCTGAAAGTCTCTATCCAGCTAGCTGAGGCATCATTCACCTGAATGGGATTTGACTTACTGTGGCATGGAAAGCAGACATTAATAAACCCAGGTACACTGTGGGGAAAAAAAATGCTTTAGGGATGTAGATATACCTGATAATTTGGGAGCCAGAGAAGGGCCAGCAGTTTGGCATGAGCAGGGTCAGAAGGCCAGTGGCAAGCAAGAGAGATTGCTCAATTACTAAAGTGCTTGCCAGGCATGTGTAAGGACCTGAATTCACAAGGATCTGAGTTGGAATCCTAAGAACCTACATAAAAAGCTAACGTGGTTGCATATGCACTAGAGAAGTGGAGACGGGAAGATTCCCTAGGGCTTGATGGCCAGCCATTCTAGCCAATCGGTGAGCTCCAGGTTCAGGGAGAGATTTTGTCCCAAGAAATAAAGTAGAGAAGCACTCGAGGAAGCTGATACTAACTTTTGTCTTCTACACATGTATGTATGCATGTGCATGTGTGCTCACAGACTCATGAATACATACAAAGATCAGTAGGGAAAATGGGAAGACATTCCTTCCTGGCAAAGAACAGTGTTTGCAAAAACAGTATTGTCTTGAACTCATGTGGGTGCAGGTGTATATGTGATGAGCTGCTTCCCCAGGCCTCACCCAAAAAGGTCAACACTGAAGGGGAGACAGCAGAGGTCTCTGGGCTAGGCCTCAGTCCCTGAAAGTTCCAACAGGTGAGGCTGGCATCAGTTCTTTTAATCCTTGTATTGTGAGTCTCAGAGTTCAAACCAAGCTTAGATAATTTTATATTCCTGAAAACAGAATCCCTAATATTCAAACACAATGATCATTTCAAGTGCAATAACCATTATAATAATAACCTCTTATACTTCTGTAGTGCTTTATAGTTTGTAAAACACTTGCATATGTCTCTTAAATTCCTTCACACTACTTTCAGAAAGACAGAATGGGGAATATGATTATTTTTGCTTTCTAGATGAGAAAATCAACTCTCAAGACCCCCAGGTAAGTACGCAACAAAAGCAGGACTCATGGCCAGCCTTCTCACACCTCAGTGGGCATGAGTTCCCAACTTCACTGGCACTTTTGCCCAGTGCTTGTACCTACAGTATTCCTAGAAGCACTCTAGACTCTGACCTCAGCCTTGTCAGGAACTTCAGATAAATGCAGCCTAGGTGAAGAGTCAGTCCACTGAAAGGTATCTTGGGAATGAAAGGCAACAGGCACCAAAACTCAGAAACTAAGAACAACACAAGACACATACACATATTACACATGAATACCAGAGCCAACGTCTGAAGCCAGGCTAACCCTACCTAGCATGGAACAGACTCCTACTCTTAAAACGTGTGCGCGTGTGCACACACACACCTCATAGGCGTAGGCAACCTGACAAATCTCTGAGCCCTAATGTTCTCAGAGTGGAAGAATACACACTTCCAAGGTGATGTTGGGGTAGACAGGGTAGATGATGGGCAGGTAGAGTGAAGAGGTTGAGGATGAGAAAGCACAGCAGCCTTCACCTCCCTACAGGAGGCTCCTCCTGGGGTCATCATGGGCCTTGCCCTCTAATGAAGACAGAGGAGCTGCAGTTCCCTCAGCCAAAGCAATATTCACTTTACAGGCTCATGTGAACATGTGTGAAATGAGGCACTGGCACCTCCATCACAAGGACCAATGCTCAGAAGAACACTCAGAAGAAAGCATCATTCATACGGGTGACCCTGTGTAGCCTCAACAGAAACAAACCTCGTGAGTCTTCATCATCCTCCTGCTGCTGGGATTTACTCCTCCATCACTCTACATCTCTCCTTCTAGTCAACTTACCTTGCTGTTCCAGCCAGGCACAGTTAAGAAGCCAGGGTTGGGGAATGGAGAGATGACTCAGGGGTTAAGAGCACTGACTGTTCTTCCGAAGGACCTGAGTTCGATTCCCAGCATCCACATGGCAGCTAACAACTGTCTATAATTCCAAGATCTGATACCCTTACACAATTATACATGCAGACAAAACACCAATTCACATAAAATAAAATAAAATAAAATAAAGAAGCTAGGGTTAAGGAAGCATGAGACTTAGTCCTTAGTGTGAATGATGTATATGAGGTCCCAGGGCTTCCTTCAGAGGAATAAGGAGATGAGACAGCAGTAGAGAGGTGGAAGCAGGCAAGACCCAGAGGAGATAGCCACAGAGGAACTGTTACAGCAGGAACAGGGGTGGCCCTGGATGAGAAAATTCCGCACAGACAGACAGCAAATGCCAATGCATTCGGGAGAAAAGCACACAGCTCTGGAGAAATATCATGGGACCTCACTGGCAGGAATATGCCATGCCTGAGGGCTTGTGGACAGGTGGGAGGGTGGGAAGTGGGGGCAGATGGTAAGGGGAGGAGGAGAAGAACCTGGAAAAGCAGACCATGACTGAAGCATGTATCCCATGGTTAGCCATGCCAAGGAAGCTGACCTTCAGGCAGTTATTAGTGGGATACCTCTAAGGGTGGTTTCAGCACAGGAAATAGACAGTAGTCCTACAATACTCACAGAAAATAGATTTCAAGACTCCTTGGTGGATATGTAAAGGCGTGGAAAGTAATAAACATCCCACTTTATCTATCTATCTATCTATCTATCTATCTATCTACCTACCATGTTCTATACACACACGTATGATAAATTATAATTTATAAATTGAGCAAGTAAAAGATTAACAATAGCTAAATAAAACAGAATAACTTTATTACAAATTATTACCATATATTACAATAAAAGTCATTCAAAACTTGAGAATCGTTTACTTTTGGAACTTCCTGTATAACATTTTTGGCTAGTGACTGACAACAGAGAATCGATACTGAGAAAGCAAACTAACAGATAAGAGCGGCTGCTATACACACAGTACTAATTGGGCTCCAGCTATGGGGGCACAATGCTGGCCTCCGCTACATAAAGTTTCTCCTTGACCAGCTCTGATGACAAATGAGTCTGACAAGGAGGTCTCCTCTTAGATTCACATAATTAATTATCCCTGGAGAAATGGCCAATTTAGGGGCACGTTTTTCTTTCTGAAGATACTGTCTCGCTGACTAAGGGAAGGTAAGGGAAGTCCCACAAGCAGCCGAGCCCCATAGCCAGGTGCGGCAGGAAGAGCCCTTGGAAGTCCTTGGAAACCTCCTCCTGAGGTCCACAGTCTCCCTGAGAATTTGGGAAGTCAAGAGTGGTTATTATACTAGTGTCAGACGATGTGGGGGAGAGAAGAGCGAAGCCGTTGTGCTGGGTGACAATTTGTAAGCAAGGGAAAAGTGAGAGCAGGAGTTTCCAAACCCTGCCTCAAGCTGCTCCCAGCAGGACAGGGTCTTCTTCCCTTCCCCCAACTCCCTTTCTGAACCCCTCTCCAAAAAAGGTTTATGGAGAAGTCTCCAAATAGCCCCCTCTCCTGCAGGCACAGTCACACCAACTGAAAGGAGATTTAATTAGCAAAATCTCGTTAGGCAAACGAAATTATCCGTAAGACAATACTCTTCTGGACAGGGGGTATGATTAAACAAAGCCATTAATTGAGAGAGTCGCTTTGGCAGCTCCCGAGTTGCGTTAATCTTCGGGCAGGCTTCACTCTGCCTCCGTGGACATGGGGAACAGACTCTAGGCCTGCTCCCCCTGCCTGCCTAGCCCACCTCCTCCCCACTTCATCTCTGCTCTTCCCAGGGCCCCTCCGGTTGGGGCTGCAGACCTCGGCATCTCATCAGCGGCCTCTCTGCTGCCAGATTCCCGCTAAAGTGCCTTGATTGCATAATGTCTATTTGCATAATGTAAATTGCAATCTCCTAGCTTGGGAGGCAGGAATCACAGAACAGCCATTATTTTTTACCACTCCACAAAAATTCTACATTTAGAAAGCAGATTTGCAGCTCAGAAAGCCATATAAATCTGAATCCACCAAAATGCCATTAAATCACACCAATTAAGCTGGACCTACGCAGAGACCCTGTCACTGCTCTCTGTACACTCCAGCCCACAGAAGGCCACAAGACACTTAGACAGTGGAGCTGGAGGCAGATGTCGAAAGGGAGCCAGGGAATTCTATCCTACAAACTTAATCAGCACCCCCTACACCACACACACACACACACACACAGAGAGAGAGAGAGAGAGAGAGAGAGAGAGAGAGAGAGAGAGAGAGAGAGAGAGAGAGGAGGGGAACCTGGTCTGTGTTCTTTAGGCTCATTGTCTTATGTATTGTAGATTGCACTGTCTTGGCTGTAGACTTTTCTTTTTTCCTTTCTTTCTTTGATTGTTTATTTTTGAGAAAGTGTCTCTGTATATGATCATTGCTCCGTCTCTGGCTTGGAACTAGCTATGTAGACAAGGCTGGTCTCAGACACATAGAGATTTGCCTGCTTCTGCCTCAGTGATTGGGAATTAAAGTCTACACCATCGTGTGCCCATTTGCTTCAGACTTGTGATTTTGGAGAAGAAAGTGTAAGAAAGTAAAACTGCACCTTTAATCGAAAGCAGTGGGGTTCCAATCCAGGTACTTCACAGAGGATTAAGATCAATTCCTATCAGCTCTTGATTAACCTTTCCTACTCACCAGCCTGGGGGAAGAAAAAGAGGAAAAGGCAAAAGCCTGGCTCTCGTCAGGCTGCTCCAGATAAAGTCTGAGTTCCCTGAAGGTCCTTCCCTGAAGGTCCTTCCCTGAAGGTCCTTGGAAAGAGGGATGAGTCACAAGTCCTCCAGAAGTTCAGACTTCCCTTAAACAATCACCCAGCACTCCAGCTTTTCTGAAGCAGTATACCTGGATACTCTTTTGCCTCTTTATTGCTCATTCAATATTCATTTGTCAAAGGGCGAGATGCTAATGTGTATTATTAAAATATCAATAGTTTATGAGTGAATTTTATGGCAAGTACAGTTAAAGGCAAGATTCTTGACCATCTCTCAGAATCGATAGAAAGGAGTGCTCTTTCTTTCTAGTATCTTTCTTTCTTGTCATTGTTTTAAAATTTATTTATTGAATAAATGAATCACAAAATCACTGTTGAGCCCTGTGTGCCAGGAATGACTTTAGAGTATTTACATCTGGTTTCCCCACAGTCGTCCTAGGGAATTGGATACAATGTGATTCCTTTAACTGCCCAAATTTAACAAGTTTCCTGAGCTAAATACTATGAAAGGGGGAGGAGAAATTATTCCACACCTTCATGACAGAGCATCTTCATAAAGCAGGCTCCTTTAACCGTACCTAAGCAAGTTCCCACACTCTCCACTTAGAATTCAAATACCAAAGGTGACACTGAGGGTGATGTCATCTTGTTAGAGAAGAGTAAACTGAGGATCTTTTCCCATTAGATTCTGTTAACATAATAATTATATATATTAAGGGGAGTTCAGTGATTGTTTATACATGCATATGATATATAGTGAACAATAATGAAGTAGTTTAACTCTCAATAATAGAAGAGTTCTAAGTGGAATTTCAACTGTGCCCAGACTTCCTTACTATGGCCCTTTCCTTGTCCTCTGGGTTTTCTTTTCTGTGCACATAGAGAGCAAATAACAGGATCCTATGAAGTACAGTGTGATGAGAAATGTACCCCAAGGGCTTAGCATAGTGCCCAGTATATAGTAAACACTCAGTAAGCATTGCTTACTAATATTAAATTTGACTTCATGTGGAAGAAAGCCAAACCTTAGTACCTTTTCATCAACACCAAGTCCATTTACCCCCCTCTCTTCCCTGCCCAGCTCCTGGCACTAGCCATTCCCAAGTGTCAGCCCTTGTAAGATGGACTGGTTCTGTTTCTACTCTTGGGTGACTTAGGATCTGTTTTTATCCCTTAAGCCTCAATAAAGCACACAGGGCACTCAGATTCCCTTCAAAGTGTAGCAGCGTTCTATATCAGGCATGGGAAAAAGGAAGGAGAGTAGTTCCTAAGGACACAGGCTCTCAGACCAGAGTATGTCACAGAGGGAAAGGAGACTAGCAGAGGACTTGGAAGACCAGGGAGACGTTGGTGTGCAGATTTCTCCAACCCCATCAAGTCCCCTATAGTCTTCTAAGCTCCGAGCTTTGCCTGGAACCTACCCCAGCTTTGGTGGCCATCACAGGAGAGAAAGGAGAAGCCATGATGTGAGCAAAGGGTCCAGACTTGAAGAATCCTTGTTGACCAGTCTAGAATCCTCTAGATCCACTATTTCAAGCTCTGAGTTATAAACCCACATATATTTCCTGGTATGAACCCAAGTCACAGTTTCTCCCTGCCTGGGACCTCCTAGTACTGCCACACCATGCCTGGGAAGAAGCTGAGCTTTGCTTAGAGGGGTTTCCAAGGCCTTAAGACTTCTTTCCAAGGTGTAATGTAGGTATGGTGGTAAACTGTCATGCAGTGTTTAAGCTCACTGAGAAGCAGACTCTGGAAGCAAGGTTGTCCCTCGGCACCCTTCAGACCCAACTGTGTTTATGGGAACTGCCCTCTGAAACCCCTGTCCTGGCTCAGGCTGCCTTCTGGTTCTGTGACAGGGATAAAAAAAATAATAAGCAGCTAAGAGTGTTTAAAAACATCATGCCTTTGAGAAGAGTTTAAAGGTAAACCATTCTCAACAGAGGTTGCTATTGTTTATCCCATAATGTAAGAGTACCTCCAGTGGAACAGGCCAGAAATTCAGTCACAAGAAGTTAACCTATAGATGGAAAGCTCAACAGGGAATGTCAGCTGACTGCCTCAACTTCCCCAGTTGGTTTGTTCTGGGTGATTATGAACAGCTGATTTGACGGTGTCATCTTTGCTGTTATTTGTTCTTTTATTTGAAGTCTCCCTTGAGGAGACCCTTCACTCTGTATAGGACTCTCAGTTGTGAGCTTGAGCTGGCTGCATCAATGAGGCTTTCCCAGTCAGTTTCTCCTGGATGTTTGTAAGCCCCCGATTTGATGATGTTATGTTCTGTTTGTACTCTCAGTTGGGATATTCTAATTACCTCTACCACCTGACTCGATGATATTTTTGCTAGCTGTCTGCTGCGTCTATTGCTACTCACTATTCTTTTATCTTTTGTTTGCTATCTACTTAATAAACTCATTCAAAAAAGTACAGCTATCATAGCTTATTCTCCAGACTGTACAGAATGCATCATCCATCCCCCCAGGAACGGTCAATGTCAATTGTTCTGGGAAATAAGTAAGGCCCATTGTACTAGGCCAATATCAGTTGAGGTAGGTTATGGTTTCCAAAGATGAGTACAATAGTATACAATGGCTTCCATATCTGTATGTTATATCATAGATTCAATTAATTACAATAGGAAATATCTGATAAATAAAATATCTAAATGAAGAAACACAACAACCATTCTGTCTCCTATTATTCCCTAAAAAAACATAGTATTAGCAACTACTTACACAATAGTGTTCAATTATGTAAGTAATCTAGAGAATATTTTCAAGTATGTGGGAGAATTGCATAGATTTCTGCCAGTATCTGCATCCGCATCTGCAGATTTGAGGATCTGCAAGGGGTCCAGAACCATCCCCTGTAAATATGAGGGCACAAATTACACACAGAGGCACACACAACACACACACACATCCCTCACGATGACTCTTCTTTTAACCAGATGCTGGTACTACTGAGAGGCAGTGGGGATTGTGAACTTTGTACCTGTCCTTATAGACAGAATAAAGTGGTGCTGCTTGATTTTATGGATCACTTCATGACAGGCAATAAAGCTTCTACTGGACTTTTGCTCCCCCTCAGGCAGCTTCACCTTGGAGTTTAGCAGCCATATTGTAAGAAAGCCCAGATTGTGTGGAAAGGCCATGAAGGCCTGCCTGACAGGTCTCATTGAAGGCTGGAGTTTTGAGGGAACAAGCCTGTGGTGGTTATTCATCCAGCTTTTGAGCTGTCTTAACTGAAATCCCATACCCAGTAGACAGAGACAAGTCGTCCTCACCATGTCCTATATAAATTCCTGGCTCGCAGACTATTTGGACAGAGTAAACATTCAGCTACTGTGTTTGTGTGTCAGTTTGTTATACAGCCTAATAACCAAGATACCATTAGAATGAACCTCTCCCTGTTGTTTCCAACAAATCCAGCATCATTTCCATTGTTTCCATGCAAATCCGGCTATCACTGGGTTTCTCTGAAATCCCTTGGAAACTTCAGATGCTGGGTCTCTTTAATTCTTATCTTGTCCCTGTCACTCTGCATCTGCCTCTCCTTCCGCCTCCCTCTCTGAAGGGCAGGACCCTGTGGCTTGGACAATGACTACCTGAAAAACCTTTAACTCATGCTCATCATCAGAGAGCCCTCCCTGCACCTGCTCTGTAGGTCCATGTGTGTCCCTTTGAGGGAGCTTTCCCCTGAGTTTTGGTGGCCCAGTGCTCAGAATGCCCGACTTCCCTGCACAATGGGGAGAGAAGATACGGACCAATTTCTCTCCTACCCTCACCTCTCATTAGTGTTCACGCTCAGCTTGCTCCTTATACTTGTCTTGAATTATGAGGTCCCAGTAACCTGCGGTCTGAGGAGACATCGATTCTCACAGAGGTCATTATCTTCTACTCCAGCTCCCCTGACCCACATCCAGTTAGTTCTATGCAGGCTTTCCTGGAACAGGATGGAGAAAGGCACCCTTCCCTACCCCTTCAGCCTGGGATTTCGATCACTCCAGAGCCAGGGCTTCAGAAGAGTTGCCCTGGGAGCATAGGCCCGTCAATCACTCACTCAGGCAACTAGCACTGAATTGCAGGCCATTAGGCAGAGGACCCGCGCCCTGCTCACTCACCGGGCAGCCATCGGCAGGATGTTAGCCGATCGCAAGTCGGCCATTCTTATGATTTATTCAAACACTCATTACAGTCAATCTATTTTTACACAGAGGTGAAGTTGTGCACTGATAACGGTTAATCATTTATAATTCCATGGACTGGTTGAAAGCCAATGTACTATCAAAGTCGCAGCGGTAGTACCTCAGCCTCAGGTAGGCCCTGGAGCAAAGTAGAGAAGTCTTTATGCTGGTCCAGGGTAACCCAGTCACTTGCTAACACTTATCAACTGACAACTAGAAAGAAGGTGAGTCCCAGACTTGCTCCCACCGCAGCTCACGCCCTGCGAGAGTGAACACAAGCCAAAGGAATGGACCATCCCTCACACTGCCAAATCCCAAAAGGGAGGGTCACATTGAGCCGGAGTTACCAAGAAATGGTGCAGAAGGCTTTGGCTTGGTTCTTCCTACAAGTGGACAGACTGATGCCAAGTGTGGTGTGCCAGCACTGAGACCATCTCCTCAAATGAGATGGAGCCATTAGAGGCTGAAGGAAGGAAGTGACCGGCAGTATTTCCTTTCATCTCCTTTGAATATCCAAAGAAACAACCAACTAGAAACGAAAGCATGAGCTATGAACATGTCCTGAACTGGGGCTCCATACCATCTATTCTTCCCTGCCCCCTGCTCAGGCCACAGACAGAAGTGGCTGAGGATCAGGTTGGCCTTGCAAAGTCAGTAAGTTCCTTCCCCAGCACTCACAACACATGTAACATATCAAATCTACCTTCATGTCCAGTCAATACAGTCTAATGAAATAGCATGTCTATCACAGAGCCTCTTTATCACATTCAGACATAATCTAATTAGTGCTCCACTGTATTTTACATTCTGACTGGCTCACTGTTCAGTGTGTCCCTTCTGCAAAGTGCAGCAGTTAACAATCAAGCTTGGGGCTGGTCCTGAACTCATCACTTTATAGTGTCAGTGTGAAAAATACCAATCAAAGTTACTTACAGTTGACGGCCTCTTTTCTAGTGAGCAGCATGGAGGACAGAAAGCCTTAAAGTCTTGGTTCAGACTTCACCTGTCAATAAAAGGAGACATCTTTATAGATAGTTAAGACTCTGAGTATGTAGAGGGTAAGGTAAGATACAGGGTAGACATGGGGTAGACCCAGGGGTGAGCCTTAACAGCAAAGCTGGGCTAGCAGTCCTGTCACCACAGAGGGGAAAAAGAGCTCTTGGTAGCTGAATGCCCGAAGCTGTCCAAAGCGATAACCACTGAGCGAACTTCTCACCCTTATGAATAGTTGAAGTGTAGGCAGGGGAGTCTGCACAGTGCAAACAAACTGGACCTCATTGTTCATGGTGAGAAGATAAAAGTCTTGCAACAGGAGAAACATTTTTCATTTAAAATATTTTTGAGATTATAATACAATTACATCATTTCCCTTTTCCAACAAAAGAAACTTAAAGTAAAAAGTCCAGTTGGGTAGGAAGGAAAATGTGTGTGGAGAAAATGATGGGAACAATTTAGAAAAGAGAAATCTATTTTTAATTTTCTTTCTGGAATTTTTTTTAATAGAAGCATATGTTTATTGAGTGTCTGCTCCATGATCTACATGCACTGGGCACACAGTACCAGGATCCTTGGATCCTGTTTTTAAAATGTTGCCACCACCTCACTGGGGAATTAAGTCTGGCCTCGTGAAAGAATACCAGAAAAGACATCACTGTATAAAGAGTTGTGCCAAGTTCTGGTGGAGAACATCATTCTCTCTCCACAATGAAATGAAGTCAGGAGGGGTCGAACCACTCATGGGAAGTTTCACAGGAGGTAGGATGTGAGTCTAAAGACTTGAATAGGCATGACTCAGCTGGTGGGAGGGAGAGGGTATCAAGCATAAAATGTTTGGACTTAAATGTCTCCCAAAGGTCTGTGTGTCAAAAGCTTGGTTGCTGGAGTGGCACTATTAGATGCTCCAACCCTGGAGAGGCAGAGCCTAGTGGGAAGTATTTAGAACACTGAATGGTCTTAAAGTGGATTGTATGACCCCAGCTTCTTCCTCTTTGCCTTCGGTTCTTCAGTTAGACGCTGAGCAATTTTACTCTACCACATGTTTCTACCAGAATATGTCTTGTCATAGGCCTAAAGTAATCTGGCCAATCAACTGTGTACTAGACCCTCCAAAACTATGAGCCAAAATGAACCTTTCCTCTTTATAAATTGATTATGATTTTTTTGTAATAGTGATGGAAAGCTGACTAACATGAGGACACACCAAACGGGAGGTGATGTAAGGAAAGACAAGAAGGGAAAAGCGGGGAGGACCCTGGCATAGGGTTACTGTTTCTCTGCCTGGGGGATTCTAAAGGAAGAAATGCTGCAAAGCAAGCATAATGGTGTAAGCCAACCAGGACTCTGAGGATCAGGCAAGAAAGATCAATCAGGTCTGGCACCAGAGCTCCTAGAGTTACTGAAGGTTTAGTAAGGAAATGGTAAGACATGGTGCTCCTCTCCTACTCACTTGGGCATTTCCCCTTTAACTAAGATAAGAGAAGCATCTTGGAAAAAAGCAAAATTTCAATTAGACTCAGGCATGAAGTATAGTGAGATGTGCACATGGAAATAAATTCTTCTTCTTATCCATGATACTCTCTAGGTAAGGACTCTTTTGTGGCTGTCTACTAATGGCTGTGTCTTCATGGTCATTGTTTATGTAGATCTCTCATGAAGTAGACCATGCCACTGAGGAAAGGAAACACATTTTATGTGTTTTTATATCCCTAGAGTTTAGCAAAGTGCTTCAAACCGGTCAGATTCCCAGTGAGTATCTGCTGAAATGTTAAATAATAGACACCTTTTACTCCAACCAGAATCTATAAGAGCAACCAAGATCCAGCTCTTAGTTGGCAGTGGGCTCTAATATGTGTTCTTCTTACTTACTTCCAAATTATTTCTGGGTACTACATGAACGGGACACAGTCTCTTGAGTCTATTAAATGAAGCAGCGTGTTCTCTTCCTACCCTTCGGTACTGTCCACCTGAGACAGCATTAACTTCGAAGATATAGCAGACTTCTTATCTGTACATGATGCAAAGCCAAGAATGGAAGCTTCTATGCTAGAGGATCAGAATCTACATTGCTAAGGCACTGAACAAGCTGAAAAGATGACACAAAGTGGAACATTCATTTTTCCATCACCAGCTTTTATTTCTTACACACCAACATCATGACAACCACAAATGAAATAATTTTGAAAGTCAGGGGCAAAATTGCCCACAATCTCATTACTTGAAACCATCAAATTATACACTATGTCCACATGCAAATCCATTTTCTTAATAAAACTGTAGAAAATGATTTGACAAGTATATGCACACAAAACCAGGCTTTTATACTAAAAAAGAAAATTAATCCCAGAACCAGAATGGGTTGTTTAGTTTGAAAAATAACAACAGAAGAACCTTGGGTCATCTGAGTTCAATGCAAGCTCAGGATACACTGTTGATGTTGCCAGAGTTGTTAAATGTGACCTTAATAGCTGTACAGTGTCTGGCTGAAGCATGGGTGATGTCCTTCTGGACTTAGCAGCTCATACTAGTTCTGTATGCTGTAATGCTGTCGTATTTTAAGAACTTTGTTATTGATGAGTAAAAGAAAGAGAAGAAAAGATGTCCAGTGGTTACAAGGGTGCACATGTTTCAATTCAAACTTGGTCATAGGCAAGTTCCTGACTCCCTGTGCCTTAGTTTTTCATGTTTAAAATAGAACTAATTAAATCTCTAGTCTCAGAGAGGCTGTGAGGATTGTGAGGTGTCATCCAACTTTGGGTGTATTAGAATAATGTCTCATAGAAAATGAGCACCCACAAAGCACCAGCTATTATTGCATTCTTTTCATCAGGAAGAGGCTGGGAGGTAGAAGACGAAGGGGAAGAAACAGAATCTGTATCTGCCTTTTGTCCTTCTCAGTAGGACTCGATGGTAATAGAGTTCCGAATAGCATTGCCTAAAGCAACCTCATCCCTCTTCCTTATGGTAGAATGTCAAATAAGTAAAGAAACCAGGATAGAGAAACTGTGTTATTCTAGAAGTTAGGCGCAAGACTAATCAAGGATTCTAGAGGAAGTTAGTCTTCACATAACTAGGGATTCTCTAATAATGAGAAACATTCAGAAATGAATAAGGCTTCACTCCAAATAGTGACTCATAGCACTGAAGGAGCTTCCTGCACTAGATAAAAAGCTGTGCCAAGGAATGGTGTCCCAGATCTGGCCTTCAGCCATTAGCAAAATAAAAAAAGGAAACATATACATTTGAAAGAGAGTGTGTGTGTGTTTAAAACAGCATTTCTAATTTCTGTGAGCATGTATGTATGAGGGTGTAGTGTGTGTGTGTGTGTGTGTGTGTGTGTATGTGTGTGTGTGTGCAGAAATACAGAAGCCAGAGGAGGACTTTAGGTATCGGCTGTATCATTTTGAACCTTATTCCTTCAAAGCTGAGTTTCTCATCAAATCTGGAGCTCATGGTTCTGACTAGGCTGCTAGTCAGCGGTTATTTGAATGCCAGGATCTGAACTCAGATCTCCATGGCTGTATAGCCAGTGTTCTTAACAAGCTATCATAAAATTCCTGATAATTCATATTTTGATAAAATGTTAATCATGCCATTTTTTACCATAATCTCATGACACAATTCAAACCACAAAATCACATCAAATATCTTACAGTTAAGGGTCATTCCTTGAGTTGAATTACTAAAATGTCATCAAAATCATATCCTGTAGAGTGATTATGTTGTTACATTGTAAATAATTGTCCTGCCTACTGGTTGAATAAAAATGCTGATTGGCTGAAGGCAGACAGGAAGTGTGGGTGTGGCTACCGAACTAAGAAAAACTCTGGGAACAGGAAGAGCAGAGCAGAGATGCCACAGAAGCAGAGGAAAGAAGCTGAAATACTGCTCTAAGAAAAGGTACTGAGCCACACGGCTGAACAGGATAAAGATCATGCATTAGTTTAAGGATAAAGAGTTAGCAAGTTATATGCTTGTGCCATAGGTCAATCAGCATAAAATTAATATAAACTTTTGTGTGATTATTTGATGCTAAGCAGCAGTGGGACTGGAAGTGGGTCCGAATGTTAGGGCTAGGCCTGAAAGGAGGGTCAGAAACTTCAAACTACAACATGCTCTCAGAGCAGGGCAGCTGCACAGGTGAACTCAGCAATTGTGAAAGTATGCACAAGGCCTACACGAGCTCCCATCAGTCAAGGGAAGATGGGTATAAAATCCACCCTTAGCTGAGGAGCTATTGGCATTTCATAGTGTCTGGCAGAAGAGTCAGCTTTTTTAAATGATGTGACCTTGGAAGCCTGACCACACTCCAGGGCAGGCCTCGCTCCCAAGAGAAGCAGGGTAACCCAAACAGAACTCCATGGGGAAAAAAGAGAAGGCATGTGTAGGGAGGCGAAAGTAGAGAAGGTAGATATGAAAGGGGCTGAGGAGTGAATGTAATCAAAATACAGTGCATTAAATTCTCAAATAATTAATATAAATATTTTAAATCACATTCTCTCTCTTTCCCCCTCATCTCCATCTGTTTCTAACTGTATATCATCTGTTTGTCTTCAAAGCCTGTCTCTCTCTCTTTCTTACTCTAACTTTCTGTCCCTCTTTCTATTCTTTTCTCTTTTTTCCCCCTACTTGTTTCTCTCCCCCAACTGAAATAGATTTTTAAAAATCATATAATGTATCCTGATTATGGTTTTTCCTCCCTCTATTCCTTGGAGGCTCTCCCAACCCCCCTCCCATCCAGGTCCACCTCCTTTGTGTCTCTCATTAAAAAATAAACAGGCTTCTAAGGGATAATGATAAAATAAAACATACTTAGATAAAACAAAAGGTAACATATTTAAATAGAACTAGACAAACAAACAAAAAGAAAAGAATGAGAGACAACACATAAAAAACATACAGATGCAGAAACTCGTTCTTTCACACACTTAGGAATCCCTTAAAAACACTAAGCTGGAAGCCATAATGTAGCTGCAAAGGACCCGGGGAGTAAAAAGAGAAGAAATATTTCCTTTTTTTTTTAATGTATACAGTATACAGAAGAGGGCACCAGATCGCATTATAGATGGTTGTGAGCCACCATGTGGTTGCTGGGAATTGAACTCAGGCCCTCTGGAAGGGCAGTCAGTGCTCTTAACCTCTGAGCCATCTCTTCAGCCCCCAAGAAGAAATATTTCTAAAAATAAATATGTAAATAAAATAAGAATGAAAAAGATTATAAGATAAAATGCAAAAAAAAGTCCTAATATAACATTATGAGACAAGGAACCTTCAAAAATGCCACTGAGTTTGTTTTCTGTTGGCTATCTACTGCTGGGTATGGTGCCTCCCCTTAAGAGTAGTTGTTTGCGGGCTGGAGAGATGGCTCAGTGGTTAAGAGCACCGTCTGCTCTTCCAGAGGACCCGGGTTCAATTCCCAGCACCCACATGGCAGCTAACAACTGTCTGTAGTTCCAGTTCCAGGCAAACACCAAGGCAAATAAATAAATGAATAAAGTTTTTAAAAAAAAAAAAAAAAAAAAAAAAAAAAAAAAAAAA
>PVIH01000169.1:0-42500 GCA_004025045.1 Sigmodon hispidus | reverse complement strand
TACTGAGCCATAAGAGCTCACAGACCAGCCTGGCCTTTGCAGAGTCCAACTAGTGAAAGGCCTGCTCACAGGGCAAGTTACCCTGACCCTGGGAACATCCTCTGCAGTGCAAAGACAACAAGACCCAGGGCCTGCTATTTCAATCAGTTAGCTCAGCTCCTCTACTCACGCTGAGTTTTAAATTCCTTCTCCAGACTCTCAGTTGGCCTCCTGGTTCCAGACTCACAGTGATTGTGCCCACCCTCCCCCTCCCTACTCCTGGAGATCTTTTTGAAGCACAAATGAGACCACATCCACACTTCTTTAAAACCATTTCAAAACTCAGTATACACTGTTTTTCTAAATTCTGACAACATTGAAACATTTGGGAAATTTCAAGTTTAAAAATGTCCATTTCTCACTTTTCACCAAAAGGAAAAATAAAAAGATGACTTGGCCATGCCAATCCTGCACATCCACTGAATGGCATTAGAGATCAATCATCCCTAAAACTTTCCTGGGCACGAGTCCTCCTGTTAGTTACCTAAAAAGAAAGCAGGTGCCACCGGAAGTCTCTTTTGTCACCGGGCCAGGTATCTGAAGACTAACCCCTGCTGCCTGTGGAGGAGTTTCAGGTTCAAGGTGACAGAGTGAGGCAGGTGGAGGTAGCATAGTATGTTCTCATCTGTGCTGGACCCAACCAGAAGCTGAAGGAGACAGCTAGGAGCTCAGACAAGCTCCCACCTGCACCCAGTGAATGTTCGACTCTCTTGCTTCCTCCACTCTCTGGCTACAGGCCACAAGCCAGGAAGGGCTTTCTGAAGCTTTCCAGGAATGCCAATGGCCTGAGGCTAGTGCTCAAGAGCCCTACTCCCGGCCTGCTCCTGAGACTCCACCCCTAGCTCAAGCCTCTCCTGCCCACCCCCGCTTTGTGGCAGCTGCACCCCTCCCTTTATTTCCATCCCTCTCTTCCTATCAAAGCCCTAACAGCACATATTTTGTTAATTGTACAAACCTAATGGGGGAATGCATTGGCAAAAAAGGGTAATGGCCATCAGACCAGCAATAAAACAAAATTAATGGCCCATAGGAAGAAATCATGTCCACTTAATCCCAGCTCTGAAACTCTAATAGAATAATGGAATACCAACGGAGGGTTTTTTCTCTCTATGCAGATTGCTTACACCATGTTAATCACTTGCAAAGCAGGCCACATACCACTCTGGTTCACATGACCCTCCAGGGAAAGTAGCAGACCAGAAACATTCAGTGCAAGGCTCATTACTGACATGCACCACCGCAGTAACACCTTCCCTCTCTCCCCAGGTGACTCAGGACAGCTAGTGTGGAGCGTCAGGTGTGGTGGGCTGGAAAGAAAGACACAGAATGCCTAATAATAGCATTTATTGAGTGCTTACTATGTGCCAGACACTGGCTAGCTGAGTACTTCCTGTCTACTGGATTTTTTTGCAGATCTAATCCTCATTTTGTATAGCCACACAGTATTATGAGGCCACCACATGACAGTCTTTTCAGTTAAATGCTACTTAATTAAAATAACATACAACCCAAAACTCAGTTTCTGGACTCAATCATCTTCCTGTCAAGAGTGAGATAGCCACGTGTGGCTCCTGGGAGTGGTGTCTCAGTTATCAGCTCCCTTCTACCATGAGTGACAAAACCAAGGCACACAACAAGGTCATGTGCCTTGGCCAAAGTCAAACAATGAATGAGTGACCAACTTTAGGACTATAATCCAGTGACTATCTTCAGTGGCCAAGGGAGGGACAGGAGCCACACCCAGCTTCATGCCTGGTCTTTTTAGCTAACAGAATAATAGAGAAGCGACATGTGGCTGCAATAGTTTGGGTTTGAAAAGTCTCCTCAAAGATCCACGTGTTACCAACCATTAGTCCCGAAGATGAGAGAAGAAAAGTCACCAACCCAAATCCTCATGGCCAAATTAATTAAAGTAAGCAATTGATTAAACCAAGCCCTTTATTTGTGAACATAGGCTGCCTCCCCCTAAGGAGAGCTTCTAGTGGTCAGCATTGGATATGAGGAAGACAAGGTTTTGTAGTTTAGGGGCAGGGGGTTCCCATATGAGGGATTTGGGAGGCAAAATAGATGTGGTCATAGGAGAAGAGCATAATCATAACAAGCTAGTCTCTCCTGAAACAAAGATGTGGTTGCAAGGTGAGCATAACAAGACAATCAACAAGTAGTCATAACAAGGTCGTCATGGGTGGTCACACAACCTTTGAAACAGAGGAAGCATTGCAAGATGGTTATAAACAACTTTTCAAAACAAAGGCATGATTACCATTCCCGGAACAGGCAGTACAGAATCTTTTGAGGTTAAGGTAACAGGTGAGGCAGAGCCAAGTCCTTGAGAAACAGATTTAATTATAAACAGGAATGAGCTTAGTTTGTCTTTAGAATAAGATGGCTTTTAAGCCTAAGGTGGAGGCAGGCTGGTTCTTCACAACCAATGACACACTACTGAGAGGTGATGAAACTGTGGAATTTGCAGGACCCACTGAGAGAACTTAGGTCATTGAGGATGTGGCCTTGATGGAGATGTTGGGATCCTGGCCTTTCCTTTCTGTCTTTGCTATATTGTATATTCTTTGAACACACACCACCACTACCACAAACATCTTGTCGTTTCTATGGACAGGTGGAGAGAAAATTCTCAGTATCTTAAAAAGTAGGAAAGAGAGACATTCAGCAGTCCTGGGGGGGGGGAGGTTTGTGCTGAGGTATGTTGGCAGAGGGAGTAGGAAATCCAGAGTCCTTGCAGCCATAGAGTAGAGACCACAAGAAAGGATGGGGGCTGTCATCTCTCAAATGCAACAAACCTGCCAAGGTCAACAAGGCAGGTTTGGAAGGAAACACTCAAACCAAGGTGACTCTGGAGGGCTGGTACTGGGATTAGAAATGATTTGTGAAATTATTTGGATCTTAAAACAGAGGAGAAGTGCCTAGTGATAAGTAGGAAAGACCAACTCTCCAGTCTGAAATGAAGACAGTCTAGGAATGTATCCACAGCAATAAATGATGTGTACAAAGTTTAAAAGGGAAGGGAATGGGAGGCTGAGAAAAGAAGAGTGGGTTAGGATTCTTAACCTCTTAATGTTGTGTGGGAGGGTTAGACAATACAAAAGAATTGCCTTAGTCACCTCAGACCTAGGACCCTGTACAGGTCCCTCTAAGTCTCTGGGCCTCAATTGCTTCATCTCTTGGACCAAGTAGCTGGGTTAGAGCAAGAGCAATCTTTAAATTTTAGATGCCTGCAAGTCCCTTAGATTTTTATCCAGAATGGTGTGTGTGTGTTATTCTGGGAAAGTGTAGTGAATTATAGCAAGACGTTGAGGCAGTCCACATTCCCAGAATTATAAGTCAGAGGGAAAGATGTCCACCAGGTGTATATTCAGCCAAAAAGACTCAAGATTCCAAGAAATTTTGGACGAAACATCAATAAATCTTTTGGTGTTAACCTCAATGTTTATGCTTGCCTTGCCTGTAAGAGACATTGTAAAAATGCAATAATGATATCCTGATATACTTTGAAAGGTTAAAATGCTGTCTCTTGTGCAAGTAAATATTCTGGTTGGGGCACTGTTTGGCTAGAAGCAAAAGAAACTATGAACCAGGCATGGAGGGGGAGGGAAGAAATTGCCCCTGCTTTGGGGAACAAAGCCATGTGACACAGGAGAAGGGTCAGCTGCAGGATGACCCTGGACATTCCTCATTTGGTTAGAATTGAAGAGGCCCCAAAGTCCCCTCTGGAGAGGGGTCTGGCTCCAAAAGAAAAGTAAATACAGCCTCCCCAGGAGGTGCAGCCCCAGGCAGAACAAATGCACTTCTTTGTGCTAACAAGTCCCCACTGGCATCTGGCTTTACTTTGCATAGAATTCTCAGCTGTGTGACAAGAGAAAGTGACAATCTGAGGATTCATCAAGGGAAGCAGTGCAGGCAACGTATAGCATTTTGCCACCAACAAGCAATAAAGACTAAACCAGGGTCATCAGGGCAGAGGGAACATCTGCAAGAAGGGGCTGCGCCTGCCAGCCTGGAAGTCAGTTATGGCAACAGACAGGCTAGAGTTTAGAGCTGGCTTAAAGTGGGAGCCCAGGTTAGCACAGGGTATGTCAGCACTTTGGAGGCAGGAGGATTTGGAGGCCAGCCTTAACTAGTTCACAAGCCCCTGCCTCAAAGCACCAATCAACCAACAAAAAAATAAAACTCTCCATTTCATTTTACATTTAAGACATGGGTTGCGGCCGGGGGAGTGGGGCAGGATTTATTTAGGGAATCCCAGATGGGATGCCAGGCCAGGAATTCATTCATGTATAAAATGGTTTTTTGCGTGTCAGCCCTTGAACAACAAATCTTGTTCTCTGACTTGCAGGAACCTACATTCTAGTGGGTGTGTTCTTAGTCCTTGCACTGTGTACAGCAAAGGATAGCAATGAAGGCTGACCCATAGAAAAATCAGACATAAAACACTATGAGTTATCTGATATGGCCTTTGTAAGTGGCAATGTCCTGCCACAACATCAAAGGCTGAACAAGCCTGGGGTGAAGTATAAAGGAACAACAGCAGCTTCTCCCCGGCAAGTTTTCCCCAGAACTTTCTGTTACCAGGTCCCTTTGGAGCTGATGTACCCATACAGTGGGGAACAGTGGGGTCAGCCACCTTTCTTAGAGCTGTACTGAAAAGAAAAAAAGGTTGGGCTAGAGAGATAGCTCAGCAGTTAAGAGCACTAACTGTTCTTCCAGAGGACCTGAGTTCCATTCCCAGCATCCACATGGCAGCTAACAACTGTCCATAACTCTAAGAGCTGCAGGCAAAACACTAATTCGCATTAAATAAATAAATTTTAAAAAAGAAAGAAAAGAAAAGAAAAAGAAAAAAAGGTTGGTATCAGGTCCAGACCAAACCAACCATCCTGTGCATCTCAGAGGAGACCCACAGTACCTCCAAGCAGCATGAAGACATTTCCCATTCATTATTTCCCAACTTGCCTCCTGGGGCTGGTCCTGAATATTGTTTCATAAATAACTGAACAGGGCTCCAGGGTTAGGCAGATGTGCACAGTGCTGGCTGATGATGAGGGACTTTGGCTGTGCTAACGGTTCTGGGATGCTGACTCTCAGCAGAGGGATAGATCTGTGGAGAAAGCAACCACGTGGCTGGTGTCCCCACCTGGATCCCTAGATCAGTGGGATGCTGAAAGAGCATTTGTTTCCAATTGTTCTTAGCCACTAATTTGGCTCCAGGGTATAACACCAATCTGAGAACAAACGGAGTAGGAAACCATGCCTTTCCTAAGGAGACCCAATTTTGCCATAAACAGGGGAGGAGTCCAGGAGGGTTTCTGGGTTCACAGCACAGGCAACTGATCACTGTGGTAGAGTCTCTGGGCACTGAAGCAGGGCCTCCTGCACTGGGGCATGATGGCATCTCTGCCCTCCAGCCCAGCCACCCCGGCTGCAATGCCATCTGCTGAGCCTCACCTGCTCATTGCTCCTCAGAGGTGCCTCCAGCAGAGGACAGATTACTCTGATGGCAGGGAGATAGAATACGGTCCCTTGCTAGCAGTAACTACCCAGAACAATCTCTCCTGTGCAGCTGACTGTCTCCACCTGGCATCTGCCTGCAAAAGAGCTTGCAGGTGGCAGAGGGTACAGGAGCAGGCTGTGGTACTCTATCCACACATAGAAGGGTCTCAAGGATCTCTGGGGTCAGGACTTGCTCAAAATGCCCTCTGTTGGGTTACAGAAAGGTCAGCTAGAGGCAACCTCTGGAGGAGACACAGGGGAAGCTCTGTGGTAAACTGAAGAGCTAGCACCCTCCAGGGGCAAAGGGGAAGAGGTGGAGAGTGACTGAATCAGCTGCCTTCTCCTGTGCATTGCATGTGCAAAACCACCAGTAAACAAGAGGCCCTGCTCACGGCTAAATTGCCTTCTTATGTCTTAAAGTATCTAAATCAGAGGGCTTTCAGTGTGACCCTCTCGAAAGCAAAACAGCACACAGAATGCCTTTTCCAGTGCACACTGCTTTTACTCACAGCCTCCCAGAAGACATGTCATAGTTTCTATGATAAAAATGCCAGCCTTGCTAGCTGATGATTTAGCTGTTCAATAATTTCATAAATCCGACCTTGAATAAAAGTACGGGAAAGGGAACAATTTTTTTTTAAAAAATCTCTGAGCAGTCAAAATATGTTTCACAAAATCACATTTATGAACCTTACTCAGAAGGGATGCTCTAGAGATTTTCTCATGGCTCCTTGCTCTATTTTTGCAAACATTTCTAACAGGTTAAGGTATCTAGGCAGGCCTGGTTGTCTAGACACCATAAAAGAGGGGTAGGGAATAAGCTTTCCTCAAAGGCAAACTTTGGGGTCTGCAGGGCCAGAAAGAGGGCCAAGGGGCAGTGAGTCATGCAGCAAGGTTCAGTCATGGTCAAGGTAATTTGCTTAGGAAGACAGGGGAGGTTAGGAGAGGTGAGTGCCCACTCACAATGCATTAAACATCCTCCGGGTACTTCTAGAGTCCAGCTAGTGTCTTTGAGGGCCCTAGAGTGCTGAGACCTTTCTCTGGGCTGCCTGTCCTTGCCCCCACATTTCTTCAGCTCTCACATAGTTTTGGAAGGCAGCATTAGCATTCACAGCTCTTCAGGTATCAGACAATCACCACAATTATATGTCTTGGCATGTACCAACTCCAGGTTCCCCAGCCTTTCCAAGTTTGCCCTGTCCCTCAGACAACAGGTAGCACTGCCATCATCTGAGGACACGGAGTTTTGGCAGGTGGAGGGGGAGGGGATGAATTTGAGCAATCTGTCCTGAAGAATGAGAATTAATAATTTATAGATTCATTAAAAAAAATAGTGCTGAAACAAATTGCATGCAAATTGTGTGACAGTCAAAGGAAGTGTGCCAGTGTTGCTTAGTGAGGCATAATAAATATATGCAGCCCATAATAATAAGTTACTTAAACTTGGGCCACTAAATGATTTATTAATTGTTCTCGAATCCTTTCCAGCTACAACCAAAACCAAGAGTGTAGTCATATTTTACTTCAGTTCATATGCTTCCAAGATCAAACCACACAGCTGCCCACAGCTGTCCACCTGGTCTTCCGTTCTAGCCCCACCTTTACAGATGGACAAGCTATCTCACCAAAGAAGTACATTGGCCCCAAACATACAGGCATACGCTACATATTCTTGTCAATCTCTTGCTCTGCCATTAGTCCCGAGGATGAATGAGTCCTGAGAGAATCTAGGCCACCACCCCAGGTTCACAGCCCATATCTTTTCCATCGGGAGCATACTGATCCAGAGAGGAATGTGGGTTTCTGCTGTTGTATGCTCTGATAGATAGGGCCTCTTCCCCATCCTTGGTCTATAGGTATTCCCAGTGCTTCTACTCCCTGAGGACCCCATCTTGGAATCTGCATCTGAGGAGTGACTCTGGAAGGAGGAAGCTATACTGGCAAGCTAGAGTCTAAACCTTCAGTGGGGCAAATTTCAACAAAATATGAAACTTTGGAGGAATATCTCTTCTGAGGAAACACTGTGAATAGAGAAATAGGGTGAGGTCAGGAGCAGTTCTGGAATGGATGGGAAAAGAATGTCAGAGTGGATGATTCTCCAGGGGTGATGGTTCTCGTAACAGAGAATTGCCATCTCCCTAACAGGCTTTTCTCCAGTCTTCATCTCGAATTGGGGCTGTCTTTGGAACCTATTTCTATCACCATGCTCTTCCACTCCTACACCAGACACGGGGGAATTTCATTCGCCACCCAAATAGATCCTCAAATCTATCCCTACATCTCTATGGCTACTGTATAGCTTTGAGCCCAGAAGCTGAAAATCAGCAAATCTTAGCAGAACTCAGCCCCAGATGTTTTGTGGAATTGGTCATAAGGTATTTTTGTTGTTGTTTTTTATGGTAGTGGTCTGGGTTTGGTTTTTTTTTTTTGTTTTTGTTTTGTTTTGTTCAAAGTCTAGTTTTAGAATATACAATATATAGCACAGTTCAAAATCCATAGTATAAAATGGTCTACATGATGATGTCTATCTCTCATTTCTACCTCTTACCTGTCCAAACAAATACAAACATGGATTCTTGTTTTCCCAGTTCTGTGTACACGTGGCACTTTTGATGGGTTCTTCTTTTACTCACAATATATTTTGGAGATCTTTCTACATCAGCATAAAGATCTTCCTCATATTAAATACATAGTATTCCCTGGTCAGGACATCCCATATTCTAATGGTTCCTCAATGGATGCTTGACTTCCTTCCAGGCTTTTGCTATCACAAAAATGGGGCAAAGAACACATCTATACAGATGTCACACCCTTATTATCAGCGTCCCCATATGAAAATTGCAAGTCAAATTGTTGTTTAAAAGACATATTATCTTTTAAATTTGTCTGCTTATATACTTTTATCTTTCAGTGGGAGGGAGCAAATTCAGGGCCTTGCACACACTAGGCCACTGACTTCATCCTTAGCTCCTCACTTTCTATTATGGGTTCACATATGGTTATGTGTACACTCATGCACTAAGCTGTCATCCCTCAGGAGCCATCAGTCTTTTGAGACAGAGTGTCTTATTGGCCTGCAAACAAACTGACTAGGCGAGGCTGGCCAGCAGGTGAGCTTACGGCATCTGCCCATCTCCTCCCCTGGATTCCAAGCATGGGCCACTGTGCTGGCTACTTTTATCAGCTTGATACAAGCTAGAGTCACTAAAAAGAGGGAACTTCAATTAAGAAATTGCCTCATAAGCTCTAGCTGTAGGGCATTTTCTTAATTGGTGATCGATGGAGGAGAGAGCCCAGCTCATTGTGGGTGGTGTCATCCCTGGGCCTGGTGGTCCAAGGTTCTATAAGAAAGCAGACTGAGTGAGCAATTGATGCTGGGCCTTGATGAGCAAGCTGGTAAGCAGTACCCTCCATGACCTCTGCATCAGCTCCTGCCTCCAGTTCCTGCCTTGCTTGAGTTCCTGTCCTGACTTCCTTCAGAGATAAACAGTAATAGCAAAGCATGAACTAAATTAATCCTTTCCTCCCCAAGTTATCTTGGTCACTGTATTTCATCACAGCAACAGTAATCCTAACTGGAGCATGTCACCTAACCCAGCTTTGTTTTGTTTTGTTTTTCTTTCATGGATTCTGGGAATCAAACTCAGGTGCTCATACTTGCAGAACAAACAACTAACGAACTCTATCTCCAGCCCTGTTTTTTTTTGTGGGTGTGTTGTTGTTATTATCCATTTGGTTTGGTTTGGCTTTTGTTTTTATTTTCAGAAGACATCTCATGTAGCCCAGGCTAACCTCAAGCTTACTGTGTCATCTAGACTAGTCTTGAACTTGTCTTGAAGCCTCAGCCTCATGAATGCTTGAACTACAGAACTCAGTCTCCACCATACTCAGGCATAATTCTGATGGAGGCTTAAACACTTGTAAAGACTCTTGTCCCAGCTTATCATCTGTGCCTTGACATTGCTGATAATTTTTCCCAGTGGTTTTGTTTTTATAATTTTTTAATTTGAATATCAACAAGTAGAAGGGAAAAAGTAAAGACACCCTCCTGTTTTCTTCAGCCTCCACTACTCCTTGAAATTGTATGACTCTATTCTGTACTCTTTGCAGTTGTCAGTCTGGATAATTGTTTGGAACTTCACCCGCCAGCATGTGGCCCAAGGAAAAACTAGTTAGAAATTACCTCTCACTGAGACTATATGACAAAGGAAGAACTGTGTTTCCCGGATATGATGTTAAGCCCTGCCCCTGAATGGGCTTATATATATATAGAGAGAATATATATATTGCTCTAGCCATATGGGGTTGGATCTACCTTTGCCAGCCAGCTACAAAGGCCTTCCGACAGAGGCATGCCTCTCTTTGAAAAGGTCTGGACTCTTCTAATCCATATCTGCCTCCTGCTCAAGCAAGTGTTCTAAATATCCTAACAATGTCATCCACTACTTAAATATGTTCATTAGTTTCTCCATTACCTGCATACTGAAACCCAAGTCCTCTGCTCTCAGTCCGTCTGTGCCTCCTCCCCACTTCCTGGTGCACAGCCTGATGTCCTTGTCCTATCTCTCCTTGGACAGCTCCTTTCCTCCCTCCCCTGACTAAACCCAGGACAGTCTGTAGCAACATCACCTTCTGCAAAAAAATCTTTTGACCAAGTCCCTGTCCCCTCTACATCATTGCCATGGATGGCCTCCTTTGTAGATACATGAACCTAGAAGTGATAGCCAATGCCTACTCATCCTCTCCCCCGTGAGAAGCTGAAGGCAGGAGCAAGGTTGCTATATCTGCTTCCCTGCACCCAGCTGAGGGCCCTGCAAAATCAGGGCCTCCTCAATGCTTGCAAGCAGCCTGAGATCCTTCCTCTCTTCATTTATTCCCACAGGTGACCCTCAGTCCTCTGAGACCCCACCAAGTCCATTCACCTTAGAGAGCAGCTGAAAGGAAGGGCCCATCCAAAGGGACCTGCTGGAAGGCGAGAAGCAAGTGAGCCATCGAGTCACCAGATGAAAACAGTCTGCCGTAGGCATCGTACTATACCTAGTAGTGACCCCCAAAGGCCCACAGGTTAATAAACCTTGGTCTACATGATACTGTGTATGTGTATATGTATGTATATTTGCATGTGTTATGGGTCTGCATGTGTGTATATGTTATGTGTATGTACATGGGTGTATTTGTATGTGAGCATGTGTCTATATTATATGTATATGTGTATGTGTGTTCATATGTGTATGTATGTGTATTGTATGTTTATGTATATATTATGCATGTGTATGTATGTCTATGTGCATATCTATGCATGTGTGTACTTGTTTTCATGTGTTTGTATACATGTGAAAGTACTGTGTGTGCATGTGTGAACATGTATACGTATGTGTGTGTGTGTGTGTGTGTGTGTGTGTGTGTTGGGGTAAAGAAAAAACTCCCATGCTCTTCCCTTTTCTTGCACTAGCACATCCCAGCCAGTCAAGCCTGAACATGCCCCAGGTGAACTCTCCATGTGGTCTGCAGAGGAGGCCTCATTTACTAGCCACCGCTAACAATGCTTCCCTGTTGCTCACAGCTCAGAGTGAAGTCAGAGGGCCACTCTGATGGGACAGCAGAGGGATGAGGGAGGGGTCTTTGTTGACTCAATCAGGCTTCCAAGAACAGGCCTTCCCCAGTCAGTCTCATTCCCAAGACAGTCAAAAAGAGAGCCATATGTCGATCTGTTTGTAAGGATGTCCGGAGCGCTGTGGACACAAGTCTGTCTCTAAGAATTCATCTGAAAGAAGAGAAACAACATCACTGGCTGCTCAGCAAGGAAAGGGGCTGAGGGAGACTGGCGGATGAAAGGATAGGTTTGTTTCCCAGCCTTGCTGCCCTCAGCCAACTGCTCAGGCCCTTCCGGCCGGCAGAACTGTCCCGGGTTAATATCTACTTCTCCCTCTTCAGCAGAGGTAAGAGTGACTTACCCATTCTGCATGACCAGGGTAAGAAAAACAGGTATCAGAAAATGATGATAGTTCTTGGGGGTTCAGCGGTTGAGAGCACTGACTGCTCTTCCCAAGGACCCAGGTTCAATTTCCAGCACCCATGTGGCAGCTCACAACTGTCTTTAACTACAAGATCTGACATACATGTAGACAAAATACCAATGCACATAAATTAAAAAAAGGAAAAAGAAAATGATAGTTGTTGCTCACAGTCACACAGCATGATGGAAGGGGACAGAGTCAAAACCACAACTCAGCTTCTGGTCCCAGGGCTACCCCTTCTGGCTACCCAGAACTCTCCAGTGCCCTGAGCTCTGTGAAACAGCAGCCACAACCAGGATTTTCCTGAGTGGGCTAAAAAAAGGCAACCCTTGGGGGCCTGGACTCAACCCAAATTCTGATTCTTCTACTAGCTCCAAGGAGAAAACATCCTTGAGCTTATTTAAGACCATCCCAGCAGCTGGGGAAAGCCTCCTTTATTTAATACATCCATCTAACTTTCAAATGTAGGGACCTGCTGAAGCTGACTACAAACAGACCAAGGGCCTTTCGTTCACCATGCCAGTGTCTTTGAAGTTGGAAAGCAAGACACAGAAACTAAACTGCTGAGTATCATCTGTGACCACTCAGCCCTAAAGAAAAGAAAAAGAAATCATCATCCCTCAATGTCTTTCACCTCTACCCTCTGGTCTCCACTGGTTACAGGACAATAGCTGTGCTGACTAAGGACTGGTCCTGCACTTCTAGCTGAATGAATCTGGGCAAGTGATGTCCATTTTATAGATGAGAAAGCCAAGACTGAAAGGGATCCTGGGGTTTGTGGAGCCATAGAACTACATGTTAACTGTGTTAACCATACCTCCTAACTCACAAGCCAAATGCTCTGTGGCCCCAGCTCTTTTTTCTCACTAGTGCTAGCCTTGATTAGAAAACCAGTGGTTTTCACACTGACTCCCAAGCCCTTCTTCCTGCAGGGAAGAAAACAGTCCTCTCTGAGCAAGGCGATATTTGGACAATCTGGGGGCCTCCAGACTCCTCCGGAAGACCCTTGGCCTTTCCCTCCCAGGACCTAGCAGTGCTGCCAAAACAAGAGGAGAAAGCTTCCAACAAAAGTTTGTTTTCATGGAGATTTTATTTCCTTCACGGAGGCTCTCCCACCACAGATTTCTCTTTGTTGGCGCTTGCATTCAGAAGTCACCAGATACACAGCCCCTGACCCCATGGCCCTTGGGGATCACTTGCCTTTATCTCTCCTCCCAGGCTCACAGGCTGCTCATTCCCCTACTCAAAAGACCCTTTGAGCTGCTCTGCACAGAAGGGCTTCCCAGAGTAGGGAAAAGCTTGAGTAGGGACAGACCTTCCACATCAGGGTTGGGAGAAGACAAACAGACAGAGGAAGGGGTGGGGATGGAGGACTCTGCCCAATGAAATCATGGAGGGAGAGCATGACCACACTCCAATATTCCTCTACCCGGGACTTTGTTCCCTGGTAGTGGGGACACTAATTAGGGGCTTCAAAGGGTAGGAGGTAGATCTCTGAGTCTGTCCCTAAAGTATGACTCAGCTCGTATGCAGGCAGGTTCAGTTTAGGCTAAAATCTGTCCAGTGGCAGCTTTTCCCCCATGGCCCTTCTCAGGATTGCTGTAGTCCACAGCACTGAGGTTTGGCTCTGTCTTGGTTGGCCATATAATTCAGGCACTTGAACAGTCCTCAGTAAGTGTGCTGAACAGAAGGAGCCAAAGAAGGAGAGAAGAGGAACTTCTCTGAGGAAAACACTGTGAGTGGTCACATGACAGGTCTGGGTGGGTGGCTGTTAAAGGCAGTTGTGTGAGAGGGCCACTGTTGGGATCAAGTGTGGAAGCTATAGGCTCTCACAGGATGGCACATGGGGACCCGAGAGCTGAGCAGACCAGGGTAAGTAAGATTCTCCACCTTCAAATACACTCAGTGATCTCCCGCTGCAACATAACTCTTCTTTAAGGATAATACCATTTCCAGATTGGTGTGAAGGCAACAGTACACACGGAAGAGCCAAGAGGAGGCTGGTATGTAGTGGGTGACCAACCCCTAGTCTCTAACTGCAGTGAGTGCTGGGGCTTTTTGCTACCATAGCGTATTAGTCTATATCTCCACATTAATGGGTTCAGGATTTTTTTTTTTTTCAAGGTGCACTTTCAAACCACTCTCTCAGGCTCAACATAGCCAGACATTAGAATTTTAACTTTTCACATTTCATGGGTGTTGGTGTGTTTGTATCCATATTTGTTTATGTGCAGGTCCACATGCATGGGCAAGTGTTGGGGTGGAGTGGGGGTAGGGGGCATGTATTTGTGTGTGCTCCTGCATGCTGTGGCCAGAGTAGGTTATCCTTCAGCCAAAATGTCTACATTTTAAGGATTTTTATTTCTTCTTATTATTTATTATTATTAGTGGTGGTGGTGATTTTTCCAGACAGGGTTTTTCTGTGTAGCCCTGGCTGTCTTGGAACTTGCTCTGTAGATTCAGGCTGCCTCTGCCTCCTGAGTGCTGAGATTAAAGGAAGGGCTGGATTAAAGGCACGTGTGATCATAACTGGCTCTTATTTTAACTTGTTCTGAAGAGACAGCAACCATTCACAGTTTTCAAAGCATTTTTTTTTCAAAGCTAACATCTCATTTGTTCTTCAAACAGTCTCACTCTAAGGAGACAGACGAGGAAACCGAGATATGACTTGGCTTTTCCAAAGTCACCAAACAGATGAGCAAGAGGCACTAAGGTTAGAGCCAGCTAGTCTAATGTCTACCACAGGTGGGAGCTCCATGATGTTCTACAAAGGACAGGAGGTGGTGAGTAAGGCATCTTGGGACTCAACAGTGAAGCCACAAAGGAGGTGGCTCTGTGATGACAGAAGGGAGTAAGACTATTACAGCCTAGATTTGAAAGACTGAACATGGAACTCAGTTCAGAAGGGGTAAAGGCAGGGATGTCAGCACCACTTCCCACATGTTCACAGCTATACTATGAGCTCAGGGATCACTGTCCCATCTCATAATTGACTTGAGGCTCTATGGAAGGGAGCCCTGTGCAGGACTGACACAGAGACAAGACTGAAGGAAAAACAGAATCTACTGAAGTCTGATTTCCAGCCTAACATGAGCCAAGTCAAAGAAATCATTGAAGTCTACATTCTGTGTTTAAGTGTGCCAAGTTATAAGTTTAGAACATTAATTAGCCATTTACCTTCAGGATTTTCATCACACAGAAACAGTCAAGGATGGGGTAGAACCTAATGAGAAGACCTTCAATTTGAGGACTCACTCTAGAGCCATGGATCCTTTACACACACACACATACACACACACACACACACACACACACACACACACACACACACACACACAGCCCAGGAATACACAAAGATGGAGATCTCCCTCCATCCTCCCACCCCTCCTCTGTTCAATGGGATTCCTAAAAGCATTAAGCTCTGACTGACTATCTAGAAATGTTCTCCTGTGCTCCTGACCAATGGTGTCCTGCCAGGGTCAAGACAGGCACAGCGCCAGCTGGCAGAGAGGTAAGAAGCAAAAGAACCATGGGATGATTCCTGAGGGCACTTCTGCCCAGAAATTCAAGGATCTCAAATCCACGACAAGCTCCAGAAAGAAGGCTCCCCTGGGCTTCTTGTTCCCAGTCTGGATGGGCCTCCTGCTCTGTCTCGGCAAAGGAGCTCTTTCAAAAGAGAGATGAGGAATTCCCCTGAGCCAGGAGAAGCTGAATCTGTATTGTGAAGTGATTTCAGTCTCCTCTTGCTTTCAAATGTACTTAATCAACATGAAAAGGATCGCAAGGGCTGGAGCTCCTACAGGTGATCGGAGAAGAATAATGCTCATAAATCATTTAGCATGCAATCCAAACAAGGCTGGATTTTTTTCTTAAAGGAAAAGGGGATGCCAACAAAATAAAACCATAAAGGAAATCAAATCCACTGTGATTTGTCACCATAGGTAGAGAGTGTCTCCAAGAAGGGCAGAGTAACTCATTTATGTCAATTTCATCTGAAATCTGACCTCCAAAATGGATTTGATTCCCCCCCCACACACACACACAAAGCTCAGATCAACAGAGGAGCTATACCAGAGGAAGGACAGCTGACTGAAACAGCTGCGTGCCCATCTACTCCTTCACCTCACTCAGGGACTGGCTGTCTCTCGAGCAGCTGACTCCTCAGGTCACTGGGAGATTTGAAAGGGACCACTATATTTCCCTGCCTATTTTCTTCCATAGACCAGTTTTACATTGGCCTCTCAAAAAAGACTTGCTATACCCCTGCAAAATGATGCCACATCATTACTCTCTGCTACTTAACCTGCTTTGTGTCCCCATGTAAGCAATTTTTACTACTTAGCCTTATGTGACATAAATGTTTACTGTTTCTCCCCTGCCAGGACTTAAGCATCAGGGGGACTGAATACATGTGTCATTTGTTGATCATTGTGTCCCCAGGACCAAGAAACAGTGTTTGACACATAGTAAGCATCCAACAAATATTTGCTGAATGAAATGAACAAATAAATAAAATGGTTCCTTCCCTCTCAAGCAGGGAACATTCTAGATGGCAAATAGAGAGATACAGTTAAGACTTAGGTAGGACTCTAGTGCTTATCTCTGGTTCTATCATTTTAACCTAGAGTAAACTCTTCCTGCTCATTGGCTTCATCTCCTTCATAAAGAATGGGTATGTCTCCTCTTTTTTATATCATCTCCCAGTCTGTCAGCCTTATCAAGATGGAGCTAAATATCTCCTTCCCATCCATTGGATGTCAGAATCTCATTGAAGTGGACAATAAATGTAAGTGACCTGCTTTCTCTGCAAAGTAAATTGCCACAGAATTAGCTGCTGATGCTCTAGGTGAAGAGTTGAGGATTATATGGGAGTAGGTTTTTCTGCAGTCAGATGACAGTGCCTACTGTTGAGTAAGGAACATTCCTGTTGTAGACCAAGGAGAACTGGAGAGAGGAAGTACAAATCTGTTCAGGAATACATTGTGGATGCCAATCTAAGTGTTATCAACTTTGTGTGTGTGTGAGAGAGAGGGGGGGGGGTATTCCCATATTCCAAGACTGACAGATATTACTATGTTGGGGGCCCAAAAGAGATGGCAGAATTCAAAAACTTTTCAACTGCTCTAAAGAAAATAATGTCACAATGGGTCAAACTAAAGGAGTGGTGGGGGAGGGGAGGCTGGAGAGATGGTTCAGTGGTTAAGAGCATTGACTGCTCTTCCAGAGGTCCCAGGTTCAGTTCCCAGTACTAACTTAGCATCTCTTAACTGTCTGTAATTTCAGTTCCAGGAGACCCAATACACAAGGCAAAACACTAATGCACATAAAATAAATTTAAGACAAATAAAAGTTTAAAAAGACAATAATGTCCGCCACTACGTTGTCAAAATGCCCCTAAAGAATGTAAAAGGCCCAGGACCAAAATACCACAAGAGTCAGTGTCTCATCATCCCATGCATCCTGCAACATAAACATTGATGTATTCCTCTGAAGAAACAGAGCACAAAGAAAAATAAGGAGAAGGCTGCAGAAAATACTAACCTGTTTGCCAAGAGAATGAAGGAAGCCCAAGAAAAACGCCAGGAACAGATTGCCAAGAGATGTAGGCTATCTTTGCTAGGAGCTTTTACTTCACAGTCAGGTCAAAATAAGTTTAACGAATAAATGATCAGACTTTCAAAACCAAAGCAAGCAAGCAAACAACAAACTTAATGCCTACTGCTCCAGAACAAAGAAGAGAAGGAATGAGAGGAATCAGAAGAGCCAGCAGCGGGCTGGGCCTGACACGCAGCTGATGGGCACTGTCTCCTTCATTCCCCACTAAGACCTTCTGAAGCTCCTATGATAATCTAAATCTTACAGGGAAGGAAATAGAACCCCATAAATACAAAGAGAGTTGTTTATCCTCACATATGCTGGAAATAATTAGAAATTTTGAGTCTGGTCTGCAGATCCTAAGGCCACTTCCATGCAACATGGTGACAGTACATGCAAGTCTATCCCTTTACCTGAGTGTCCAGGAGAAAACCCAGGTTGTGCCAGGGGAATTTCAGATTCTGAACTTTGCTACGATAAGGATGGAGATGGTTAGGGCGATCAACTCATCCTGGCTTTCTGGAACTTTCTGGGATATCCCTTCATCCCAGGCAAGAGGGAATAGTTGCTAGTCCTATAACCACTGCTAGAGAATGAAAAACTGTGCAAAGACCCCTAGATGCCCACACTGTTCATCTTCCTGCAAGTGACAGTATGACTGTGGCAGGGTGTTGTCTCTGAGATGCAAGTCTGAGCTCTCTCTGGTGCAGAGAGGCAGGAGCCTGGGGGGAGTTACTGTCTTCCTGTGCCCTGAATACAAACTTTGGCCTTAGAGCAAGAACAGAGAAGGCTCCTTCCCTGAGGGCGAGACGACCTCGCCAAAGCAAGGAGGGCAGATTCCTGGAATTCCATTAATGTGGCTTTGGCTTTAGCCAGATCACCTCTGACACAAAGGAGTAAAATTCAAGACTGCCAGTCAGTTCCTCAGAAGTTCCATGGGCCCCTGGGATGGACCCTCAGGACTCCCAGATCAAAGGATTCAGAGGGAAGGGCTGCCTCTGTGGGCTCTTCCTTCTGTAACTGGAAGCCACCCCTCTACTCCCTGGGTAGAATACCACCTTGCTTCACCTTAACTAGCAGCCAGTATTGCCATAGACTGCCCTCTGACTCTGAGTAGCTACAGAGACACACAGACATACCTTCCTCACCAGGGGCCAAGGCAATCAGCCCAGAGCTTCAGCAAAGATCAGGTAGAGGTAAAAGCAAGAATAAAGAAGACAGTAGGGAGGGTCCTGAGGGTTGCATGGGATGTATCTCCCTCCCACCTACCAGCTTTCTACTTGGCAAGGACTTAGGAGAGGGAGCCCTGTCTCTGTCATTTTACAGCAACAAAGACACCAAGCTATGTATTTTGTCTAGAGTTATAGGGACTCACAACCCACAGTCTTCTTTGTACTCCAGGCCATCCTCACTCAACCCTGTGTAGCATGCAGCTTGTAAATGCTCTTTGAATACATCAACTGAGTGATGTGGGTGTCCATTGGTTCTGTATCATTTAACTTTTCCAGGTTTGCTCTCTCTCTTCCTCAACATGCTGAACCTTTAACCTTTCTTCTCTTCTCCTTCTCAAAGCCAGTTCTACCTGGGCTCTGTCCCTCCAGCCTGTGATGCCCACCAACTCTGTGTGAGTGTGTGTGTGTGTGTGTGTGTGTGTGTGTGTGTTCAGGATTTTACTTAGGCCACCTGCCGTGATCTATAACACACAGTCTCTGAAGAGCACGGAGATTATAGTGAAGTGGACGCAACACTAACTCAGAAGGCAGGACCCCACTTGTCACACCCCTTGACTTCTTTTTTAATCTGTGAAGTATCTGCAATAGTCCCTGCCTGGACTCTCTTAACTAATTAGATAGAGAATAGGCTTAAAGTACTTGTAAATGATAAGATAAACTTATAGACTCATTTAATTTTAAAAATTATTTTCTTATTCTTTTATATTTAGATTCTTCTCAGCTCCTAGCTTCTCTTCCACAAATAAATGGATGAAAGGGTGATTTCTGTTCACATTTCTACTTCCCCATATCTTTTTCTTTCCCGACCACCTGAAAAGTGGCTCTGATGATCCCATAACTCCCGTGGTTTGGAGAGTTAAATCTCTGGGGAAAGGGGTCCCACTGAAACAGCATTTCTTGATGTAAACAAACAAATGATTCACCTGTTAGTGTGGAATTGATTCTAAAGCAGCAGGTCTAAATGAGGCAGAAACCTTGCATTCTTAGCAGAAGGTCAGGGGTCAGGCTCAGACATCAGTCCTTGCCTTCCACATTGTGTGAGGCACTATTGTCACTCTGTGTTTCTGAGGAGTCTCCTGATCCCACCTCCCATCTCACAGTAGGATCAATGGGGCTTTCACATCCACCTTCATTTAGGTTCTGGGGATCTGTATTAGTTAATTTTCATTGCCATGATGAAATATCATGACCAAAAGTAATTTATTTTGGCTAATGGTTCAGAGGAAGAGTCTATGATGGTGAGGAAGGTATGCCAGCAATAAGCCAGGGAAGGAAGCTGAGAGATCACATCCCAACAGCAAACACATAGCAAATAGCATGATCAAGAAGTGAAGAGAGGCTATAAACTCTCCACATCTACCCCAGTGATGCACTTCCTTCAGCAAGGTTATGCTCCCTAAAGATTCCATGGCCTCCATGAAAAGCTCCGCCAGGTGGAGACTAGGTGTTCAAATACATGAACATTTCACATTCAAACCATAATAGACTCCAGATCTAGGTATTTATGCTTACAGCTTTCCCTCATTCATCTCTGTATTTTTGGAGTACTGTGGTCTGTCTGAAACATTGCCTGTGCCAGGCTAATCTGGCATCCACCCACCTCAGCAGACTCTGCCCACTCCGGCCAAGCCCTGCTACATGGTATTTCTCAACACATGGAATCTGTGGCACTACTAATTTAGTAATTAATTTTGTTGTTCTGTGTGACATCTCCTGAATTATAATCTTTATTATTATTTAACTTTATATTATTACTTTTCACAAATTAGTCCCCCAATTAAAGGACAAAGGCTTCACAGATGAAAGTTTAGGGCTAGGGTTCAATTGTATTTTATCTTTCTTACATGTCTTGAGCATATTGAGTACTTAACAGAGTTATAAAGATTTAATTGCATTTAATTGTAGTAAGGGGAGGCCAGCATTGAGTGGTGGCCCATATGTCAGGATAGCCCATGGGCTGAGGAAGAAGGTAAGAGCCCCAGATTTAAAGCAAGGGCTGCTTAGAGATGTGAAGTCTATGAGAATCCAAGAAGCATAACTCCATCTGCAAAACCTCACTCTCCCTCCCCAAGTAAGAGTCATGATCACTTTGGGATGAATTATCTGTGTGTAATAAAATACATAGTTCCAATTCTAGACTCAGAAATGGGAGTCACAGTGGAAGACAGGGTGAGTAAAGCCAATAAGCTCCTTCTCGCAGTCACACAAAGACAACAGGGAGAGGGGGTGGAGGGGTACTAGAAGAAGGCTGGTTCAGATTGGGCATCTAGGGACACCTCTCCTAGATTTCTCCAGGATGGACTACATGCCCAACAAACAAACATTCTTGCCGTGTGCCAACAGTATTTAAAAGGAAGAACAGATACAGCATGGATGGATGCAAACACAAATGGCAACTCCAGCCAGGGTGGCTCTCTGGTTATCTGAGAAGAGAGAACTTCAAATGAGAAAATGCTTCCATAAGGCTGTAGGCAAAGCATTTTCTTAATTAGTGATTGATGAGGGAGCACCTAGTTCACTGTGGGTGAGGCCATCTTTGGGCTAATGGTCCTGGGTTCTCTAAGAAAGAAGGCTCAGCAAGCCAGTAAGTAGCACCCCTTCGTGGCTATGCACAGCTCCGGTCCTATTTAAGTTCTGACCCTGCCTGCCTTCAATGATGAATTGTGATATGGAAATATAAGCAAAATAAACCCTTTCTTCTCCAAGTTACTTTTGCTCATGATGTTTCATCACACCTAGAGAAACCATAAGACAATGGTGAACACTTGTAATGCCATAAATTGTGTGGCAAGGGCGAGTAAATCACATACTCCATTCCAGTCTGGATTACATAATCAAGGGCTAGGGCCAATGAGGTGTCTCAGCAGCTAATAAGGGCATTTGCTACTAAGTCTGATGACCTGAGACTGATTCCTGGAAACCACATGGAGGAAGGAGAGAGTTGACCCTTATAAGCTGCCCTCTGACCTTCACATATGTATAACAGCATACAAGCAGTCACATACATAAACACATACAAACACACAAATGAATAAATGCTTTTTAAAGGGTATGGGATAATGATGTAACTCAGTGGTAGGGCACATTCCCTAAGCCTAGCATCATTAAAAAAAAAAAAAAATCAAGAACTCAGACTTCAAGACATATTCACAACTGAAATATGCCCTGGGTACCTTCTAACTTGCCCCTTTTAGTAACTGTGTGACTAACATGTAACCAACAGACTCTGTATCTGACATTATGTTGAGTTTGAGGGTAGGGAAACACAAAAGATCAGCATCTACTTTCCAAGGATTAGTAACTGTATGAGCAAGGTACCCTGGAGTATTCATAGTATGATCCATAGGCCAGCAGCATCAGTACCACCTGGAGCCAGAATTTCTGTTCCACTTTAGAATCATCATATTTTAACAAGTGATTCATGTGTATGTCAATATCAAGAAACACTGCTTTAGTAGATTCCTCTTCCCTGAAGATCCAGCTCCCCTAAACAAAGCCATGTCTATCTACCCTGTGGCCAACATGCCACAAGCCACAGTACCCTTTGCAGAAAGGACTGGCCCTTATCCTATCCCTGAGACCCTTCCCAGCTCCTGTGTCTAAGGATTCAAGAGACGCTGGAGAGAAAAATTAATTCTTCACTCTCTGACTTCTCTGACTTCTTCCCTTGCTCTTTCTAATGAAAGACTTGACCTAGCTTTGCTATTATCTTACCTGTAACTAAAGTTGACCTGGATTTTGATATGTAGACCAGGCTGCCCCTGAACTTGCAGCAATATCCTGCTTCTGTCTCCCAAGTACTGGAATTACAAGCATCAGCCTACTTAGTTTAGCTATGTTCTTAAGGACCCCTAGAGGGGAGGGGAGGACACTGGGGCTGTGGTTTTAACACATGGGCCTTTCTCAGCAAAGACAGAGAGTGTATCCCCAAGGAAGAAGAGCTAATGCTGACAGAACATCCTACCAGCTCTGTCCGTTGCCTGGCCTCTGTGGTCCTCCCATTACCCTGCAGTTGACCTGATGGTCTGACAAAGGAAGTAGAGTCTAGAGGATAAAGGCCCAGGCCCTCCACCTCTTCTTCTCCAGGTCTGAGAATTTTCTGGACAGCACATTCAGGAGGCTGGAGTCATGTTTACCAGATACCAGAACATTCCAACTAGGACTTAAAATGAAGAGCACAGGAGGAAAATTTGACCACAGTGAAATTCCATTACAAGGGCCATATATTTACAGACTACAAATATTTTATTTCGTAATAAAAGAGATTTTTCTTAACTCCCAAATCACCTGGCAGCTGAGAGTGAGGAGGGGGCGGGAACATGAGAAATGAATTCACCCATTTCCAAAAAGATTTTCTAAAAATCAGTGTTTTAAAACATTCTTTTTATTTAAATAGTATCATCAAGGGAAGCTTTTTCCGGGATCTCCATGGAAATGGGAGTGGGTATGAGTGTGTCTGCCCTACTTCCTGCTCCACTCCTCAAACTCACCCTCCCCAGAGCCCTCAGAACCCTCTCACTTCTCCTTCCTCTGCCCCTGCACACCAGTCTTCTGGACAGAGCAGTTACAGATAGCCAGTGTCCCCTGGAGGTGGCTGCGCATGCTCTCAGCCTGCGCTCCTCCACCCAGCTCCAGGGCATGTGGATAGGTAAGAAAGGCTCTCAGCGGAGGGTTGGTCTTCTCCCTCTGTGGTTCACCAGCAATGGCTCTGGCCTCTAGGACAGATATGAACCTGTCCTCTTTTATGTGGCAGTGAAATTACTTCATCCAAGGAGATTTTAGGAGGTGCAGGCTCAGAGGTAAAAGAGAAAAAGTGCAGTGGTGTCCAGAGGCTAGCAGCACCTTGCTACACTGCCAGTAGCTAACACTTTCCCAGGACCCACAAATATCACGGTAAATGCTCTGAGTGAGCACGGTCCCCACCTGCAGCTTGACTAGCCCCAGCCTCCAGCACATCTAGAGTGAGATGAGGGAGCTCTCATGGGGTCGCCATTCAGACTCTGTCTTCTTGGGGTGGGGGAGCCAAAGAAAAACATGTATTTATAACATGAACTTCCCTCCTCTCCTTTCCCTCAGCAACTGATTAATTAAATGAATACAAAGGCCGTCTTGTTGGGAGCCCCAGCCCCATGGACCCTCTGTGTTTTCTTTAAGCTGGCCTAGCAAACAGGAAACAAAAGGCTTAATTCTGTCTGGTTTCATGAAGGAGGCTGTATGTCACAGCCAGAGGCTGGGGCTCTGCCAGACCCCGCAGAGCAGCCACAAGGCAGCCTGAGACCCCCAGCCCCCCAGCTGAGCCTACCACCTCCCAAATACACAGTCTGCTCTGACCCTTGGCTCAAACTAATCTGGGCTGGCTCTTGAGAAGATGCCTACACAGCAGGAGAACCAGAAAGGAAGTGGGGAGTGTCCAAGAGGAGGCTCTGGAAGAAAAGCTGTGAGGAAGTGAGATGGAAGAATTCAGTCCCCATGGCCATTTCCAGCAGGAGAATAGAAAGGGGCTACGTGTAAGGCATTGCTGAAAATACTTATTTTCTAGCTGAGGCACTACATCCTGGTGAATCTGTCAGATGGGCCTTACTTAGTGTGGTAGCTACACAAGTAACATAATCCCATTTCACAGGTAGCGTCTACGACAGGGGTTGGGGGTGGGGAATGAAAAGCTACAAGGCACCAAGGAGCCTTCCCACACCATCCCTGCAGCCTCCCCCCTTCTGTTCCCCTTCCTCCCTTCCCTCCCTTTCTCTCTCCAGCTTTGCTGTCTCTTTGGTGGCTCTATCTTCTTGGAATTCCCAGAATGCTCTAGGTGGGAGGGATTGCTTTCTCTCCCATCTCCAGCAATCAGAGATGGATTTCAGCTTCACGCAGTGTAGCCCTAGAAAGGCACAGAGATTTCTAAGATCTCCTGTGGCCAATGGCTCTGAGTGCAATAGCAACTATGCTTCATTTGAGAGTCCCTAGTTCACCTCCTCAGCCCCAAACAGACCTCCTCTGTGACAGGTAAGCCCCACTTCCTCCTCTAGGGTGTCTGAACAGAATCAAGTGGAAGTCTGTGTTTATCTCTAGTCTGAGCTCTGAGATCAAAAGAGTTCATGGAAACCGAGACTCCAGACATCAGTGATATCAGGTGAGGAATGACATCAGGAGAAGTGATCCCTTTTATAAAGTCTGGATTAAGGGAGTCTAGTGGATCCTTGCTGTGGTTTGGCTCCAGACAGCTCACCCTTCCCTTGCTGATGGCTCTGTGGAACTTCTGGGATATAGGACCTGATGGGAGCCACTGGAGGTAGCCCTTTAAAGGATATAACCCACCCCCATCCCCAGAACTACCTTGACTTCCTGATCCATCAAGATATACAGATGCCACAGACAAGTCCTACCACCACAAATGGAACAACTCCTGGCTCCACACCTTCCCTGCCCTGATTCCTATATCTCCTGCAAGTTGTTTCTGGCAGGTGTTTTGTCAGAGTGACAAGAAAAAGTAGTGGACGTGATCTTCCTGCTACAAAAAACTCACACAGTTCACTCAACAAAGCTTCAATGACTAAATGGATGGAAGGTAGTTCTCTAAGCTCTATTGAGATAGTCCTGTATAAAAAAGACAAGCTGCTGCTCATGAAAGCTTGCACATCTTACAGGAAGGCCTCCCTTCAGAAGAGAGGCTAAAAAGAATAAGCAAACAAGTGCCCTGCCTGACCCATTCATATATTTGCTCTTCTGTCCTTTATCAATGGTACCTGTGTCATGATGCTCAGGTGGGTGCTGATCTTGACCTCCTAAAGCATGCCTAATGAGCAAGCTAGACATTAAACTCCAAATCACACAAATAAATATGACTACGCATCATGATAGCCCCAATGAAGAAACGGGGCATGAAAGACACTCTGGCTTGAGTCAAGAAAAGAGGTGAGGACAAGAAAGAAAGCCAGGGAGATGATAGAAGGAGAGGGCTCCATCATGGAGAAGTGTCAGGTCAAGACTCCAGCTGACAGTATTAAAATTGAACTAAGTAGAAATGAGAGGAAGCGTCGAAGACAAAGATGATGCCCAGGCATCTGGGCCTCACAGCCTGTGATATGTGGTGAGATAAGGCAGACAGGTGAGACACAGGTGGAGGGAAGCAAGTTGGCCTGATTCTTTTTCATTTCTTTTCTTTTTGTTTTATGTCCACATATAACTAATGACTATAATATTGAAGAACGGAATGCCTCTGCCCTTTGGCCCAGTTGCCATCAGAATACAAAAGGCCAGCAGCCAGGTCCTATGAGCACTGTAGTAGGATTATGTTGTTACATTGTGAATAATTGTTTTATTTACTGGTTTAATAAAAATGCTGATTGGCCAAAGGCAGACAGGAAGTGTGGGCAGGGCTACCAGACTAAGAAAAACTCTGGGAACAGGAAGAGATACCAGAGAGATACACAATGGGACACCAGCAGAGGAAAGATGTGGAAATGTTGCTCTGAGAAAAGGTACCAAGTTGCATGGCTGAACAAGATAAGAATCATGGGTTACTTTAAAAGTAACAACTAGCATGTTATATGCCTGGGCCTCAGGTAAATCAGCATAAAATTAATGTAAGTGTCTGTGTGTTTCTGTTGGATTTCAAGTCTGTGGGTCTAGATCATAGGCCAGACAGGCCAGAAACCTCATACTACAGAGCACAAGATGCTCCTCACACATACAGCCCCAAGAAGCATCTTATGTCACGATTCTAATGATGGGAGATCATACAGAGAGGGACTGAGCTACCTGCCCCTGCTTCCACAGCAAGAATTACTAAATTGAGTGTGTAAATCAGGTTTTCTTTCATAAGCTAGTCCACAAATAGAAGCTACTTCTGTTCTTCCAGACTGTAAGAGCCAGGAGATACCAGTCAAAACTTTTTAAAAACTATTTTTATGTTATTATTTTGTGTATATTTTGCCTGCCTATATGTCTAGGCACCACATTCATGTCAAGTGCCTACAGAGTCTATTAAAATTGGCTCCTCTGTGGCTGGAGTTACAGAAAGTTGTAGAGTGCCATATGACTCCTAGGAATTGAACCTGGCTCCTCTGGAAAAACAGTCAGTACTCTTAACCCCTAAGCCATCTCACCAGACCCAAGATGGTGAAATTTTATATAGATCAGGATCCCCAAATCACTGTGCAGAAATAAAATAAGCATCTTTCTTTTCTTTTCTTTCCTTTTTCAACTTTTTCCTTTTCTTTTCCTCTCCTTACTGTGTCTCTCAAGGTAGAGGAAACAAAACTCAGACTTCCATACTTCCTTCCTACAAACTCTCTACCACTGGGCTGTATTTTCAGCCTGACACATTGCTTTCTTTTGCAATCACTGATTTGACTTCCTAATTTAATTGGACAGTAAATTTAATTTGTACTGAGTGAGTTGGCAGGGGCTGGCAGGGGCTGGCAGGGACAGTGAGACAGGGTGAAAGTGAAAATGAGGAACTTTCTGCAAACAGAGCTTGTGGCAACCTATCTTTCACCCTGCCAGGAGTTCTCCAGCCTTTTTAGAACAATCTGGAAGCTGTTCAGACTGCTTTAGAAATGTTCCCTTGGGTCTGGAGAGATGGCTCAGCGGATAAGAGCACCGTCTGCTCTTCCAGAGGACCTGGGTTCGATTCCCAGCACCCACATGGCAGCTAACAACTGTCTGTAGTTCCTGTTCTAGGCAAAACACCAAGGCAAATAAATAAATAAATAAAGTTTTAAAAAAAAAAGAAATGTTCCCTCAGTCCCTCGGAAGGTTCAGAGGAGCCTGAGCAGATGAGTAGAAATACACATCAAGTTATCGCCTGAAACTGGGCTAAGGGAGAAGTAGACGACCACCCAAGGCAAGAAGAAAGGAAGAGAAAAAACGAAGAAAGAAGAGGAAGAGAGGAAAGAGATGGAAGAAGAAAGGGGGTGGGGACCTTTGGTTGGCAGCTGAGGTAGCCCACACATGTGTGAAGGACAGGAACAGTGAAGAGTGGAGATGACCTACACTGAGGTCACCATGACCCCTTTCCAGGCGTTCCATGAGATCTGGGAACAGACAGTTACGACTCATACCAAGCGAAGTGTACCAGCTCCTAAAGACTCAGCTGACCATGTCAAAGCCATAGCCAATACCTCTTTGTCTCTCTGCTTGGTCAGGAGAGGGTGTAAAGTAGAGTGATGTTACCAACATGCTATATTCCCAACCTCACCACAGAGCTTTGAAAGGCAGGCTGTCTTCAAGGACTCCAAGGAGGACAAAGCCTAGAGCTTGCCTCCCAAATAGCTCTGGGTGTCCAGTAAAATGGGATTCAAAAAGAGAGATCTGGAAGCCTAACCCTTGGCTTGAAGGATTTACTAGGAAGGCTCTAAGATAGTGAGCTATTAGGGGGAGCCAGAGGCTGTCTCTGGGTTTGCTGCTCATCCACCCATATAGCCTGGGCAATCATTAAGTGAATCTGAAGGTCACTGTGTCTATAATTAATTGAGAGATGTCAGCTCCCTCCCATCTGAGATGTAATGAGTGACACTAGGACCAAGGTGTCCCCAAGAATTATCATTCAACTATTTCAAACACCCACTTTCCTTGGTAAAAAGGTCTTGGAGACAAGAACCTTCAGTGCAGTGGGCAGACATCTACTGAGTATGTGAAACATGGCTAGTGAGACTGAGAGGCTGAATTTTTAATGTGAGTTCATTTGAATCCATTTAAATTTGTATTTAAGTAGCCTTGGAGCACTGGGGAGGATAAAATCAAATAATCTCAGGGGCATACCTTCTTCACACCTTGATACCAAGAGCTAATACAGAAGCCTTTTTCTCAAAGTCATGGTTAGGGGAGGGGCATTTGCTAAGTAGGAGAGGTGTCTTTTTACTGTATCAGTGATGAGGGCTACTCCAGTCCCAGTGCGTAGCTCTTATAGGTGAGCTGCAGCTTTGCAGTAAGAGCTAGAATCATGGAGGAAAAAGCACGGGTGGGGCTTTGGGTGTGCTTGAATCCAGTGACTCTTTTTGTTGTACTGATCAGGAAATTCAGGTCCAGAGGGGTGAGGCAGATTGCCCAGAGGCACAGAAAAATATGTAAGAGGTTTGACCCAGGTAAGACTTCACTGGCTCTCACTCAGATCTTCCTCCCTGGTGTGGCCACTGATGGGGAACCTGCCTCTGAATGTCAGTTCCTGACAGCTCCCCTCCCATTCTCATCCATGCTGAAAGCCTGCTTAGAAATGCATACTGGCTTCTCAGGAAGGTTCTTGGGAGACCCTTTCTGCCACTCAGAGTTTGGTACATGGAGAGAAGAGTAGGGTCCACACAAGAGGGCCTCCTGCCTCACTAACCTTCCATGAGTACAGTCTTTGGGCAACAAGAAGCACTCCAATGTTTAGACCAGTCCTATCAGCACACAGGTTTTAGTAGAACAAGTGGCAGGCAAACCTCATGACTGGTTGTGAGGCATGCACAGGGATGCACAGGCTCAGAGAAATGAATCTCCTCTGGGCTGAGAGTCTAGAGGAAACTATAGCTAGTGCATGCCAGCAAAGCTTTCATGAGACAGTCGCCCCTTCAAGGATCCTGGCACAGAGCTCTACAGCTAATACCCAGACATCAAGCTGAGTCTTGGTGAAACATCAGTTTCCTCCATAGAGCCAATGCCCTGCCCAAGTATTGGGAGGGCCTATAGAACAGTGATTCTCAGCCTGTGGGTCACAACCCCTTTGGGGTCACAGGGGTTACCTAAAGTACAGACGTTTATATTACAATTTATAACAGTAGCAAAATTATAGTTAAGAAGTAGCAATGAAAATAATTTTATGGCTGGGGGTCAACACAACATGGGAACTGCATTAAAGGGTTGCAGCCTTAGGAAGGTTAAGAACTACCAGGAGAGAAACTTGAGAGGCAGGACAAGGGCCCTAAACCCAGCATTCTGAACCTGGGGTACTATATCTTAGGAACTCTTGGAATGATGCTCCCCAGCTAGAGTATAACCAACCAAGAGTACCTGCATGTCAAATTTTCTTGGGAGAATGTTAGCAGACTGTCAAGGAGGCCATGCCCCATACTCATTAAGAATCTTAGTAGCCATAATCAGTTCTGGAGTTTGGAGGGAGTACCCAGCTTCACTTGCTACCAACAGGTATCTTTCACTGGGGGGGGTTCCACAATGCCTTGGACTTGTAAAATGAGGCTCTTGCCTTTTGTTGGCATGAATTGTATGTCAGCCCACTGAATCATTAGGCTGGAGGTCCCACTCTAAACTAGACTTCTCTGGCTAATCTCTGGGTTCTAGTGGTTCACCAGAATAACTCTGGAGCCTTTTCCCTCTGCAGACTAATGACCCAAGGTAGTTAGAAGGCATCTGTTTGTGCTGGTTAATTTGACAAAACCTAGTTTCACCTGGGAGATGGGCCCCTGGCCATGCCTATAGAGGATTATCTCAGTTTCATTGGCTGAGGTAGGAGAACTCACTCACTGTGGGTGATACTGTAGGGGACGCTGGACTGTAGGAAAGTGGAAAGGGTGAGCTGAGTATTAGAATGCATCCTTATCCATTGTTCTCTTCAGTCAACTAAATGTGACCCGCTGGTCTGCAATCCTGACTTGACTGTTACCTGGAATTGTGAATCAAAAAAGCCCTTTCTCCTTTAAGGTGCTCTTGCCAGAGAAAAGCAACTGAGAGTGTCTCACAAAGCTCTTGTGTTGGGAATCTAATCCTGATGCCAGGTTGAGAGGTGGGAGCTTTAAGAGGTAAATGGATCATAAGGAGTGAACTAACGCTGTCTCCCAGGAGTAGCCTCTTGATGATGGATGAGTCCTGTTCCCTTCTCACTCATCTGAAGCTGTCACCTTGCCTTCTGCCAGGGATGACACAAGAAGGCCCTTGGCCTTGGACTCGCCTGCCTCTAGAAGTAAAAGAAGATAAATCTCTATTCTTTAGAGGTTTCTGTCTTGGGGATGCAACAGGATATATTAGGAAACTTCTCCCTTCACTGCCAAGCCTTTTTCCTGCCTCCGAGCTCTCCCAAGTACAAATCATCTTCATCTTAAAAAAAAATCTTAATTTTATACTTTCACTCACTTGCCTAAGACACTGTGAATCAGAGGTGGGCAAAATAACAGTGTCTCAAGCCAGTGAGGGAGGAGCGAGAAGCACCATGGGAAGAGGGTGCTTTAGAGCAGATCAGCACAGGTTCAAGTTTTGACTCAGCCTTTTCCTGGCTGTGTCACTGGCAAGCTCTTCGGTCCCTCTAAACATCATTCTACATTTCAATGTAAATTTAGGTGGGGTAAAATGAAAACAGTTTCCTGTGTGGTGGGTGATTAAGTGCTCAGGCTGGAAACTCAACTCACTGACTGTTCATCCCTTCTTCCCACATCACTAGCTGTGTGATGCTGGACCAGTTCCGTTAACTTCCCCATGCCTCAGTTTTATCATTTACCAGAGTGTGGTGAGGATGGGATTCATGGAAGGAACTCAGAACAGCGTTTGGCATACACGGTGCTGAATCCATGCTAGTGATTATGAGTAGTAGGGTTTGTGGTGAGAATTTAATTACCTGGAGCATACGCTGCACCTTGGCAGCTGGCTCGCATGTTGTAGATGCTCAATAAATGGCAACATCCTTTCCTTCACTAGCAATGCATCGAATGAGTCTGCCTTAAACTCCTAGAGTTTCACATTAGTGGCAAACTATCCAAGTGGGAGCATTCCAACACAAGCAGTTAAAAAGGGGGACATGAGGCCTCAGAGACACTGAAGCAAGACTGGGACTGAGGTCCCCTATGCTGAGGGGGCACACCAAAACCCCAGTAGGAGATGAATGTCCCCCTACTATCAGCCAGAGTAATCAGAGCCTGTGCTCACAGGACCAAGCCCCTGGTGTTAAAGATGCTATTGTAGAATAAAGACCCCCATGAGGGGATAGAGCCAGGAATGGGAGCTATATGTCCCCCTATCTATGACTCCCTTACTAGCCATCAAGCACTGAGACTCTCAGGAAACCCAGCAAAGGAGGGTTGGGTGACTTCCAGGTGGGAGGCATCTAGAAAGACCAACAAAGAATTATTGCTCCCAAGAAGGGGCAGGAATTGGAAATGGCTGGGTAGAGACAGGCTATTAATGTACTCTCATCAAAAGAGCAGAAATCTGTGGGTGCAGAGGACCCTGGCCGAAAAGCAGGAGCGATGAGTTCCGACTCCAGCCCGTGTTACACAAGAGCTCAGGACTCACCAGGGACTAGGGAGGTGGGGCTCAGTCAAAGGCATGAGATTTGACTTTGGAAAGCCCTGAGACATCACATTGCTCTTGGCGGTTCTCCTTCCTAGGGGCCCTGCCAGCAGTTGAGAGCTTGAAATAGCTTCCAGCCAGCCCTTGGATATTGCCTTAGCTTATGAAAGGCCTTTACAGTCATTAGCATACTGGAAACCCAAAGTGCCCTGGTGAGAAATTTATAACCTGACCCCTATCCTGCAAATGGAGAAACTGAGGCTTTGAGAGATTCTATGGCTTGCCCAAGGTTGCACATGTAGACTGTGCTCCATTTAGGCTCTAAATCCTAATTTCCAGATCCGAAAGTCTGCTTTATGCCCTGTCTCACCCTGGCGGCCTCTTTTTCATCCCTCATCTTTCAAGCTGGACTGGTTAATTTTTTTTATCAACTTAACACAAACTGGAGTCACCTGGGAAGAGAGGGAACCTCAGTTGAGGAAGTGCCTCCTCCATCAGATTGGCCTATGGACAAGTTTCTGAGGGCATTTTCTCTACTCATTATTGATGTAGGAGGGCCCAGTCCACTGGGAGCAAAGCCACTCCTGGACAGGTGGTCCTGGGTTGTATAAAAGGCAAGCTGACCAAGCCACAGAAAGCAAGCCAGTAAGCAGCATTTCTCCCGTTCTGCTTCAATTCCTGGCCCCCTGGTTCCTGCCCCAACTACTTCCCTTTATGATGCACTGGAGGCTACAAGATGAAACAAACCTCTCCAAGTTGCATTTGGTCAAGGATTTACCGAAGCAACAAATAGCAAACTAGATCACAGAGTAAAGACAACAGGCCTGGATTCACTGGGGTCCTCGGCTCATGTCTTTGCACTTGGGCTTTCTCCCTGGGCTTCAGTGGTGGAGATGCGGGGAGCGGTCCCCGTTGTTGCAGCCACAGGACAAAGCAGCTGAGTCTCTTGTAATAAGGAAGAGCTGGTGGTATATTATGCACACATTTGTGAGTTATACGCATTACACAGAGAGAAGGAGGCACATAAATTAAAGTGGCCAACTTGTATGCACACATGCACGCTGGCACGGACAGAAGGCTGGCTTTAAATGGAAAAAATTAGCAGCTTGAAACAGTAAAAATCCTCAACTTTGCCTCAGAAAGATGCAGGGCAACTTCACAAGAGTTTTATGTGGCCCATAAATTAGGGCTGAGAAAGGGCCTCTGCAGCATTCCTCAGCAAGACAGGGGCTTTCCGCCTGCAGATATGCCGTGTGGCAGCATTACAAATGTCCCAAGCAGTTTATAGACAACAGCACAGCGTGAGTTTGCTGGGGGATATTGGAGCTGGTAATTGCTATTCTAAAACTGGCCTTGTAAGCTTGAAGAAATGTTTTGAGGGGGGGAAAGAGCCAATTTAAGAGCTTTATAAAGCCATAAATGCCTTCTGAACAAACCAAATGTAATCTATCTAGAGAGACAGGCCATCCCTCAAACCCAGTGGCAGACCCCACAATGCTTCACAGCAAACAGGAGATGCCCTAAAGGTTCCATCTCAGCCAGTGGATCACCTGCACTGAGGCAGGAAGCTGGCCCACAAGACTTGGTACTGTCATCAGGTTACCTGAGGCAAAGTGCCCCTCAGAGCCCTTGGTGACAGTTCACAGTGAATTCTCTGCCACTGCTTGCTCTTCTTGCCCCTAAGCAAGCAAGACCACACCCCATCGAGCTCGCCATGGCCTCTCAATTCCTTCCCAGTTAGCCTTCCCTCTTCATGACCTGTTGGAGATAGAGAAAATGAAGACTCAGCAAACAAGGCCAGAGTCCCTCAGTTGGCCTCGGTCCCCTAGCTAGAGAATGGGCCAACATTCACCTCTGTGGTAAGGCTAGAGTAAGAAACCACATGTGAAGCACCTGCCACTCAGCACTCAGTAAAGGGAGCTTGTATTCTTTTATTGTTGTTATTACTTGGAAGGAACAAAGTGCCCTAAGCTCACTCTGGTGAGCCTCCACCTTCCCCAGACTTGACTCCTGCCAGGATCCCCAGTATCAGAGTAAAACATCATTTATGTCCTCCCAAGCGCCTCACTCCCCCCTCCCCCCAACAGCACACAAGATGGACATAAGCCCAGCTTTTCCTGGGAAATGATCCCAGCGCCTGTTTCCTGACTGAACTGGTCCTTATCTCTCCGAGGTACCATCAGACACATATTTCAGCCACTGTACCCAGAACTGCGCACACAGTCCTGCCTTCCTGGCACCACTATGCCAGGACCTCAGCCAACCCCATCCTCACTGAGAGCCTCTTCATGTCAGTGAGATGTGTGAATTTCTCCAGGTTCCTGATAGAAAAATCCAGACTCAGATTGGTCGGACACCATCTGCTTTCATCCACCCCCACCTTAGGTTCCCCCTGAGTCTCTTCACGGTGCCCTCCAGTGCCACAGTAATCCTGCTCTCCTTTCCGATGTCGATATTTCATAACAGAAAACAAAAGCCATATAATGTGCAATTACCCACTCTCCATTGTGTTTTAACAGCTCTATTGACAGCGTAGAGCACCACACAGGAGCAGTAGAAAGGGATTCCAGATCAAGCTTCAGTGAAATGTGGTTTTGGTTAGATGTATTTTTGTAGTTTCTGCAACACCTTATTAAAGTTGAAAGCTATATATAACAGCATTACCGGTGACGCTTTTCAATGCCGTGGAGTTGGGTTTCCATGCAGCCCAAAGCACGTGTGACCAGCTGCCTGAAAACAGGCATTCCCACGCCCTCTCCTGGACCTCCTGAGTGGCCCACCAGCATCCCACTACCCCCAACACCCATTCCATCAGTGCTCTTCCCTCCAAGGTGCTGGTAGGAGTACCTATAGGACCCCAAACTCAAATCCTGACACTCTCTTCTTTGGTCTGTCCTTCCTCTACAACTCTCTTACCTTTTTAATTTTTAAATTGCTTATTTTGTTTTTATTTTGAAAGTAGCATACAAATTAACAGTTTTCATTATGGTCTCTTCATGCAAGTGTCATGTACTTTGCTAATATTCACCCCATTACCTTCTTTAGTGCATTTTCAGCCTTCACTAATTCCCTTTCTCCTCTAAAATAATCCTCCTTCTAGCTTCATATCCCACACATACACGTGTGCGTGTTGTGTCTACATGCATATGAATGTATATGTGTGTGCATATGAATGTATATGTGTGTGCATATGGACGTATATGTGTGTGCATATGGATGTATATGTGTGTGTGCATATGGATATAGTGTGTGTGCATATGGACGTATATGTGTGTGTACATATGGATGTATATGTGTGTGCATATGAATGTATATGTGTATGCATATGAATGTATATGTGTGTGCATATGGATTTATGTGTGTGTGCATATGGATGTATGCATGTCTGTGTGTCTAAGCTCTAGATGCTAGGAATTATCTTGTATTATTTACCTTTCTTTTCCTCTACTTTCTAAATTTCTACTCATCCTTAAATTCAAAAAAACAATGAGCACAGAGCCTGGTGATCAGAAAGTACTCTGGCCTGTTCAAAAATCTGCATATGTAGCCTGGCCTTCCTATTTGAATTAGCTAGACCTCTGAGCAATTCTCTTGACTTTTTTTCTTCTTTTGCTCATCTACAAAATGTAGTCTAAACTATAGAATGAGAAGGTTCTTTCTCAAATGAGATTCCTGAATGAATATTCATTGTTTAGTTTACACTTAGTAGGTACTTGATATTGCCATGGGAACAAAAGAATGGAGAAGAAGCAGCTCCTGTCCTCAAGTAACCTGCAATTTTATGGAGGACAACAGCAATGCAGACTCACAGCAAAGCCTTCGAGCCTGGTTCAAGACAGCAATCTATGAAAAGCCATGAGGCAGTACATGATTAGATGCCAAATGGATTGTGCCGGCAGTGATAGCTCTCGGTTGGGGAGTTCAGGAGGAGAGTACTGAGGGGTAGGGTAGTCAAAAGCACAGCGTTCACAAGGTTGGAACTGATGCTGGCCTTAAAGCATGAAGACCTTGGTTGGAGTCTGTGGGGATGGCCCAGGAAGTAGATCTTAGTGAACAAGTATTATCAGGTAACTATCATCAGGCAGGAGCAGGGCACTGAACAGTGACTCATTAGAGCAGAACTGAGAACCCATCCCTAGAAGCTAGAAAAAGCAACACATCCATTACAGCAGAAGCCAGGCTGTAAGCAAAGGTTCTAAGTGCCAGGCTACAATATTTGAATGATCTCTTATAATCCGCCAGCAAGTGAACTGGCAAATAATGAGGTAATGATCAGGCACCAGAAAGAAAGCAGGTGAAGTAACCCGGCAAGAGATGACAGTGTGGGAACTAAGGTGGTGGCGGTGGGAATGCAGTGACATGCCAGGCACGGACAGAGGGCAGCCTCGGCCTCTGATAGATTAAAGTCTGGCTGGCCATTTAATTTACTTTCTGAACTTGGGCACTTCTCAGAGTAGAAGGGGAGCTATTAACAACCACACTGGTATTAACAACCGACTTAAACCAGTTCCCCTTGGGCAAATGAGAGGGATAGTGGGGCAGAAAGGGAGGAGTCTCTGGGATTTCAAGCCTGGAGGACAGAAGAAAATACAGACTTGTCAAGGATATCCAGGTGGGAAGATGATGGAGGGAGACAGTGATGAAGACAGAAACCATGAGAGTACTTTGCTCCCTTAGGTTGCCAAACAGATTCTGATTTCTTTTTTTTTTTTTTTTTTTTTTTTTTTTTAAAAAAAACTTTATTTATTTATTTGCCTTGGTGTTTTGCCTGGAACTGGAACTACAGACAGTTGTTAACTGCCATGTGGGTGCTGGGAATCGAACCCGGGTCCTCTGGAAGAGCAGACGGTGCTCTTAACCGCTGAGCCATCTCTCCAGCCCCCAGATTCTGATTTCTTGAAAGAAAATTTGTGTCTCATCTAAATTATTGCACAGATATTTGTTAAGCTGAATTGAGACAAAAAGGACCTGCTGAGCATAATCTAAATAGACTGTTGGGAGAGTTTTCCCACCCTTCACCCTCCTACCCTCCACTACCCCCACCCCTCCACCCCATTTTTGTTTGTTTACATGCATCTGATTGAAATTTCAATGGCAATCCTCCATTATAGATTTGACAGGTGGCCATGGGCAGCCTGAGGAACTCTTATAAGGTCTTGGCCAGTCTAAGGCAAAAACAAAACAAAAACAAAAAACAAGAACATGGCAGCAAACACTTTAATCCCAGCACTCAGGAGGCAGATCTCTGAGTTCAAGGCCAGCCAGGTCTGTAGAGTTCCAGGACAGCCAGGGATACACAGAGAAACCCTGTCTAAAAAAATTTTTTTAATAATAAATAAATAAATAATAAAAATAACATGACACCAAAATGATCAACAAGACAAAACAGCTCAGCAAAGCCTGCTCTGAACACGACAGAAGGGGCAGAGATTTAATGCACCTACCTCCATTTATAAGCCGAGGAGGAGGTCAAGGAAAGGAAAGTCAACCATTACAAAGAAGTCACACAAACAGAAACACAGCCTTCCCCTGCTAAGAGCTGACCTAAACTTTTATGTTCAGGCATCTTCCAACCAGACCACCCACAGTAACATCTGCTGAGGATGAGCATCCGACTCCACGACAATGATGGTAGAGGCTGCCAACCCTTGGGACTCCAACTGGGACTCTGTCCCAGGTTCATGCTCACACATTTTCAAAAAAAAAAAACCCAGAAAGAACATACAGTCCACTGGTCAACTGCTGCAATGCTGCCAGAATAGGATCTTACACAGGTTTCTTGACCCAGAAATTTGAGGCAGAAACTAGCCGTTGGCTATGAATTATCCAGGCACCTTCGGCTGCAGTTACTCGATAAGGTTGATTCCACGGGGAGTGTAGATTACTCCTGAGTTAACAGTACAGGGGCTTGGGGTGAGGACAAAGTTGCCGGGCCCAGCAGCTTCTCATTACACTGAAAAGCATTTGTTTCCCATCCCCCACAGGAACTCCCTCTTGGAACCTTTCTGAGAGCATGCACTCCACAAGACTCTAGCTCAGCTGGCCTCAGCAATAGCAAGGAATAAAAATGAGCTATGGTTGGCAGTGGTTGTCCCCCTTTCCACCACTGCAGACCCAGGTCACAGTGAGCTCTTGTCAGGCATGGCTCACAGTGATGATTCTCTTTTGGGGCTGGGGGAAGCCTCCAGACATGATCAGGTCTACCAGAATGAGTGGAGGGATAGCAGCATAGTTGAGAACTCTTTCTCCAGTCCAGGGGACATTTTGATGCATCCCACAGAGTATAGCAGCCTCCTTTATCCTTAAGAACTAGTAAACAAAGATCACATCAACCCACAAATCCAGAAAGTTAGCAATTACATTGAACTTAGGAACACATACCAACTGTGTATGTCACCTCATTTCTTAGCATCCATTTCCTCATCTCTCAAGTAGGGGGTGGCAATAATAAGGAGTCTGTTTTCAAGGACTGTTTGTTGGAGTAAATGAGGTAATAAAAATGCTCGCAACATAGTAGGAGCTTAAGAAAGGTTTAGGTTTCGGTTCAGCTGACATTTTAATAACGTGGTTAGTGCTACCATGAAAGGGATATTTTCTAATTAACAGGCATTTTCTCTGAGCAAGATTCCAAATATGATCCTCTGTCAGAAAAAAAAAAAAAAAAAAAAAAAAAAAAAAAAAAAAAGCTGTGTGTTGGGTAACAAAAGCAAATGAGCACACCCAACCCCTGTCACCTCTGCTAGTCAACACAACTTCTAGTTCTGGTCAGAGCAATTAGACAAGAAAAAGAAATAAAAGGAATCCAAAATGAGTAGAAAAGAAGGAGACATTTCTATTTTTAGATGCTGGGATTCTATACAGAGAAAATTCCAAGGAATACACAAGAAAGCTACTAGCATTAACAAACCAATTCAGCAAGGTTGCAAGACATAAGATCATACACAGGAGCTAAAAGACACCAAGGAAAGACTCTGGAAGATTGTCTGTGTTCATGGGTCGGTAGAATTAATATTGTGAAAATGAGCATATTACCAAAAGCAATTATAGATTCAATTCGGTCCCCATCAAAATCCCAAAACATTTTCTATATGAATAGAAGTAACCATAAAATGCACACAAAAATACAACAGTCTCCAAACCAGTCAAAGCAATTTCGAGCAAAAAAGAAAATGCTAGAGGCTTCACAATACTGATTTTAAGTTATGCTATGAAGCCATAATGATACAAACAGCATGGTACTGGCATAAAAGTACACACACAGAGCAATGGAATAGAACAGAGGATCAACAGATAAAATTTCACACTTACAACTAACTGCTTACTGACAAAGGTAAAAATTAAAAATAAAAAAAAATACAAAGTAAACATATGTTAGAAAAAAGATAGACTCTTCAACAAATGGTTCTGGGGAAACTGGATATCCCATGTAGAAGATTAAAACTAGATCCCTACCTCTCACCCTTTACAAAAATCAGTTCAAAGATAGGTAGATCAAAAACATCAAGGATACAGCTGAGGCTTTAGATCTATTAGGGAAAAGCATTTTAGGATGTAGGCGTTGGCAGCAGACTCTGAAAAAGCCTCCAGTAGGTCTGCAAAGGCAAGAATTGACTAATGGAATTCTGTGAACTCAAAAGGTGTTTGCATAATAACAACAAAACCATTGCCAGGATGAAAAGAGAGCCTACACAATGAGAGAAAATCTTTTCCAACTATCCTTCTAATGGGGATTAATATCTACCATCTATAAAGAACTCATAAATGAACAAATTATTCAATTCATAAATGGGTAAATAAATCAGACAGTTTTCAAGAGCTGTGAATGGTCAATAAAAGCGTAAAAATGCAAAAATCTTATCCAGCAAGGAAGTGCAAGTGAAAACAATATTTAGAGCCCGTCTTACTTCAGCCAGAATAGCTGTTGTCAAGAACAAAAGTAAATTGCTGGTGAAGGCAGGAGGAGAGGACACGGGGAAGGGTGGGATGCTCATACAGTGGGTGAGGATTTTTGTTAGCCCAGCCACATAGATATTAAGAGCAGAAGTTCCTCAAAACACTTCAAACAGCATGTCTATGTGACCCATCTACCTCAGGCCTGATACATGCCTGAAGGAATCAGTGTCAGAATACAATAAAGACACCTGCATATGCACGTTTTTGTATAATAACTAAATTGTCAAATCAGCCTCTGTGCTCACCAACAGATAAACTGATGAAGATAATATGTTATATATACTTAGCAAAATTTAACTCAGCTTTGAAGAAGAATGAAATCCCGTCATTTGCAAGCAAAAGAATGGAACTGAAGATCTTCATCTTAAGCCACAGATTGAGACAGACAAATACTGCATGTTTCCTCTCATGTGCAGAATCTAGATCGAATCTAAGACGAAACTAAAGGACTGAAAGCCATGGAAAAAGAAAGGAAACAATGGAAGGGGGCCTTGTGAGTGAAGGATGGGTTTAGTAAAAGTATATTACATACATATGTGAAAATGTCATGACATATTTGGTGCAAGCATTTAATTCTAGCACTCAGAAGACAGAAACAGGTGGATCTCTGTGAGATTGCTGCCAGCCTGGTCTACAGAGTGAATTTCAGGACATCCAGAGACATACATGAAAGCAAAACATCAATGCACATAAAATAAATAAATGAATATTTTAAAAAGAAAATATCATGACGCCTATTTTTGTACAGTTAATATACACCAATAAAAAAGTTTCTGATATCACATACAAATTGGTTGTGTTTCTGTGTGCTAGCAGTGAACAATCTAAAAAGAAAATTAAAATTAAGAAAGTGATTTTATTATAGTGAATTTATTATAGAACCTAAAAAAATGAACTACAGATAAGTAAATTTGCAGGAGGTGAAAGACCTGTATACTAAATGCTACAAAACATTTCTGAAATAAAAAAAAAAAATGTAAATACATGGAAAGGTATCCCACATTCATGGATAAGCTAATAGTGTTAAGATGCTAATGCCACCCTAAGGTGAATCTACAAATGGAAATCCCTGACCATGTACCAATAGTAGGGGTTGGAGTGATGTCTTAGTGATAAAATGCTTGTTATGCAAGCATGAGGACCTGAGTTTGCTTTCCAGCACTGACATTAAAGCTAGGCATAGTGGTACACACCTGTAAACCCAGTACTGTGGAAGGTTGAGACAGGGAGATCCCTGTAGTTCACTAGTCAGCCAATCTAGTCAGCTTAAAAGTATCAGTTAAGTGAGAGATCCTGCCTCAAAACACAAGTGTTAGAGGGAGATATTCTACGTCAACCTCTGGCCTCCACATCCATACATGTATGTACATTACACACACACACCTTTTTGTTGTTTAAAAAAAAAGAAAAGAAAAACCTTCAGCAATTGCTTCTCAGACTTTTGGCAAAGATCAAGTATAAATTTCCAACAGGCTTTTTCTCAGAAATGCGAAGTCCAATCCTCAGATTCAAATGAAATTGCAAAAAGGCCCCCAAGAGTCAAAACAATCCAAAAAGGGAAGAACAAATTTGGAAATCTTGTACTTCCAAACTTCAGATTTTACCACTAGTCTACAGTAGTCAAAACAGTTTGCTGTTGACATATGGATGGACATGTAGGCTAGTGGAATAGAAGCCAGACTCCAAAAAGAATCCCATAATCCATGGCCAATTGGTGTTTGGCAATAGTGCCAAGACCATTCAACAGAGTAGTCTCTTCAATAAACAGAACTGAAGCAGTTGGCTGCCCATGGCCAAAGAAGGACATTGGGTCCTACTTCACACCACCCCCAACCACCCACAAATAAACTCAAAATGGATCAATAACCTAAATTTAAGAGTTAAAGCCATAAAGCTTTTAGGACTTAGATTTGGCAATGATTCTCACATAAAATCTAAATGCAACTAAAATTGACAGAAAAATCTACATATTAGTTCTCATCAAATATAAAATTTACTTCATGTCAAAAGATATTACTGGGAAAATGAAAAGAGAGTTTACAGAAATGAGAGGAAAGATTCAAATATCATGTATCTGTAAAGGCTTAATATCCACTATATATAAAGAATGCCTGCAACCTGACCACAAAATGCCAAACTACCCAAGTTTGAAATGGGCAAAGATTAGATTGAACAGACATTTTTCCAAGAATATAATCAAATGGCCAATAAGCACCCAGAAAGGCACTTGGTATTCACTGAGGCGGGGTGTGGTAGGGTGGCGGGGAAAGACACAGACCATGACATGGACCTGACCATGATTCAGATCAGCCACAATGAGACGCTACTGTACCTACTAGAGGAATCTACAGTCATGGTATCGGCAAGGATGTAGAAAGACTACTAGAACCTTCATGCAGTACAAGCGGGCACCTAAAGTAGTGCAGCTACACTGGGGAACATTTTGGTGTTTTGTTTCCTAAAACTTCACTCCTAAATATAGATGTAAAAGAAGTAAAAATGGAGATTTTAACAGAAACACAAACCCCTGTGTCCATTATAGAATTATTCACAAAAGATAAATGCAACCCAAGTATCTAAACACAGATAAATGGATAACGATGGCTTATACACTCAATGAAATATAATTTATCCATAAAAAGGACTGAAATAGGATACACAGAATAGCACAAATGAACAAAAACTTCATGCTGTGTGAAATGCTGGACACAGAAGGAAAAATACATTATGATTTCACTTTTGTGAAGCTTTCTAGAGCAGTCAAATTCATAGAGACAAGAGTCAGATTAGAAGTTACCAGTAGTTAGAGGAGACTATAGAACTCAGTAGAATTCACATAATTTGAATGAGCGGGGCTAAGAAAGGGCAGAATAAGAAGTCACTGTTGTGATGCATTGTAAATATAATTGATGTCACTGAATTGCACAATTAAAATTATTAAAAT
>PVIH01000168.1:306466-452987 GCA_004025045.1 Sigmodon hispidus | reverse complement strand
ACAGGGATGGGAAAAAAAATTTCAGAGGGAAAGCTGAACACATAGTAAATATATGTGTAGCAATCTTATTTGCATTACCACCCTTGATAAGCCATGCTTATGATTCTTATCCTGTTCATAGTTATTGTTAACTTTTCCTCATTTTAAATTCATGTTACTGTTTTTTTTGTTAAATACAAAATAAAGAAGGAAAAAAAAAGAAAAACAAAACAAAACAAAACAAAACAAAAACAAAACAAAAAACAAAACAAAACAAAACAAAACATTTATGGTACTATCTTAATTGGCATTTTATAATCCCTGGTGTGGTCTAACACTTTCATTGGCATTTCTTGTCACTCTTCTGTGATGTAGTTCTGTCTTTCACACATCTTACTATTGAAGCAATTTTCACTGTGGCATCAATAAGATGTCTTCACGTACAGCCTTCAAGATTGTAGGCAAATCCTTCCCCAACACTGAAAGTTTCATGTGCCTTGTTTTTCTGTACAATCCATATTGCCTTGACTTTTTAAAATAATATTTTGCAAATGCATACATTTTGCAATGTCATTTTTTAAGTGTATAGCTTCTGCCTTTGATGGCCTTCCCACATATTCCTATCTTATTCTAGAATTTTATCATTCACTTTCCCATTTATACACCAACTCATCTGGAATTGATTTGGGATATGACTTGAGGAAGAGATTAAATTTCTTTCTTGCCAAGTGGTTAGCCAAATATTCCCACAAATTTTATTGAATAAACTCTTCTTTCCCAAAAAAAAAAAAATTAATCTTGATTGGTTAGATAGAGAGCATCATGATGTGGAGGATTGTCCCATGCAGGTAAATGGAAAATGATGGTTGGTTAGAAAAGCATCTTAGCTTTGAGTGTCTTTTTGGGAAAAAGAAGTTGTATAAAAACACTGAAATTGTTTGAAATCGTGGATTTCTTCCTTTTTAGTTTTAAATTGCAAAGACTCATAAGACCTAGAGATGGCTGCAACATGGCACCAGGAGGTTTCAGGGTTCCCTTAGTCGGGTGGTGCTCACTACCTGCAGCTGATGTGACCTTTCATATCCAGACGCTTGTCTTGTCTCCTATGTTTGCATGTTCGGATGCTGCAGGGAACAGTCCTGTGTGCAGCTTTAATGATGAACCCAACAGCACCTTTATACCCAGGCCAGATTTATAGGATTTTTTCTTGATACTAACACTACTTGGGATGGGATGCTGTTCAACCACCATATTCCTAACTTGTAAATTCAGGAGCATGGAAGTGACAACATTCTGTGAAAGTTGTGAGAATCAAAATACAATTTCTGTGCCAACCATAATGATTAAAAACAAGCCAGCAGGTTTGGAAAGAAGGGCTGTCTTTTGCCCAATAACAACTATTCACCAAAAATGCTAGTTAGAACCACAACTTTTCCAAAAGATTGGCATAACTTTATACACAAATATTTCTGTAAGAGTGTCTCTGCCTAACAACAAATTAATCTTATAATGCTGCCACTTGTTGCTAAATCTGTGGCTAAGGATTGTTGTTTTACAATAAGGAATGGGCTCTACTGCACTACAAATATACTCTGATCCAACTGCAAGAAGCCCCACAAACTGCTCCCACTGACTTCCATCCACATTCAAAGGGCTTAGTTCCTTCCTCAGCTGTCATTTCAGCGTCAGTGAGCTTCCTGTAGCTTGGGTCATTGGTCTCTGTGGGCCTCCTCATGATCCTGATCCCTTTGCTCATATAATCTCTCCATTCTCTCTTCAGCTGGACTGGGAGCTCGACCTGGTGCTTAGCTATGGATCTCAGCTTTGAGGCAGGGATTTTATAGACCAGGAACCGGTAGAGGATTCCAAGAGTTTCCCAAGGTCCTGCATATGGTCCTGCTCATCACATCTAGGATTAGAGGCTAAATCTGTCTGTCTGTGAAGCATACTCATGATCCTGTTACACCACCTTGTTACAGTAGAGAACTAAGACTCGCTCTTGAACCTCTATAACCCAAAGTCAGAATAAAAACAGAAGCCTCATAATAACTTCACAGGGTGCAAAATTTGGCCAGCAACATCCCATACAACCCAATCTTTCTCCACACCTCCACCCCTTAGCATCCTATTTTCTTGTCCCTGTGGAATAAATACACTCAAAATGAATTTACAAAGAAACCATGACTTATTTGTCCAAATAGCTTTATTTTCTACCACAGCATCCTAATTACTCAGCTTTGCCTCCTTTCCTGATATGCTGCTTTCAGAGGAACCCTCAATGTTTGCTTTTTCAATTGCGATACAATACTTGCTCAGTATGAACAGTTCAGAAAATAAGGGAACACACAAATAAAATAAATCTCCATCACAATCCCACCAACCAGAAATAATCTGTTAACACTTTTTTTTCAAAGTATATTTGTTTTAGAAAATGAAATGCTTTTATTGTGCTGGTAAGAATTGTTAGCTCTAGATAAATCAAAAAACACAATAACAAGGTCTTTCCTTTCTACAGCTTTGTCCTGATCCTTATTTCTAAACAATATATGACATGACCACACTGAGTAAAAAAATTCGGCAAACATTGATGTATATACCTCAGAATGGAGAAAATTCTAATGACTGTTTGCCATAGTCATTGACTTACACTTACGAATGTCTTTCTTTTGTGGGACAAGTGAAGAAATAGATTTCAGTGTTCTCACACCAATCTCAAGGATCCATCTCAGGAATATTTAGCATACAGATTTATTCAAAAACTATGAGGGAATCCTAATACCAGGGTCAGTATCCCTATTCATCGTATTCCATTCCCTTGGGAAGCTACCTGATACCCCTCATAATTCCAAGCTTTATGGGATTTTTGCTTTTGTTGTTATCTATAATGAATACAACTATAAATATCTCATCTCTTTATCTTACATGGCTGTAAGAACAGTTTAACTACTGAATCACTATTGAAACATGAATGGTTAGTCCTACACATGTATAGTAATATTTAGGACTATGTGTCAATGAACTGTTCTTTTCCTATGCATTATATTGACATTCAGCAATAAGATATATTGCAGTTTGTGAGTGTATTTCACATGTTTTGTGATTTGATCCTTATGGCAACATATGAAGCAGGTGTAACTTCATCTCTCAATAAATTAGAACTCAAATCACTTACATTTGGAAAAACAAGCAGTAGGACTTGTGGAAGCAAGATCTGATGCTAAATTATAGGATGCTGTAAGGTCTAACCCAGATAGAAAGATGGATGATGGTTAGTCAATGGGAACAGTGTTGCAGCCAGCAGGAATGTGTTCTACAGTGCAATAAGGTGACTACGGGTCACCATGGTGCATGGTGTCTTTCTAGAGAGCAAAGAGAGAGGATCTGAAATGTTCTCTCTTTGGCAAGCTGCAGATAGAGACAAGTGATTTAGAAAATCTTGATGTTTCATGTAAAGTCAAGCACTTGGTCTTTCACAGGGATATTAAAGGAGAAATTTATGTGGATACATTTCATTTGTTGCAAAAAATTACTGTACATTTAGCACAGAGATTATTTCTTTCATCCTCCAGAAGAATAATAAAATTTTGGCACAAATAAAACTTTGGCGCTTCTATACCTAAGAAAATATGGTATTGTGAGCAATCTGAGACTTGAGGTTTCTGAGATCTGACAGCATGTGTAGTATACAACTAAAAGTGAAAACTAGCATGAGTATAATCCGATTCTCATCATATCCTCACCAGTGGAGTGTTAACACATGAGCACTTCACCCTTTGACTATGCCCACCAGAGGTGTGTCAATCCAGGAATACTTCACCCTCTGACTACTGGCTTCTTAAGACTTTATAATTCCTCACCTTGGGGAGACCCCATCCCCTCTCAATCTATCCCCACATCTCCCCTCAACTCTCTTCCTCATTCTCACCAAGGGAACTCTAAAATTAATACCAGTTTCAAGCTCTGCATTAAAGTCCAGTTTCCTCACTTTTCTTTTAACAAATGCTTTTGCATCTAACCTTGACCAGCACTTTTCCTCAAGATGTCTTTCTTCTGGCGTGTTTACTCCTCTGTGTGTGTCTTTATGTGTTTCTGTATACAGTCTTCCAAAACATTTCCAACTTGAGATATGTGTTCTACAGAGAGATGGGCAAGCTGAACCACCCACCATCTCTATGAAGTGATGCACAAACTGGAAAAGCAGCATTCCAACAAAGTCTTCCTGGTGAAGGAACTGTCTAACAGTCATCTCCCCGCAAGTTCGAACCTCCACAGCCTCCAGCCCTGTGACCTCACCTACTAGCCCTTGGGCTCTCTCTGTCACCAGTGAGAGTCAGTCTGTATCAACAACAAAAGTGCTGACCTATGACCCCGAAGATGAAGAGGATGGCTGTGAGAGCAAGGCATCCTTAAAAGATGAGGAAGTGGAGGAGGGCGAGACTGAAGCAAATTCTTCAGAAGAGGAAGAATCTACCAGCCTGCAATGGCCCCACCCAGACTCCACCCTCTCCTGCATCTCAGAAGGAAACTGCACTGTGCTCCACCTGCTTCTGACCTCTTCCAGCAGTCCCCCGTACCCGCACCTCAAGTAAGGAGCTGAGCAGACTGAAAAAGGAGCCTCTATCCAGAGGTTGTCCTCAAGGCAACCCCTAATCGACCACTACCACCCAAAGCCCCTCCGAGCCCCAGGCTTGCCTCAGGCAGTGGGTCTTGCAGCCCTCCAGCCACTGGCGAGGGTTCACCCGTCAACCGCAGAGTCCCCTTAGAAGCCAAGTCTTCCAATCTAGAAGGACCTGAGAACCCCTGAGGTCTTAGGAAAAGGAAGCAATGGCAGCCAGGGTCCAGAAGAGCCAGGTGCCTCCTTCACTGTGAGCCCCATCCAGGACCAAGGCCCTGAGCTTCACCTCTGCCCAGATCCAGGAGAAAACACCCACCATCACAGCACCTAGGCCTCAGGAAGAGGTACTTACAATAGAAAATGCAGAACTGTGAAGAGAAACTGGCAAGATTCCTAACCCTACATGCCCAGAGAAGTTTCTAAGGATCCAAGCCACACCTACTCCACATTCTCAGGCAGTGCGATTCTTATTGTGGGAGATCTGTCACTGCTGGAGTCTGAGGAGCACCCTTAGGGAGATCATAGTCAGGAAAGATCTTATTCAAGGGCTGAGCATTAACAAAGGCAGGGCTGTAACAATGCTAATGCAAAACTGCATACAGGCACGTCCGCACACTCAGAGGGGGACATATGTCCAGCTATCTACTCACCTGGCAAAGAATCAAAGCTGAAAGATTTTAAGGTTACTAAATAAAGTGTGATTTTGTTAGAGCCCATTCCTTACAGAGGAACACCTGACTCAGCCTTAATACTGAGATGAAGAATTTAGACCTACCTCAACAGGATATGCCAGACTGAACTGACCTACCTTGGGACTCCTTGCCCTCCCTGGGGAAAGGATGGGGGAAGGGGGAGGGGGGAAGGCTGAGGCAGGACTAAGAGGAGGGGAGGGGAAGCAGGGGTTGGTATGGGAAAAAAAACCTTTAAATAGAAAAATAATAAGTAAATAAATAAATAGAGGGAGGAAAAACATCCCTGGCTCACAGAGGTGGAGGAAGCACAGGGATTCCTGGATGACATTGCACAATGCCTGGTGAGTATGTACAATGGGTGGTAGCAGCTGCTATCATTTAGTGCAATCAAACTTGATGTGGATTCTGAGACATCTGTGAATGTGAACTGACTACAGGATTCATGCACAGTGACCTTAGTTACAGGTGACGCTAGTTTAAAAGCAGTGTCCTAATTGTATAGCTCAGAGTAGGCTGAAATACTGAGCAGTCCTGGGGCGTCTGATACTAGGATACCTTTTCCTCATGGGGGATAATTATAATAGCAAGTTGAAATCCTTCCTTTGAAATTTCTAATGCCCATGCTATTTTGGTGGTATTATTATGTTGGTTGTCTCTTCTCTTGAGGCCAATGTGTTTGTTCTTTGTTTTTTAGATAATTTAGGATTGTGCTCTGCATATATTAAATGTTATCTTCTGAGACTGAATCCTTTAACATTTTAACATCTCTTGTAGTGCTGACTTGCTTGTTTTTGGTTGTTTACAATAGATCTGGTGAGGTTGGGACCACATGTTTTGTATCTTTTGTGTTGGTAGTTCTAGTGTCAGCCAGTTTTCAAAAGGTATTGGTTGTTTACTGTTTCTGGGAAAGGGTGTTGTCTGTTCTTTGTATCCCTCAGGGCCTGAAGTGACAATGCACATAGCTGTGCTTTAGTTAAGCCACTCTACATGGATAGCTTTCAGGTGACCTGTGTTGGTGACTTTTCTATCATTGTAATATGACTCCATGACCAAGATAATACTCAGAAGGGTTTATTTGAGGCTTCTAGTTTCATAGGGTGTGTTTCATCATGGCAGACAGCATGGCGGCAGGCCAGCAGACAGAGAGCTGGAGCAGTGACCAAGAGCTTACATCTTGATCCACAAACATGGGTGGGAGTGGGGGGATTGAGGGGATGGGGGTGGGGGAACACAGGACAGACAGACTAGGAATGGTATGGTATGAGCTCTTTTGAGACCTCAAAGCCCGCCCTTTAGTGACATAACTCCCAATCCTTTCCAAACAGTTCCACCAATAGGGACCAAATATTGAAACACAGGAGCTTCTGGGGTGATCCTCATCCAATCACTGAAGCCTGGGCCTTGTGTTTGCTGATGTGCTGAGTAGGGAGATTGTCTCCTTCATGTCTTTTTGCAGTGATTTTATTTATTTTTCCCAGTGATTTCTTTTTCTTTTCTTTCTGTTCAGACAATGAATGGTTGTGTAGTTGAAGCATACATGCTGTGACACAGTCCTACTGGACTGGATTGAAGTGACAGAGAATGAAGGGGAAAAAAGAGCCAGGCTCTTCTTCCACAGTCTGAAGGCAGGATGCATAGCTCTAGTCCCTTCACCCCTTTGACAAGTTTTCTCTCTGGATCTCAGGTGTTTGTCCTTCCTCAAGACACAAATGCATTTCCTCAACTAGTGCTGGCCTCAGGGTAGGGCTAGGAGAGAGAGAGAGAGAGAGAGAGAGAGAGAGAGAGAGAGAGAGAGAGAGAACAGGACAAGGGCATGTGGACTTCTCATTTCATACACACGGTTCTCCATCCCAAAGGGCTGCTCTTCCCGTCTTCTGATGAGGAAGATGGGCTTCTCCTGCAGTGTTTCCAGCCCTCACTGACCTGGCTGCCTTCAGCTGAAAGAAAAGAAAGCCAGGAAGCCTTGTCCCCCCCCCCATTTGTTGTTAGAAAGCTTTGACTTCACAGCTGGGTTATCTGTTATTACTTGTTTTGTGGTCTCACTTTTGCATTTTAGACACAATAAAAAGAGGAAGTGTCCCATGCTTTCTTCATCTCGGCTGGTGAATAATTCATTATAATTGGTCAGGCACATGTTCACCTCGGGACCTGGCCAGGGGTTTCATTTCTGTGATTAATTGCCCAGTCCAGTCAGAACAGTGTGGAATTATAGAATAGATCCCCAGTGTCACAACAGTAGGGAGCATGCTTTTACCTGAAAAAATATGAAGGAGGTGCCAAGTGGACAGAGTAACACATATTTTACTGTTTCTAATGAGAAAGGTACCTTTTAATGGATCTTTTGAGGGGTTTACTTGTTTTAGGAAGTATTTTTGAGACAATATAGGTTGATTGTACAAAACCAAAACCAAAATTTTAGTGATTTGGGAGATTCTGCCTGAGGCAGTTGAATGAAAAAAGAACATAAATAATCACCAGTGTGTTTTTATTTAGATCACAAAATCTGCAAAGAAAATATAGTTTAGCATGCTAAGATATTCAGAGCCTTTAAAAAAATTATGTATGCTATTTCCATTTGTGTTCTTTATATATGAAGCTCTATTTCAAGTTGGTAGCATTGACAAGAATTAGGTTTTGAATTTAAATCATGTTTTTATAAAATCCTTTTCATCTGAATCCTACCATTGCTTAGCTAAATTCAAATATGGAGTTGTCCTATTTTGGAGCCAGATTGCGAAGTCAGAGAAACATCTTGTCCAAGCTCCTTCATTTCCCTTTTCTCTTTTCTCCCGGTCCAGTATCCCAGCATTTATCTACTTCAGAGCAAAATCTTTGTATCTGAGTATGAGGACACAGAATTTGTTGATCCGTGTCTTGGGACCTATGTCCTATGACCTAGCCTATGTATTTAAAGTCTAGCACAATGATTTACATCCATCAGAGAAACCAATTTAGATTGAAGTGTTAAGGAATAGTAGTAGAGTGATTTTTCATTGTTATCCTCTGAACTTTTGCATGTTCTGTTGTACCCATGTTGAGGGACCCCCAAAGACCACTAGAGAGCTGGATTCTATGTACACACATAAGGGTCAGTTTATTCTTTTGGACAGGTTCAAATGAACCCTGGCCTAAACCCCTTTGTTCTGACACAGTGGTGGGGTACAGTAACTATCCGCTAAACTTTTGGTGCCAATCCGTGCCCTAAATCTACTGGCTGAACTCTCAGTGCAAAGCCAAGTTTTGAATCCATTGGCTGTCAGGCACATTCCTGAGACCTTTTCTAGACTCTTCCCAGACCTGGGCCCTGCCCTTAGGCACTAAATGGTCTTTCCCTAAAACAAAGCTCTGAAACGGCAAATCTATGTCTTCACACTATGTTGTACTTGAGCTGTAGTTAGGAGAAATATGAATAGTTTCTGTATCTTAGCAAAGCACATGAACTTAGGGAAAGTAATTGTGGAAATGTTTGAAAGTACAGACTCATAGGAAAGACTCTAACGTTGTTGTAGTTGTTGCTCAGTTACCTGCCTTCAACCTCAAGAGGTTTAGGTTCCAGTTGGGGATCCTATACCCTTTTGACTGGGGATAGGCCCTATCTGACCAAACACCCTTGGGATGGACATCTGCCTTGCCAAATGGATCAGCTTAATCACCCCTGGCAGTCACTGGGGTGACAGATGTTGTGACCTGATTACTGTCTCATTCCATCATTAATCTTTCAGTGTGCATATTTTTGTTCTTTTTCTACATACTGATTGCACACGACATACATTTTTAAAAAACTTCATACTCATTGCTGTATAGTCTTGGTTTTATACCTCAGAGTGTTATAAATGTTTTTATCTTTAAACATTCCTTAATATAATTGTTTTAGAGTAGACTGTATAAAGTCTTACCTATATCACCATAATTTAGTAGGTAGTTTTTTTTTTGTTGCAAGTTTAGATTGTTTTAAAGATTTCACTATTTTAAATAGTGTTACAAAGCAAAATACAGTGGTTTCTTTGGGCTATGTGCTTAGAAGTAGCATTGCTATCTCATGGTTATGTATGTGTGTATCTATAGATATCTGCAAGAACTTCTATGATATTTCCATGCTCCTTTTCTTGATGGTTATTAAGTTGTTTTTTTTTTTTTTTCAGAAGCAAAGGGCCTTTTCCATTTCAGCCTGGTAACTTTAGAAGATTTGCATTTATATTGTATGTAGATAAGCATGAAAGTTGGTGTAAGTAAGACATAAAGGATTTGATTTTCCCTCTGGGAAACTGCTTTTGTGTGTTTTTATATAATTCTCATTTGAATTGGTCAAGACAGCCACCTCCATAAAATCCCACCTTAACTCAACAACCCTAAAGGAAGGTGGATCTGCTCACCCTCCAGGAAATTTTATCTTACAAGACAATTGATGCATTTCTTTGGGAGAAACAGAGCTTGGAGGTTGTTGTTATGTAATACAGACTAGTATGAACTCGAAGCTAAAGAAGAGAAGCCCTCTGTAGTTCTTTACTGTAAGCTGCTGAACTTTGGTTTTCTTTATAGGTATCCCTCCTCCTTCCTTGAAGTCTATGTTACCTCTCTCATGTCATGGCTCTTTTAATATCATGTTCTGGGTAATGAGACCTTGGAATTAGATGTTTAAATAGCCTGAGATTAGCACCATTCTTTAACCAATTGAGGTAACCAACCTTGTTATGCTATGTTTGTGTTATATCCCTGGGTAGCCTGCTCTCTTCTAAAGGGAACAGAACAGGCGTGGGTCTGGGGGAGAAGGAAGGTGGGGTGGGGATTGGGAAGAGTGAATGGAGAAGAAACTGTGGTTGGAATCTATGTATGAAAAGAAGGATAGTTTTTTTTTTTTTTTTTTTTTTTTTTTAAGAAAAAGCCTGAAATTACTACCAAGTCTTCCATGGGCTTTTCCAAGCTCTGTTCTCTTAAATGTAGACATTGTAGACAGGACAATTAGAAGGAATGGGTGCATGGGATAGTGTTGGTCTCTCAAGGTATGAGGTAGGAATAGAGCAGGAAGGGATGAAACTGAGGGTCTAGCTCAGTAGTGGGACACATGATAAGTATGTGACAGGTCCTTTGGTTTGATCTTCAACACAGAGAAAAAGAAAGAAGAGAAGGAAAGAAGGAAAGAATGAAGATCTGGAGTATCCTCAATTTATACTCTTTTTCTTGATCCTATTAATGTTAGGAATAGATCTTATTAAACAGTGGTTTGTTTGTATGTAGATTTTCATGTGCTAATGAAAGATAGGTAGAGAGTCTTCCAGATAGAGAAAAATTCCTGTGCTAAGACCTGCGGTCAAGGAGGGGTATACCATATTTGATCCTGGACTTTTAGAGCTACAGACACTCTCTCTCTCTCTCTCTCTCTCACACACACACACAGGCTTAGAAATGAAGTTTGGAGAAAATAGAAAATGATGAAAATCCCATCAAGCTATGCTGTTTAAGGGATTTGCCTTCAGGCCAATGGAAAATCTTTGCTAGGTTTGAGCAGAGATGATATACAAATGAAATACTTGTACTGCAACTGATGGTGGAATGTGGTGGGTGGATATGAACTGAAGCAGGGAGACCATTTAAGCTTTTGGTGACATCTATGCAAGTTGCAGAAAGGATGGTTGAAATAAGTGTGTGACATGAGAATGAGCTTACTTCCATGTAGGACCACAGTGTAAATAAATTCTAGTGAGAAAAAGAAAACTGTTTTTAAAATAGAGTTTTCAAGAGTTTGTCAATATTATTATCACTAATAATACTCTGTCTTGTATATAAAATTACATTTCAGCTAATCTCAATCAAGATAAGCAGGAGTCACTGCTGTCAGGTTCTGCTCAGCCTTTTAAACTATCTTGAATATGGGGGAGTGAAGACTGAGAAAAATCTAAGACAGAAGAATAGATGGAGACAGAAAAATAGAGTTGGAAGGGCTCTCAGTCAGTTCCAGAACAGCCTCGAGTTTATTTCTCAGGTTCTTTTTTTTCTGTATACTTTTATTATTATTATTATTATTATTATTATTATTATTATTAACAAAGAAGTCACGCTTTCTGTCTCTGTATATCATTATTCAAGGTCCCTTCCCCCTCCTCCCACATCAGGTCATTTATTCTTCTAGAAGCAAGGAGGCAAAAAGACATCCTCCTCTCAAGGACACCGTGGTTCAAGGTACAGGCAAGCATAAACACCTCCTTAATTTTCAAAACATCTAGTAACCATGAGCTTGGCCAAACTTTCTACTATTTGGCCTTGAAGAGCAAGACATCTGGTAAACATGCCTTTGGCTAAACATCTTGTTACACAGTCTTGGGGAGCAAAACAAGCTCAGACTCTCTGACCTTGAGTCAAGATGGAAACAAGCCATGAGCTGGAGTTGTGGGCTCCCACACTGCAATGAGGCAAAGGCCAGTATGGAATGTAAGGACTTGAAATGCACAGGGATGTGAGAGACCTGCAAGATTGTTCTCCCAGGCTCTATGGTAGTTACTTGAAGGGAAACCATACTGGTGCTATTATCTGGACCTGTGCATCAGTGAGGGAAAGTGCCCCTGAGATGAAGAGATGCCTACCCCTTCTTCTGTTGCAACCATTGTCTGCATCTCTGACCTCCCTAGTTCTGCATGTTTAGTGGAAATGCCATCTTGTCTGAGTGTGGAGGAAATACTGTGGAGCCAACACTCTTAGACAGCTTTTCAGATTTTAGATTTACTTCTCACCTCTGATTCCTGTGGCATTAGCATTTGATGTTCGATCTTCTGTGTAGCCTTTATCATTTAGAGTTTCTTGTTTGCTGAGTCAATTAGAGCTTATTGAATGCTTTTTCCAGAAATACTTGTTGATATCTTTGTCTATTGCCATTTCCATTTTTTAAACAGAAGATATAAACAAATTAAGGTAATAGAATGCAATTAGATAGCATAGTCTTCAGGGCATTAAAAAATAAAGTTTAATTTATTTCAGTTTTATATATATCAGTGTTTAGCTTCATTTATGTATGTATTTCAAGGGCATGCTTGGTGCATACAGGGGCCAGAAAAGGACATCAGATCTACTAGAATTTGAATTACTAATGACTGTGAGCTGCCATGTGGATGCTGGTAACCAAAATGGGGTCTCCTGAATGAACGGTAATAGTCTGAACTACAGAGGCATGTCTCCAGCCCTTAGTCCTTAATAAAAGAAATGAGGCCACACCTTTATTTTCTGAAGCTCTGCTATGAAGGTTATTGATGTTATACATAGTCTAACTGTTAATTTTTAAAGGAAATTTAACAAACCCATAGCTAGATACAGCTTAAGATGGCTTCGTTAGACTTCAGTTTCCTTATGGGTGGTCTTGTTTTTAAATATTTATCTTTTGAGAATTTCTGTGTTGGCACATACTACAGTGAAAATGTAGAATAAGAACTCATAGTTCTTGCTTCCTATAGTTTAAGGAAAGCCTGGAATTGTCAAGTCACTTTCGATCTTACAATTAGTGATTTAAGAAACAAGGAGACAGAATCTAGATCTGTCCACTTGGTCGCCCAGCCCCAGGTGGGCTGCAGGAAGGACATCACACAAGCTGAGTCTTGTAAGAAAGAAACCCCATGTCCTTCCCTTCATGTTCAGGTATCTACCCCTGAGAGCAGATGCTTGATAATTTTGTTTCTAATCTACACAGTGACTCAGGTGAGAAGTCAATAAAGCTACTGAATTAAAAGAAAAATAATTGTGAACTTATAGACTTGTTTAACAAGACAGATATTGAAGTCAGGCTTAAACCATAAATTTTTTAAAAATATTTTATAAAAAAATATGCAGTATCCATAAATGAAAAGGATGTACCTTAAATAGACCAGATATATGTTACTTTACTTAGCAAAAGGTTTCTATGGAGACATCATATTCCTTTTATAAAAGAAAAATCTGAAAGTAAATATTTCTGAAAGGTCTGACTAAGCTCATATTCTTCATAATGCAGACTAATGGAAGTACTCTTGTTTGTGTAAGCATTAAATGTTGGTGTGCCTTTGGCCTTTTTGCCTAGTCCACTGAGGTCTGCTCACACATTGGAACTGGAGTTGAAGTCCTCGAGCTGGGTGCTACAATCTCATATTTTCTCTTTTCTACTGTCTGACTCCATGTGCCAGGTGCTTGCTGAGTACTCCACTGAGGGTTCTTTGAGACTAGCAGTCTCATCAAATTTAGGCAATGAAGCTCTCAATATTTTGCATAAAAATTCAGTTGAGGAACTTTACACATAGAGACAATAAATTATACCCATTCTTTTTGTCCCATCTCTTGTGTTTTTGCAAGTGTCAAAAATTTTTCTCTGCTTCAAAGTCTGAAAACTGGCTCTGCTATTTATTTATTTTGTGTGTGTGTATATGTGTGGTATGCACATATGAATATGTGAATTCACATGTGAAGTATGCACTCATGTGCCTGTATGTGGATAACAGGCTGCCATCAGGTTTCTTCCTTGTTTGTTAGCTATTTCACTGGGGAGTGTTCTCTCTCAAAATGGGAGCTTGACCATTTGGTTAGTCCAGCTTCTTTGCATCCCCAGTCCTCAGGGATTCTGTCTCATGGCTGCCTGACTTTTATTTGGTTACTAGTGACCTTAACTCTGAATCTCATGCTTGCATGATAAGTGCCTTATACCCTGAACCACCCTCCGAGACCTCTGTTGTTTTATTTATTTTGAACCAGAAAGTGTGGTCTCTGTTGTATCTTTAGCCTTGATGGGCAATTCTGAAATTGCTTATGTAGACTAGAGAGAGAAGCCACAGAGCCAATTTCCTTGTTGTGGCTCATGGATATGAACAAATCTCATGGAAACAGCTATGTTTAGTCATTTGTGGTTCACACCCTCACCCATTCACCCACTGTTCTTCAGGTTTGACATCCTGCTCATGCTGCCCTGTCAAGCTAGGCTCTCGTGATGGAATGGGTGAGTGTTTGCACACTCGCACTTCTGTCTTCCAGGCTCCTCCTCCTCCATTCCTCTTCAGACTGCTGCAGCTCACAGGAACGTGCTGCAATTCTGAAATCATGATTACATGGAGTCATTTTTGGGAGGTAAACTCAGCCAACATACTCTGTCAAGTGCAGTCCTAAACAATAAAAATTCTTGTCTTTCTAAATAATAATTGATTTCTAAAATAGAAGTTACTTGAGTTCTAAGGAATGGGTGTTTGATGCTTGAGGAAAAAATGGCTTCAGTGAATTTGCTGTACCTTCGGGCAGTTAAGGGATTCCTCACAGGTAATTTTGATCAGATGGAGCACTTACTTGCATCTTGATTTATAGTGCTACTGTTGTACTAAGAGCCTTTATTTTTTATATGGTTTCGGTTTCTGAGAGAGAGAGAGAGAGAGAGAGAGAGAGAGAGAGAGAGAGAGAGAGAGAGAGAGAATGAATCTAGCATACTGACAAAAAAGCTTATTGAGAAGATCAATTTAAATCTCCCATGTAACCTTTAAAACTATAATAATTTAATACTTAAATGTCAGGTAGTAAAAACTCGTACAATATATATAGTATTAAAATGATATATATATATTGTATAAACCATTATGTGTGTATGTGTGTTTATGTCTGCTTGAGTTTAGTTCTTGGATCTTTTCAAGGCCTATATGTTATAAGCGTGGTCACCAAGCTGGTACCCTTGAGAAGTGGTACAACCATTAGGAAGCGGGGCAGAGGGTGATTCTTAGTTATTGGAGCTATTCTTTTGAAGGGCATGCTGGTACATGGCTGTAGCTGGAAATCAGAAGCCGAGAGGGGTGTGGTCTACAAGAACAAGCTTCAGACAACACCTGGAGAGAGACAGGAAGCAGGCCTTCTCGCAGGGCCAGGAGCTCTCGGGATGGGGCGGGGCTTCTGGTTTGCCGCAGCGGAGTTCCGGGCCAAAGGCACATGTATAAAGAGGTTTCCTTCCGGGCCAAAGGCACGTGTATAAAGAGGTTTCCTTAGAAACACTCCAGCGCGTTGCAACTTTATCCCTTTGCATTCTCTTAAAATCTTGTCTGTTTTGTAAGTGATTCTCTCAAAATAAACCTCACTTAAAACATATCTCTTGGCGGGTTCATACCGCAATAATTGGTGCCCAACATGGGGCCCGAACAAAAAAAAATAGATAAAAAAATCATTATACTTACAAACAACTATTAACCAAAAGATAAATAAAAAATAAATTAACATAATACAAATGTTTATATATTAATACAAATAAAAAATCAATCTATATGTTTGATTTAAATAATATATATTAATACAAAGTTAAACATAGTATAAATGTTTATATATTGACAAATAAAAAATTAATCTATATGTCTGATTGAGATAATATATATTGACACAAAGTTAAATATATAATTGCCCTATTTTACACGTGTCTACCTCTGTCTAAAATATTTTACACATTGATATATATTAAGTACATTGTCATTTCCATAATACAATTTCTACCTCTAATTATTTATGATAGTCATAACATTTATTATAATATACACACAAGTTGTTTTATATAAATCTGTTTAGATATATTTTTATATATAATGGTAGGTAGTTAAGATATTGTTGTCATTTGATACAAAATATATATTTTAGTCAGTTTTCCTAAGATTGTTATACTTAAAATTATTTAAAAAAGCTGTATACTCATTTTTAAAATGCCTATTTTTACAATGTTAGTTTCACTTTCTTAGTTGATTAAAATTACAGATTATAGTTACTCAAATTTGCCACCTAACAGTCAAAATACTCAGGCTTTTCAAAAACATGTTAAAATACACCCAATAAATAAATGTCTTCAACCACTTCATAGACCAAAAAAATATAACATTCAAGATTTTGTTATCTCAAATTTGGCCTTAAAAAAACATAACAACTCCTGACATCACCGTTCCTTTCTCAAAGTGATATTAAACATCACAGACATCTTACAAAAAGATTGTCTTGTTTGACAAATAATGGCCTAAGGGGCAAAAAGACTACACTTGCCCCTACTGCTGTCAGCGTGCTCACTGTCCAAAATAGACCTACAAAATAAAAAATAGAGACTGCCAAAGCCTGCCTAGACAAAATAAAACGGTCCTTCCAAAAAATACCCTACTTCTATAAAAACTTGTCAAATATCATAGGCCAATAGCCACAAAAATAAATGCTCCCGTTGTATAAAAAAATAATAGATGACTGTCCAAGTAGTTAACTGTAGTTGTCTTCTCCTAAATTTTAAAAGTTACTTCATGCTTCCAACTTTAGATATATATTTTCCTTCTCAGGTCTTGATAGTGTTAAAGATTAAATAATTAAAGTTGTTATTACTTCACATTTCAACAAAGACACTCAAGTGTTAAAACTTTATTATTTAAAATAAACAGCCTTAAAACAATCCCTATACATTTTCTCGTATCAACATTTTAGATATTAACTTACACTTTATAGTTGTTGTTTGTTAACAATAGTTTGACCTCACTTATGTTAAAACCTTTCTTTTCCCCAGACACTGCCTTATGATGATTCCTATAATATATAATTTTATACCTAGTTTAAAACTTTCCTATTTAAACAAAAAAAGAAAAAGATATAACAAAAAATCAAAAGCCAAGAGAGGCGTAGTCTACAAAAACAAGCTTCAGACAACACCTAAAAAAAACAGAAAATAAGCGTTCTCTCGCACAGGGCCGAGAGCTCTCGAGATGGGGCAGAGCTTCCAGTTCACAGCAATAGAGTTCTGGGCCAATGGCACATATATAAAGAGATTTCCTTAAAAATGCTCTGGCATGTTACAGCTTTATCCCTTCACTTTCTCTTAAAATCTTCTCTGTTTTATAAGTGATTCTCTCAAAATAAACCTCACTTAAAACATATCTCACGACAAGTTCATACCGCGATACATGGCCTCTTCTGTCTCCATTGCTTCCTACTGCTTTGCACCCCTATTCTGACATGCTGCCTCACCATGAGCCCAAAACAATGCTGGCAAATGACCACAGATCAAAACCTTCAGAACTATGGGCCAAAATGACCATTTTCCTTATGAGCCAATGACCTTTGGATAGGTAGATGGCCCAGTAAATAAGAGTGTTTGCAGAGAAAGCAAGAGGACCTGAGATAAAAGCTGCATGTGACTGCATATGTTTGTTACATAAGCATTGAGGATGGAAACAGGTTAATCCCAGAGGTGCGCTGGCCAGTAAGCTTACCCAGAAGAGCAAATTTCATGTTCCACAATTGACCTTTTTTCAGTAATAAGGTAAAGAGTGAGAGAAGAAGATATAAGATATACTCCTCCAGCTTAAGCATGTGGATGCATGGGTGTACATACTTGTGTACATACATCATACACAAATAAATTAATTATCTGACATTTCATTATGGTACTGAAGGCTGACTAATGCAATATCTATTTAATAGTGATCCATGCATGTTATCAATATACTAATTATCTTTTTATATGAGATTTGCTAGAAACCACATATGTAGCTTATGTGTAAACTATAAATGTAATACCCAGTCTAAACAATGGCACCCAAAGTTTACAGTAAGCACTATAAGCATTTTTGTGATGACTTTGTTTGGGGGAGATTCTGTGGGAATCAAATTTCCATTGAGTATATTGTGTATTTTGTGTTTTCTATGTAACGTGACCAAATTTACACTAATTTGAGGGTCTAAACCTGTACTTTGACTTGTGACACATACATAATGTGTGAAGAGAGGGTCCTGATTTCTGTGGGACAATGAATTTTCTGTAAGTGTCCTGTGATCAGGAGTAATTCTGTGTTCTATTTCATTTGGGTTATATTTGCAGTGTAAGATTTTCCAGGACTACCAGTGCCTTGTACTGTTCTGGGGACTGTGTCTCCATGATGTAGAACCCTGTGCTTTGCAGACGTGTGTGTAAGTGATGTCCAGCCTTAGCTTTGGAGTGGGCTGCGTTCTTGTTCCAGGTTTGCAGCCTGTGGCCTGTGCACAGGCTCGATGACTCATATCAGTGTAGTGATACACTAACAGGAGCTCTGAAGTCTTGGGAAAATTGTCAAGAAATTTCCTCTCATCAGGTAAAATTATGAAGCATGTCAAAATGGGCAGAAAAGATTAGCAAATGTTCCTTTCTGAGTGGTTGGTGTTTAGAGGTCCTGCATCTTTCACTGACACTGAAAGATTTCATAATGCTGAGTTACAGGAAATGAGCAGCAAGATGAATGCATGTTCTACCCAGAAATGAAACAGTATTTTGTCCTTAGAAGGCAACTGATTATTACCCTCTGGATATTTACCACTTCTGCATAAGTGAATGCCTTTCACTTTTCTGGCTACCTAGTTTTGTATGCCCCTTGAGTTTTCTTTTGAGCTGGTAGCAATATTTTATGAGTTTGACTTGCTAATTAGTCATGAACCTTTTATATACATTAATTTTGTATTTACATGGAAAATGAATTTATCTTTTTTAAAAAAAATTTCCCTTTACCACAAGGCCATTTTATAGACTTACATATTTTTATTTATATGTGAGTGCCTGCGTAAGTGTATGTGTGTGTGTGTGTGTGTGTACACCTTGTTCCTGTCTGGTGCCAAAGGAGGCTGGAAGAAGGTGTTGGATACCCTGGAATTGGAGGATTTACAAGGTGGTGAGATAGATACCATGTGGGTGCTGTGCCTAAACTCTGGACCTCTGGAAGTATGTAGCCCTGATCCAAACCTCTATGAGGCATCTATCTCTTCAGTCCTCAGGCAGGAAGGACTGCTTCCAGTTTCAGTGAGTACCGAGAAGTTAGGGTTCTGGAATGTTTCTACTAATATCACATTTTGGGCCGAGATCTTCATTATTCAGTTCTTTGAATAGAGTTTGGGGGGTTATGTATTATTTTTTTCAATAATGTTACTACACCACACTGCTTTTACATAATGTGATGGATTTGAGGACTGGAGTTTTAAAATTGAATTTGAGGACTGGAGTTTTAAAATTGTTATGAATTCACATGAAATGATCTATTAAATAATTTGAGAAAAATCCATCTAGTTTAGGCTGCAATTGAAATTCTCAAGCACCAAGTACTGAAATAGGGTTGGTTTCAGTATTTTAAATTCCAAAGAAATACATTATAGCTTCCTGCTGGTATCATCAGAATTTGGTAACAATAGTATCTATAGAACTTTGGAATTGTTCAGTACTGTAGAGGTGGCAGACAGAAGGAATAATCATAGGAAAGTCAATTAGCATATTATATTCAACTTTACAGTTAGAAAACAAGACCCAGCTTCCGTATACTAAGCACTGTTCTCATCTCACAGCTGGCAAGCTGAATCAGTCAGAGACCTCTGTTATATTCAAAGGCCTTGATACATTTGAAATTCATGTCATACTTCATAGCATCATTATTTTTCTAGGATGACAAGAAATAACTTAAATTTCAGGTATAGAGGCTAAGATATTCTCTGTGGGGTATGGAAATAAGAAAGTCATCTGAATATAAATAGCTGGGAGCCAGAGAAATATGAAAGCCATTATGCAAATACCTGACTAGTCTGGGCTGTCCTCCATAGAGACCACAATGATACTACTGTCTCAAGTAAAATACACACACACACACACCGTTTCCAGACTGTAATCTTTAGAACCAGTAAACATTGCCTTACATGGCAAAAAAAAAAATATATATATATATATATATATATCAAAATGTTTGATATAGAGCATGGATGTTAACTTCAAAGGCAGTCTCAGGAGAAGACAGTAGCCTCTCAAAGCGGGGGCTGGAGTGATCCAGATGCAAGCCAGGAATGCTGATGGCCAACCGATGCTGGAAAAAGGTAGGAATGGATTTTCTCCTCCAGCTTCCTTGGGGAATATCACCTGGCAATACTGCCAAAGGGTGATAGGAGAATCTGTCACTCTATCTAGATAAAAGCCATGGAGAGGCAAGAAGCAAGCAGTGATTTTAGTGTGGAATGCCCTGAGTTCCAGAGGTTCACAAGACAAGCTTCTAGATCCAGAGGCTTATAGCTCTAAGCCTTGGATACAAGAGGCTTATGGCTTCAAGCTTTCGGAGCTGGAGGTTTATTGCTCTTCGTGGTCAAGTGGAGATGTTTTGCTCTGGGCTCAGCGTACTAGTACCCACTGGCTAGAGTTGTAGTACCTGAACTCTATCTATCCCTGAATTGTCAACCTTTGGTAGCACTCTCAGACTCTTCTAGCCACCAGGACCTGCAGTACTTACAGTCTTAGACCAGCCATTGATTCTTATTGACCTCTTGGCTCCCATAACCTTAGCTTCTCATGGTTTGCTGGCTCTCTGGATTTTTTCCATGTTCTCCTCATTGCCACTGTTGCTGCTGCCCAAGATGGAGACCCCAGGGTCTGGTCTGCTTTTTGGATAGCCACCCAGCATGTTCTACCCATGATAAAGGCAAGTATCCAAAGAGATATTTGGGAGAAGATTTTATTGACCTACTATTGAATACTAGTATATAGTGGACAGGAGAAAAGATCCCAGACAAACCCCAAAAGATGGAAAACAGCCTGCTTACATAGCCAGAAGAAATGCACAGCATACTTATACTCAGTTATAATTCTTCCAGTTAAAACCTTATATAAAGCCTGATTACACAAAGCTTGAATGAGGATGATCAATCAGAAACATCAGACAGCTACAGCCTTCTTTCTGTCAATCATAAGCTTTTTTCTCAGTCTCTACTGAAGATATTCTTGCTGGTCCCTGACTTTCACAGGACTGTGATTGTCAGTGTTTACTCTGGAGCATCGGCAGTAGGGTCATATATATCACTGAAGTTTGTTGCACTGAAATTGTCAATACAAGAATACAACTCTCAAAGGATAAGAGATGGTATTTTCTGGAGATTAATATAAATGACCATAGCCTAGGAACACATAGCTACCCCAAGTTCCATCTTCCATTGTGGTAACACTTTGTTGAAGCTTTTATAGTATCAGAACAAAGAAGCTTATAAAATGACACTGAAGACTTATTGGTGGAAACATTGAACAGCCATGTTACAGCCAAGTGGGCTAAACTCTGCGATAGTCTTTGGATGCTATATAAAAGCATTTTTTTTTGCCCTTTGCTTGGCTGGAAACCTTAGTGTTGGGTTGGGTTCCGTACAGAGGAAGATAATAGGTGTCTGGTAAGGGAGTAAAGATACTTCAAGACACTTTGGCCTTTGAGTTGCAGTTCCACCCTTCCACTTCCTTCATGTTCTCACCAACTTGCAAGGTTCAGGTATGCTCTTTTCAGAAACTTTCGTTCCCAAGCTTTCCGTGCTTGCTCAAGTTGGGGCAGTTGTGATTGGAGCAAGACCTGAAGTGGAAGCAGACACTCCAGCTGTGCTTGCACTGTTCTTTGCCATTGGGCTGGGGTTTTCCCCAGCATTGAAGCATTGAAAAGTTGCCAAAGGTGAGCTGCTGACTGACAGCTTCTAGCTTCAGGCAGACTCCACAGGAGAACAGTCTGGTAGCTCTCATTCAAGGGTTGAGTTGCCAAGACAAGAAAGGTTTGTTTCTCCACTAAAAGAAAACTCTAGAATATTAAAGGGTACTTTTATGACTTAAAAAATTTTACATAAAAGTATACTCCACATTCAAAACAGAACTACGTCTATTTACTGTGCCCGACTTTGCTCAGACCCATTATTACTGCCCCTGGGACTTAATGCTGAAGGAGAGATGGGAAAATACATTATGGCTGTAGTGATTTGTTACTGTTGCTGTGGAAACTACTGAAGACTTTTTTATCTGGACCCAAGAAAGTTCTGCTAGGCAAGAGCTTGAATGTGTGGAGGTGGCTTTGGAATTGTTTGCTGGAGGAATTTTGAGTAGAAAAGCCTAGATTGTCTTAAGAAGATGATTGGTAGAAATGTCACGTAAAATACTCTCAGTGAATGCTCAGTAAAAACAGAGAGATGTAGTAGAAAATGACTGCACTGGACTGTGCAACATGTACCCTCCCATAGACAGAATATTATTAGAAATACCAGCAGCAGAGTTGGTGAGGGCCTAGAAGAAAATTAGAATATTCTGTTGGAAATTTGGGGTGAGAGACTGTCAAAAATGTGGCCTGGTTTATTCTTCTTGCTAACAGTTAACTGGAAAGAAAAGAAAAAGAAAAAGAAAAGGCGAACGAAGGAAAGGAAAAGAAGAGATAAATCAAGAGAACTGCTAGCATTGGAGCCCAGAAGTGATGATTTGGGGGACATCTTAGCATATTCAGATTGAAACAGATTCTAGAAAAGGACACTACCAGCCATGACCTTCCAGCCCCAATTTACCTGGAACTTGATAGTTCTATCCTTGACTGACCTTCATATAATAAGGGAGGCCAACCAGTGGAGAAAGCAGACAGTTACCATTCAGATCACTGACCTGTGATTAACAAGGTCAAGATGGAGATGCAGTCTAGCTGTAGAGACCTTGCCCTGTAGGTATGAGGCTCTGAGTCCAGTCTCAATGGTTAGAGTATTGAAATGAAACTATTATAGGATAGACTTGAATTTTCCTTTATTGTTGAAATGTTCCTATGATGTTTTGTCCTGATTCCTCAGTTCAAACATCCCATATATATATATATGAATATATATATGTATATATATTCATATATATATATGAATGAATGAATGAATATGAGAAGAGGAAGTCTCCATGAAGCCAAAGTGGATCTTAATTGGGCAATTGCAATAAATGGTCCATTTTTATATACTGAAGGATGGCAGTATGCTGAGGGGGGATGAACTAAGCCTCAGAGAGCAAATTTAAAAAGTTATGGCTATTTATTAGTGTTTGTTATTATGCCTTCTGTTGAGTTTTAAGTAGAGTGAGAATTAGGTCAATGGAAATGATTGGCTTCCATGAGGCCCCTGAGAAGATGGCAGCAGTTGACTTCCTCATGTCACCTTTTTTCTTATGTTTGTCAATTACTTAGAGCTCAAAAATCCCACAGAGGAGCTGTGGGATGTGTGCTGTATGTAGCCTTTTCAGCAGAGAAGGATGACAGTGCTGAGTGCCCACTTGTCACAGAACTTCAGTGCCCTCTCTGCATTGCATGTACAGTTCTGATTGGTGAACTGCTGATGTGGGAAGGGTGGGAGGAGGTGAGACTCCAGAAGATGGAACACTTTGGAGACAGGCTTGGAGGCCATCTGGGACGATAGAGAAAACCCAGATCACCAGTTAGAATTGGCTCTAACAAAGGCTTGTTTTTGTGATTGTTTGCAGAAAGATTACCACTTTGAATATACAGAATGTGATAGCACTGGCTCCAGGTGGAGGGTCGCCATTCCGAATTCTGCAGTGGATTGCTCTGGCCTGCCTGACCCAGTGAGAGGCAAAGAATGCAGTATGTTGTGATTTTTTGACCATTTGTTTTCCAGATTAAGCCATAAATTTGCCATATCAGTTCTAGATGCCATTATAATGAACATAAGAGACCTGGCAACAATGTATATGTGGTGGTGATATCTAGCAAAAACAATAGAGCCTTTCTTAAAAAAATCGTTAGTAATTTTTGTTTATTTTGTTTGTATGTGTATATCTAAGCAAGGATGCGTGGAGGTGTAGTATGCTACAGTATGTAGATGGAGGATGCAGGAAGACTTGGGAGAGTTGAGCATCTGTTTCCACCATGCAGTTCCTGGGTGAGAACTCAGGTTGTCAGCCTTAGCAGGAGGTGCCTTTACTCAGTGGGTCCCTCTTGGGACTTCATGTCTTTTGTGCAAAGTGATTAATGAGACATGGACAATTTTAAGGGATGTTATTTAAAAACAAACAAACATTTTTTTCTCTTATTTGAAATATGGAGAGAAGAGTGACAGACTTCTCTTTGAGTGTTAAAATACTTCAGAATTGGATAAAACATGCATCACTTAGAATTCTTCTTTAAGGGATAACTGGAGTTCTTATTAAGGTTATTCATTCATACTCTTACCATTCCTTGTCACCACTGTCTACAGATCTCTTCTTGTAATGGGTTCCTTTTTGTTAGCCACATAAATAGTTTAATTATTTTAAGTGTAACTTGTAGAGAGATTGTGGGGTTGCTAATATTACATACAATGTATCTTGTCTTCTGGAAATTATAAGGCTTGAAATTCAGCCTTGACAGAGAGATGTCATCAAATTTATTTTTATTTATAAACTACCTCTTAAAAATATTTCAGATTGGTCAGTTGGAAGTTTATGCAGTGAAATAGACCAACTGTGGCCGTGGGTTCTAGAGCTGGCAAAGAAATCCCTTCAGTTTTCTTGTGATCTTCCAAAAGCTATTTATAGAAAGCTTCTATTTCCAAATGACTGAAATGGGTAAGGAAGTTATTAAGTGGTAAATGGTTCCTCCTTCTTCATATATGTATCTGTTATGAGTTGGAAAAAGTTAACCGTCTGCAGTAGATACTGTAGAGATTGTAGTAGTTCAATGTATGAAGAAAATTAGGAAAAAAAAAATCACCATTAGTTCTTGGTGACTGATTTTAAATAAATGCAGAGGAAACCTGAGAGTCCTCATGGTCAGGTGATCTAGCAAGAGTCAGAAGACACAGTGCGTCGAGAGAGAAGTAGGTGCCAGCAGGCTGGGGTTTTAACAGTCACTGGCACACAGGACCTGTTCTCAGTGAGAGCAGAATGTGGTTAAAGGGAAAGAGAGCCTGAGCAACAATGGTGCAATTGGCACATTGAAATTTCTTTCCTAGAAAATCTGTATTGTTTTTGTCCAGTACTTTGTACCTTGGGGCTTAATTCCTAGGCTCTTTGTAACCAACCTTATTGTAGAGACTATATAACTATTATAAATGTGTACTCTATGGATCAGAAGTGTGCTGGTTTGGGCTAGCTCTGGCTATATAGATTAAAATGGACTTTAGTGGGGGACTCTATACCATGGGGATTAGTAGTCATTCTAGATCAGGGCTTTCTTCTCTGGGAACTCATATTTTTAGTATTTATCAGTGTGCTGTGAATTAATGGGTTATCCAAGTGCTCCTAATGTTAAAAATCTCATGTCTAAATAGGAGTGATTTCTACTTAAATGTTGCAGATACATTTTCCAGGCAATATTTTCATAACATTCCAAAGGTAAAGATTTGAATTTGCCTCTTCAACAAAAATTTTCCAAATCTGTAGTAATCAAGTTTCTTTGAATCATAATATACCCTGAAAATGATACTTATTTTAAAAAATAATACTTGATAGCCAGAGCATTTTTTATACCAGCTTTTTGTCTGAAACCTGAAGTTGTCAGTGCTCCAACATGATGTAAATATACACTATATTCACATATACATATATATATTTATATATATATACACACAATACATATAATTACATTTTCTTCTGGAAGCTGTTGATCTGCCCTTAGATTTTTCTTTTTTTGCTTTTTCTTTGTTATGGTAAAAGCAGGTTATTTCAAAGCTCACAATTAACTGGGAAGCACAGTTATATCATATTATGCACATTGCATACACATTCCCTGTCTTCAGTGAGAATGTCTATTGCCAGTCATAACAACCATTTATTATTCTGACCTTGTGACTACATGGTGCTTAGAGCTGGATGTCATTATCCCATCCAGTCCTTGGTTATCTCTGGAATATTTGCATATGCATTATGAGATATCTTTGGAATGGGACTCAAGTCTAAGCACCTCATTCATTTGTATTTCATATGTATCTTACATACCTGACCTAACAATTACTTTTATGTAGTACTAAAAACTATTTCTTACAGAAAGCAATGCTGCAGAATTTTTTCCTTGTGGTATAATACCAATATGCATAGCCAGTTTAAATTTGTGAGAAGATGGGCTTTTTATGTGAGGACTGTGTAAGGTGTGACAATCCTTTCTTTTCCTGGGGGGGAAACATAGGTTTACAGTGATGCGGAAGCTGTCCGTCCTGGTTCTGCCTGTGGCTGACCTAGGACTCCACTGCGCAAACACTTGACTCCAGAGCCAGCTTCTCCTCACTGAGGATGTTGCTGCACTTTTTTTCAGTTCTGTTTGCACCCGGCAGTTGGCTCATACAGAAAAAAACAAAACAAACAAACAAGCAGCCCTCCCCCCAAAAAAACAAACAACAACAACAAACAGATTAAAAAGTGGAACATGTCAACTTCAAGTATGTTAAGGGGATTGAGGGCAGTGATTGTGTATGATATGATTTTCTCAGATCCTAGTATTTCAAAATAGCAGCAAACCCAGATTTTGGCCTTTGTTGAAACTGCTATAGGCTCTTCAAAGTATAATCACATAGATCTTTTTTCATGTAAAAAAGGGGTCAGTGGAGGAGGCCTCTCCTGAGGAATATTCATGCATCAACTGTAGACTTTTTCAGAAAATTGGGTTAACTCCACTATATGTTTGCTTTTCAGAAACCATCTGGAAACAAGTTGCAAGGCTCCTCCAAGAGAGGTTAAGAAGCAGTCATCTATCAGCTTTTGTTATGTTGAATCCTGGGGTATACATGATTCCAGGGCTCTGGAAAGGGAGGGAGAGACCTCTGCTAACATGCTGGCTTCAGTCTGTGCTGTGTCTTCTGCAGTGGAGAGCTGGTCAGTTTCCTAGTGCCTCAGTGGACACTGATGTGACCTCGTAGCTCTGCATTTCCCTGAAAGCTTCAGCTCACTCACTGGGCACCTGGCTGACTCTACTAAGGCCCTGGCTGACTCTCCTAAGGCCCTGGTGCCCGATATTTTATTTGTAGGCATAAGCCAGCACCAGGGTCTTGCAGGTAGCATGCCATTCCTGAATCACTGCAGTGTCCTGATCATGGAACAAGAGGCTGTAGTCCTCTCTAAACCCTGCTCCTTCACCACCATTGGCTCATTTTCCTCTTTTATCCTCGAGGCAGTGGAATTTATAAAGCACTTCTTAAACCTTGGAGTTCCTTTGAAGGTCTTAGATTGTCAAAAATAGTAGTCATCTTTGAGCAGTTTTGTACTGCAACCACTCACCCTTTAGATGGGAGCCTTTTGGCTTCACCCCAAGCCTTAGAAAAGTGAAGTGTGAGAGCCTGACTCTCCTGGGAGATCGGAAGAGTAGATTTTCTTTACCTTCTTATATTTTTAACAGGCCTAAACCACCGAGAAGGAAATGAATGCATCTGTTTCTTTTATATTCTTATGCTTTTTGATGGGGAGGACATACATCATTTATTCCTTACTCCTTCATATATGTCCCAACCTATAATTTCAAGAGTGTTCTATTCAATTTCATCATGATACACATGCAGAGACATGAGGATCTCATCACTTAACTGAGAAAATACAAGCCTAAGGTTCAAAGAGACACTTGCCTCAATGTAGTAAAGCAGAAGCTAAAAGAGAACTCATGCACTCATCTGGCTTCTAAGTATGAATCAAAACATATGTACCCCACATCCAGAAACATGCATCCATATACATCCATCCATACATACATCCATCCGTCCATACATACATCCGTCCATACATACATACATACATACATACATACATACATGCATCTCTATCTCTCTTTCTTTTGCTCTCTCTTTACATAGATATCTTCTAAGAAATGAATGGAGAGCCAGGTGTGGTGGTTCATGTGTGTGATATTAGTACTTGGAAGGCCAAAGCAGGCTGAAATAAAAACCAAAAAACAAAGTTAATAAAGAAAATATAAACCATATTATCTATCCTGTCTTTTAAAAGTTAAGAATTATGCCATTTTTAAAAGTTTGGATGGTCCTGGAAATCATATTCAGTGAAATGTGAAGGATACTATTAAAGTCTAAAGACAAACATTGCATTCTTACTTCTGATATCTAAAGCAGCTGAACTCACACAAGCAGATAGGAGAATGAGAACATATTAATAAAAATACATAATTTTTTATTTAGTCCAGAAAAATAAGCACCAATTATTTGGAGTGGGAGATATGTTAATTAGCTTGATTCAGTATTTTATCTGGTATATTTACATCATAGAATCACTTTAAATAACATATATACAATTGCATTTTGCCAGTAATCATTAAAATCCTAGAGAGAAAAACATTATGCTTGAAAACAGAAAACTTTATACATAATGTTAGTTATGCTATGATTTAATGCATTGCACATAATTTCTTGTAAGTTTCTCTTACAACATTCTTGCACTTTTAATTTTTAATTAAAAATTTAATAATGGCCTTTTATAGGTGGTATTTAGTTTAATCTCAGTTCTGGAACTAGTTTGTTCCTGAGAAAAGTACTCCACAATTTTTATTGGCTTTAATTTATTCAGTGAATAAGCATTTTGAATATTTCTTATGTTTACTGACAAGAGGATATAAAATAATGAAATTAGTCATATTGTCAGAGACTTTCAGCAAGAGAGACGTAAATAAAGCTACCTCAAAGAGGAGTGAAGAGACCTGTGTTAGGTAGGATGACCTCACCAAAGCATTCAGGTGGAATCAAATGATTGAAGCAGATATAAACTTGAAGTTCAGAGTCATCAGTTTTCAGCTTGGAAAACTACATCTCTCAGTGGTTGATGTGAGGGAAACATGTATCCTGATTTAGTGCTATAATGGGATTAAAGCACCATACATTGGGTAACAGCTATGTTAGTTCACTGAGGACCTCTGAAGTGAATTCTAAAGTCTTTCTACTTTATAGATATATATACATGCTGAGTGGAATGGGTCTGGATTTTCCTGAGTCTTCTGTGAGGTCATCAGGACTAGCTTTCAAGGGTAATGTGATCAAGATGGAGATTCTAGTAAATGTCACAGGCATCTTTTGTGTCATACTGAGGATTCTGACCTGATGACAGCCAAGGTTCAGGAGTTATGAGCTGAAATATATGATGTTTTGCCTGAAGTCATAACTATGCAGTATAATTTAGTAGGAATAATAGTTGAATGCTATGGGACTATTTTCTTGAACATTGTAAATAATTGCTCCTCCTACTGGTTTAATAAAATGCTGACTGGCCGAAGGCAGACAGGAAGTATGGGTAGGGCCACCAGACTAAGAAAACTTTGGGAAGAGGAAGAACAGAGCAGAGACACCAGCAGACACAGAGGAAAGAAGACCAGAATGCTGCTCTGGGAAAAGGTACCAAGCCATGTGGCTAAATAAGATAAGAATAATGGCTTGAATTAAGATGTGAGAGCTAGAAATGCCTGAGCCATAGGCCAAGCAGCATGTAATTAATATAAGCCTTTATGTTGTTATCTGGAACAAAGCAACTGTAGGTGGTCTATTTGGGACAGCTGGTCTGGATCTTGGGACTAGTCCAGACCAGAAACATATTACTACAGTTGAAGTGTCCAGAATAAGTGATCTTTGTTGTATGGTGGATGCAAATTTAAATACTAGATTTGTGTGGCTTAGGTTAATCTAGTTATAACAACCAACCAACCAACCAACCAACCAACCAACCAACCAATCTTAATTGTGTCTTCTGAAACCCTTTAAACAGAATAAGAGCTAAAGTAAAGCTTGGAGACACAGTTAAGGCACAGAATTAAGATTTGACATCAGTCAGTTGAGTACCTGGACCATCTTCTACTTATTTTTTAAAATTTTTATTAAAATGTATTTTGAATATATCCTTTATTTTTCCTGACTCCTCTGAGATTTCCCATTTTTCTATTCTCCCTACTTCATGTTTGGTCTCTCAAGAAAGTAAAATGGAACAGAAAATAAAAATAAAATCAAAACAGATAAACCAACTAAGAAAATAAAATCAATAAAAAAATATCAAATTAAAATGTGTGCTCACATGTGTTCACACAACACATACACATACAGACACACACACACACACACACACACACACACAGACACGGAAGGGGGAGGAGAGAGAGGGAGAGAGACAGGCAGGCTGACAGAGGCAGGGAGAGACAGAGACACAGAGTTCATTTTGTGTTGTTCTACTGCTGGAAAGTGTTTGTCTTCTCAAATCCTTTCACTTGAGGCTCAGGAATCTATGTGGAAAGGTCGAGGTGGGAAGATTAAGAGATAAAGGGGTTGATAACTCCAAGAAAATGGTATCTTCCAGACACAACAGGACTGATTCACATAAGGACTCACAGAGACTGACAGCATGCAGAAGACTTGCACACATTCAAACCAGACACTATCCCAGCATTGATGCCATCTTTTCAACCCCTTGGTGCTGCCCCTTTGGAATGTGGCACAGTTCACCCCTGATCAGTGTTCAGCCCACCTTGAGGAGTATGTGATCTGCTAATGTCTACCTCTTGGTAAAACTGATATATATAATAGATGAAATAAAATGTTTAGAAGATTGGATCTGAAGACTCAGATGTATTTTTTTGTGGGTCACATAAATTGGCTAAACATCTCTATAGACTTTATTTTTATTTGCATTCATTTTCTAGAAAATGTAGAGTGTAGCATGCAGAACTTTGTGTGTGTTTGTAGTTATGTCCTCATATACAGAGAGAAGCTGGTCAGTTTGGCTAGTTTGTGCCTAGCATATCAGTGTTTTATATGTATAATATGCTTTTTTTATTTTGCAAATATCAGAAAAAATAAGCAGAATTTTTAGCTACAGAAATTCTTCACTTAGTATTTTATTCTTTCCAACATGGAACAAGCTGTTGGGAGGCAGATAGAATCCTCTCATGATTCTTAGCTAGAATATTACTGTGCTCTACCCAGCTGAATCACTTTGATGTCCCTACTTTATATCTTGGCAGTGCATTGTTTTTTGTTAAAACACAAAATTTGGTGAAACACAAATATCTAATATGAGTTGTAAGAATTCATTCTGTGCACATCAAGGCAGAATCACTTTGTTGTATTTGGTGTAGGAATGCAGTTGTGCATTTCTAGGTGGGACTTTTAAGTGTGCTCAGGAGCCCACAAATGGCAGGTGAGAAGCTGGACCGAATGACAGCCTTAGAGAACAGCAGAACCCAGCGCATGGTTTGATGGGGGCTGTGGTTAAGGAAGCTTATCAGAGTAAAAGGTCTCCTGAGGAAGGGAGGGAATTCAACTCTCCAAGCTGTAGTAAAGTTGAGAAGACTCTCAGGAGGAGAGGATGACAGGCACCTTCTAAGGACAAGAAGTTGAGGTGCCAAGAGCCAAAGTGTTAAGAGCAGAAGCAGAAGTTGAGAAAAACAATTTCGCAAATACATTGTTGTTTTGCTTCCTTTGGTGACTGACTCATCAAGTACTCTGAACCTTTTTTTCCGTAACCTTGTCTATTTTCTCTACCTCCTCCCTCCCTCCCTGTTTTCCTCCCTCCCTCCTTCTTTTTCTCCTTCCTTTTATGATCCTTTCTTCTGAACTTTAGCTCATCTTGTTCTCAATGAACCAGGCCTTTTCCGTTTGCCAATAATCTACTAAAGTCAATAAACCCCAGTAGAATATATATATTGTTTTTAAGAGATGAAAACTACCTTTCTCTAACTGTAAAAGGATGAGATCCTTTTATATATTCTGCTAGTTTAATGAGGATTGTCTATGGTTTACACTGCTTTGTTTTCCTGGTCTTCTTAGAGTTTAGGAATTGTGCTGTGACAATCAGTTTTCAGTTATCAGAGGCAATACTTTCGCTAAATATTTCTTAGAATGGCAGTTGAAAGGTCAGCCAGAATTGGTCTTATTAGTGTATCTTTTGTGGATCTCTTGACTTACTTTCATTTTATACAGAGATAGGTGAAACTCTAAGGAGTTCACAACTAAAAATTTAGATATTCCAGCTGTGTGATCCCCATTTCTCTTAATGGAAAGTTGTTTGTCATTGAGAATCCTGTTGTTCTGGTCATTTAACTATGCAGCTTCTGTTTGCATTGTAACTTCACATATTGCTCCAAGTAACCCCGGGGCCACACTAGATCTAGTACCCACATCTTCCGACTTCTAAGGCAAAGCTTTTCCTAATGCTGCCCTTTGTGCGTTAAATGGAGGCAATGACTTTCTGGGTTCAGTCATAGGAAAATCTTCCAGTTTCGTGCCTGCAAGCTTCTAGTTTGTGAAGCTGGACAGATTCTGCTGGATAGAGTCTGCTGTTAGAGCCTGCAGAGGAGATGTTGGAAGAGGTGGACAATACCATGATAATGGAGGTGCAGAAGGGAAGCTTCAGAATCCCTGTTTTTACAACAGGGGCAGCCAGGAACTTGCAAAATTTCTTTGATCATCTTGATAGAAAAGTATTGATGAATTATCACAGATTTGTTTTCTTTTTTTGTGATCAAATCATGCTTCAAACCAATTACTTATAAATTATAATGTAGCACTAGCAAAGCTTGTTAATGTTTTTGCCCATTTGTTCTTAGGGGAACAGATTCTACTCACAGAATTTGGATAATGGATTGTTTTGCATGATCTTCATCCTGCCTTAGATTGAATACCATAGGCAATTGACAGTCACTGCCAGCCTTCCTTGAAGAAAGTGTTTTCAAGATGAGTGGACCATTGTTAGTTAAAAGGAACAAGTGTTCCCTTTAAGTCAAGGGAAGCCAGGTTCCTGTGAATTGTTGACATGGCAAAAAATGGCTTGTTTCAATGCAGGGATTTGGCTTCCTCCTACCTCACTTTCATTTTTTTCAGAATGAGAGAAAGCATTATTCCTCTGCTTAGGAATTGCACATATAAGTGAGAGTATGAAATATGTTCTCATTGCTGGCTTTGAGGACAGAGAAGCAAAGCATGCTGGGCTGAGAATGCTGTTCATTTTCTCCTGGACACTCCTCATTTTTCTAGGAGAACTATGATGATAAGCCTGGGAGACAAAAAGTATTGATTATCTGGTGACAGTAGTCAATTGGTTAGATGAGAGATGGCGGCAAAGTGCACTTTTGGGTCCTTAAACTGGTTGTTATATCCCTGCTTCAGCCCTTTATCAGCAGTAACTACTATTAATGGTCACAAAGGTCTCCTTATATAGGGAAAATGATGACTATGGCTTTGACAGTATTTATTTTACTAAATGAAACTAATCAATTGAAAAGTAGTTATAATAGTGCTTCTTGATTCTAGATTTCACATTTCTCCATAAATATATAACTATTCACGCTTAGATATTAACGTAGTTTGACAAGTAGGATGGGCTTTATAATGAGTTTATGCTCAGAGAGATGAGGTATAACTATGATTGATTTTGAGAAAGACTAGGCTATTATAGCAGCTCTGTGAACATAGAGACCAAATCAATTCTATTTTCCTATTTACTACCTCATCCCTGCTGCCTAATTGTTGTCTGTTCAATGCTCAATACTAAAAAGTACTTGCTGCTTAAATTAATCTTATTACTGTAATACCTATAGTAAGACTGCATAGGCTCAGTGTCTTTCTTTTAAGGCTGCTGTTACTGCTAGTTATAGTCCAGAAAACATATTAGTAATGAAATAATTGAAATGAAAATAGTAAAAACACATGAATTATGAAGACATGTAATTTATAGCCATAGTCTTAAAATATGAGGTCTCTAGATAGAGAAAAAACAAAACCCCCGAATCTCTGTGATAAACAGATTAAAAATAGACTTTTGTTAATAGGCATAAATCACAGCATATAAATGAATTGATTTAATAACTTTCTTGGCACATTGTACTTGCATGGTCACTGTAATGTCTTGAACTTTTTATATCACACTCTTTTAACCATAGAGGTTCTACTTTTCATAGTCTCTCCCTCAGTTCTCGTAAGCCAGCCTATGAAGAGGAAAAGGATGGGATGCCCTCAATGGAGTGTGAGAATAGAAACTTCAAAGGTCAAGCAAGAAAACTGCCCAAGGCTTTGCTCTTTGGTGATGGACTAATATAGCATTTTCTCTGTCTGGTTCTTTGCACCCTCTCAGATTCATAGATGTAGAAACAGGTATCAGGAAAGCAGAGTCAGAGAGCCAAGGAAAAGAATGGAGAGCTAGTGCATGGCCTCCTGAGTAAGCCTGGATATTAGGAGGTTGAGTTCTACATATCTGTCTTCCAGTTGCTGCTGTGGTAAAGTACTGTGAAATCACAGACTGAGGCCACTGCTAAACAGTGGCAACCTTAGAGAAGGAGGTCTGTCTCTCTGTTTGTTTGTCTGTCTCTATCTCCCTGTGCCTGTCTCGCTCCCTTTCTGTTTCTGTCTGTTCTTCTCTTTGTCTCTGTCTTTCTGCCTTTCTGTCTGCTTAGGCAGGAAAGGTAAAAGCCAATGAGTGCAGGCATTCTCATGGTTATTGGCTACAATGAGGTGACAAAATCTGTTGTATGCTACCCATATGGTGATGGACTAAAACTTACGAAAGTGAGCCAAAATGAAGCCATGCTTCTTTCATTTGTTTTGAGTGGGTATTTTGTCCAAGCATTGGAAAATTAACATAGTCCTACCAAATCTCCAGTGTCTACTAATTGTCAGTTTCATTCATTTACTGTAGAATTTCAGAGTTGTTTAAAATAGCTGTTTTTTAACTTTAGAAATAACCAATTAATTAAAATGAAACATAGCCAATTTATACAGCTAATATTTAGAGAAACTCTACACTATCCTGCTTCATTAAAGTATCCTATATTTTACTAACAAACAACAGCAAAACAAAGAATGTAGTCACTGAGATTGTGGACCATATTAAAGCCTGAATGTCAAGATCAGCATTGAGAGAGAAAGTAAATGAAGAAAGTATCAGAAAGGAGTTGCTTGTGATTGCTAGCAGAAGTAGCAAGGCTATAATTTTGTGAAATCAATATAATCTTGTGATATCAATTAAATTTTAACTAATGTGTGTAGTTCTTCCTTTGACATGTGCCTATGGGGATGAAAGAAAGACAGAATAGAAGCAAACTATTTAGAGAAGAAACATGTTAGAACATCTTAGCTTTCTTGTATTAAAGGCCCATACCCAGTGAATTTGGAATACATAGTTCTGTAGAGACAAGGTAGCATCAACCTAGTGACAGTGTTGTTATTTACATGTTCCTGATATGAGTAATGTCCAATACAATTAAGTTTGTGACATATGCCAGGTGTATTGAACAATGTTCCATTCACCTATTCCCTTAAATTTTTTTAGATGGATGTTACTCTTGTCTTCCATTCATAAACAAAGTTATGAGACTTATAGAAATTAGGAGCTTGCTGAAGTAGTTCTCAAACACATGTTTTCAGTTTAACATGTGCTTACAACTCATGACAGTGGGAACTAAATATTGTTTTGTAGTGATGGTGAACATTACTTAACCACTGACAGGGAATGAATGGTGGTGTGAGAGGTGGCATTGAATTAGTTAGGGTAGTTTGTCCTTTGCTCGCTGGTTATTGCTCCACTTGCATTTTCTTGCATTTTCGAGCCAAGCAAGCCAGACTCTATTATCTGTGCTGTCTGCTGATCAGGTACCTGGGTAACAGGTTATTTAAATATACTCTGGCTCAGTTTTCTTACCTGGGATATGTAGATAATATCTTCCTCCTTCATAATATCATGATTTATGGGCTCTGTATTTACATAATTTATTCATAACCCTCAAATCCATACATGTAGTGCACTCACAATAATTTACAGGCCTGATGCATGAGTTAGATTTTTTTGTTAACTTGGAAGAAACTAGGGTCATCTAGGAAGAGGAAGCCTCAGATGAGAAATAGTTTCCATCAGATTAGACTGTAAGCATGCCTTTGTGGTACTTTCTTAATTACTGACTAATGTGGAAGAACTTAGCCTACTATAAGTGATACCATCCCTGGCTGATGGTCGTGGGGTCTGTGAGGAAGCAGGATGAACAAACTGCAGAGAGCAAGCCAGTAAGCAGCACCCTCTATGGTCTCTGTCTGCTTCTGTTCTTGGCTCCATCAACCTCCCTTCATGGTGGATCTTAAACTGTTAAGGGGAAATAAAACATCTTTATTAATTGTTAATCAATTTAAAACATCAATATTTGATTTCAGATTAAACTTGATTTCAGATCATTTGAAATGTTGCTTTGGTGTTGATGACATTAATTATCATATTATGGGACTGCTGTTAGATTCTGAGTTTACTAGAAGACCTTTAACTCATTGAAACTAAAAGAATTAGTTTTCCTTAACTGTTTCTTTGCTGGTTGTTCTTGTACTGATGAGCATCTGCTGTATGACAGGGTAGTTATCTAACTAGTGTGCTGTATTCATTTTCTCATAACCCTGTGTAGCAGCTACGGTGGTAGCTGTTTGAGAAACAAAAACCCTAAAATGTGATTAATGTATTCAGTGTCACAAAATTAACAAGAGGTGCAACAGCCTTGTTCCAGAATGATCTTCCTTCTCTGTCTCCAGAATAATTTTGATCTTGTAGATAATGTGCAATAATCTCTGTCTGACCTTTGCTGATATTCTGTTGTTTTACTGATTTCAGGATATTGATTAGAATGTTACAAGTTCTCTGAAGAGCATTATTAAGCCATTCTAAAGAGAATCACTCTATTAGTCTAGTAGATAAGTAGGTGGACAAGTGTGGGTTTGAGCTCTAATTCTTTAATTAGTTTTTTTTTTTTTTTCCAAAGACAGCTTGCTTTTATTTCTGCTTGAGTTCCCCAGTGCATTGAAAGAGGTGTGTGTCTGCCCAAGAGGCTTTGCTGCTTCTCTGGGCTGGGAGATTTCTTTTCATCAGTTAATTTGTTTTTTCTTATTTAATTTTGTTCTTATTTCTTTAATGTCCTGATTAAGGGATTAGATAGCCCTTTCCCAGGTGTGAGCTCTAATTCCACCCCATTTAGGGCCATGGACTTTGGAAACACTGATTTGCATTTGATGAATGGATAATTTAGCAGCAGAACAACTGGCTTAGTCTAGCTCTTAGGAAGGCAGAGGATTAGATGTGGTTGATGTTGACTTACATGGCCAGGTTGCCATTGTGAATATTAAAAAGCTGGAAGATGTTTTGAAAGACTTCAGAGTGGGGATAACCTGCTGAGCTGCCCACACTACTCTGCTGTATCCCCTTTCTTTTGCGGGCTTTGATGAATCAGCATTTTATTTGGACTTAGCATATGCTAGGTACAAATAGGAACCCAACATGATAGCTCTTTTCTTGTGGAGAAAAAGTAACACTTCCCTTCTTCAGTACCTTCTTAGTAGAGGAGCTGTGTAAAGGAAACCACTAGGCCATGGAGTGGGACACGAATGAGTCTTGAATGAGCTGGGAATGGGAGCGTAATTTGTCATGAAGATGGTCATTTTGACATAGGAACTGGAGTTATCTGGATAGAAGAGGTCATTTGTCCAATCTCTGGAAAGAAAAGCCACAGTAGCAGAGGAGAGGGTTAATAAGCATTTTGTTTTGATCAAAAGAGTATGGAGCAAAAGGTGAGTAGAGTAAAATAGGTTGAGGCAGATTGTGAGAAGCAAACAGCAGCAATGACACAATGACAACATTGCAAGGCTTTCCTCAGGGTTTTATAAAAATAACTCCATGACAGTGAGACAGTTCTTGGAGGAGGCCAATGACTAACGGGTAGCACTCCCTTCTGCCTTCCAGCTTTCTCCTGCGCCTCTGGAGAGTATCTAGAATTGAAAAACCAGGTCTGCAGTAAGTGTGTGGAAGGCACCTACTCCCTGGGCAGTGGCATCAAATTCGATGAATGGGATGAGTTGCCAGCAGGATTTTCCAATGTTGCCACATTCATGGATACGGTGGTGGGCCCTTCTGACAGCAGGCCAGGCGGCTGTAACAAGTAAGACCCCAAGAGAACCTTCACACTTTGAACACTTGACAAAGGTGTAGTCATTTTTATAGATAAGCCCAGGGCAAAAGGTTGGATGTTTGAATGATTTAACACATGAGTACTTTGTTTACCTAACTCCCACCCTCTTCTCCCCACTCTAATTCCTCTGATGTCATCTTAAGCTCTCTCAAAAAATGACCTCTTTATTTTTATTATTACATACATATATAACCCTGTGTGTGTGTATTACAGACATATATAACCTTGTGTGTGTGTGTGTTATTATAGACATATATAACCTTGTGTGTGTGTGTGTGTGTGTGTGTATGTGCTGAATCCCTTTAGTGTTGTTCAAGTGTGTGTTTGTTTATGACTGACCGTTTGGGATTGGATAATTTATTGAGAACTCATCTTTGAGAATGACTGACCTCCCCCCGTTGACCAGCCATTAGTTCTTTCTCTATGAATGAGGCCTTGAGAAGGTTCTCCCATCCACATTGTCATGTCAACTGGTGCTACCATGGTGCAGGTATTGTTTAGATGAGCATATTATTGAGATGTCATAGTGCAGCAGATGTTTTGTTTCTCTGGCTCTTATAATCTTTCTATGACTTCTTAAGCAATGAATGTTTACTTAAAACACTCTCTCTCACACACACTCACATTTAATGAAGTTACATTAGTTGGATGATAATGTTCCCTCCTAATAGCGATAGACTAACAAAAATCACAGGTATGGGAAACTACTGTTTGGGTTTTTTTGGGGGTGTGGTCAGGAAAGTCTGAGACCCCCTTGCCATCAAATAGAGGATATTACTTGGTTGCCCTCCTTTGCCTCCCAGAACTTGAAGATAAGACACTATACACTCAGACTTGGAGGAATTGAACTGGAACTGACCTGGAAACTTTGTTCCCAAGGACAAGCTTTCATTGTATCTGAAGGTGCTGTGTAAGCTACCAGTAGAGGAAAGCAGTCCGTGTCCTCCCAGCTGTACACCTATTAACTACAACAATCACTAATGTGACAAGATAGTCCAAGAATTTAATAGCTGCACTAATATCATACCATGCACAACTGTCTAATGGACTGAAGCCCCCTGCTCAACCTCCTTCCTCCTACTGCAGATGGCCAGCTATTCATGTGTGATGAGGTCATGGTCCCCAGACAAAAACCAATTACTGCCCATTTGCCAAACCAGCACAACTTCTAACTATATTCTAAATAGTTATGCTTCTATCTATAGATAAGTTTAGTTCTCACCCTTCATCCCAGAAGCTTCTTTTTAGATCTTTTATGAGACCAATAGAAATACAAAACTTGTCAAAACACAGAGAAGAACTGGTGGTGGAATACCCAGCCTCAGTTGATATTCTAATACACTCCCTGCTTAGATGATGGGTATTTTTGGACTGCTATTACAAAAAAAATGTAGCTAAATTTTTAATAAGAAAATAATTGGCCTCACAGTATAATAGAAATTATATTCAGAATAGAGCTTAGAAAAATGAGTTCATTATTATATATATATTATATATAATCAAACTTAGGGCCCTAGTGTTTCTACTAACCTTTCTTTAATTTTTATAGAGAAATTTTGTGTCTTTTTTTCACTTTTTTTTTTTTTTTTTTGAGAATTTGTCCTTCATTTAGACCTTGATTATTTTCTAGGAGTGTAGGTTAAGGACCTATGGTTGAAAGGTCCTTTGCTTAATTACTAGGCGATTGCTAGCTTAGTATATGACAGCATTGGAGAAATGTTAAATTGTCTCAGAAGAAAAAAGAAAAGTGTTTTCCTTTGAGAGGCACTCCCTTCTATCCTCTACATCAACTAGACAACATTTCCTGTAATGCAGATGTCTTTAGGAACCAAAATTGGTAGCAAAATAGGAAGGCTACCTTCTGACAATAATGCTTCACAGGAACCTGGCATCTTCAGCTTTGTTGGAAGATGCCGGAGGAATTAGCTGAGCTTTCCTCCAGCTTCCTCCTTCTCTTTCATTCCTGGCAATGATTGGTTCTCCTCCCTGGAGATTGTTCTCTCTCTCTTTCTCTCCCCTCTCCTTTCTGTATGTGTTTGTAAGTCAAACTCAGATGTTATTTGAAAGAGTAATTCTACTTGAGGTTATGATTATTAATATCAGTGGTTTTGTTTTGGTAAACAGTATTTTTACAGTAAATTAATCACATAGTCTTAGATTTACATTGTCATATGCTATAAAAATAAACTCTTTTCTATGGTTAGTATAAATAGTATGTATATATATATGCATACACACATAACTATATAAGTGCAACCTGGTGGATCCATTTATTGTTGTGTGTATCTGTATGATTTCAGAGCTGATCACACAACATTGGACATTCAGTTCTGGGTTCATCCCGGGAGAGGTTAGGTCCGCCTCTCTCAGCAGCAGTTAACTGATGTAGTTTCCACGTCTATTGTGATTACTATTGTTCTGAGGGCGATCTGAGGACTAAGGAGGTGTACATGGGAGGGCCTGGAATGGAAAGAGACGGGAAAGGCTGGAGGGAGGAAAGGAAGGGGGATAAATGATGTATTTAAGTAAAATTTAAAAATTGAATTAAGTAAAAAAAAAAAAAAATGAACTTCTCAATAGTGGAGTTCAACCCTTGAGTTTTAGCAAAGCTGCTGTTATCTGCTTGTTTTGCTCCTGGAATCTACTTTTGATTCTTTGTCAAAAGATTGTGGCTAGAAGAGGGTTCTAAGCTCTTCCATAAAACTTTTGGTTCTGTTTTCACAGCTCTTCTTGGCTTCCTCGTGGGAACTATATAGAGTCCAACCGGGATGACTGCACTGTCTCTCTGATCTATGCTGTGCACCTTAAGAAGTCAGGCTATGTCTTCTTTGAGTATCAGTATGTGGACAACAACATCTTCTTTGAGTTCTTTGTAAGGCTTTTCACATTATAGAATTTGATATTTAAGGAATATTCATGTAACTGTCTAAGCCTCCTATTCCATTCACCTTCTGTCTCCTAACTTTTTGGAAGATATTAACTGGATCTATCCATGTTTAAAGAAAGTTTCCCCTGCAATGGTACTTTGTGTTCAAATTAACACTGTTTCTTTACTTTCCAGATCTTTCTGTGGAATAAAGTTGGCTTGTTTCCCCTCTGGTTATGTCCTCAGGTGGCCAGTTGGTTTAGACTGTACGTCACAAGTGATTTTTCCAAGATTAATTTTTTTTTTTTTTTAGCTACAAAGCTATTATTTTCTGTGCATTGTGTGTGTAGAGGGATATAAATGTTTACATGTTCATGTGTGTGTGCTTGTGTGGAAGACAGAGAGAGGTTGATATTTTCCTCTCTCACTCTCCACTTTGGTGTTTTTGAAGAAACATACCTCAGTGAACCTGAGCTCCTACATTCAGCTATCTTGACCTGGCTGGCCAGTTAGCTCTGGGGGTCTGCCTTTCTCAGATCTACCAGTGCTGGGGTTAGAAACATGTACCACCCCAGCCATCTTTTAAATGTAATATGGATCTGAACTAAGGTTCTCATTCTACTTATTTGGCAGAGACATTACCCATTGAGTTATCATAACAGTTTCTATTATATCAAAATTATAGTTTTTTTACTTAAAATATTTCATTGCAAGTCAGTAACTATTTTCTTATTGACTAAATTGCTTGTTCATTCACAATTATTTAAAAACTAAAAATGGCTGTATGTTCTGATTCTGAGAATTTTGTAATGTTGAAAGGACGCACTCACTGGTTGAAATAGTTAATGTGCCTGTCATGAGCTTAAGTAGAAAGATAGAATCTAGGATACAATCATATACTAACAGAAGAACTACTGAGGCTACTTAACTAACATAAGCTGTATCTGACCTAGTAATATTTATTATGACAGTGACTTGAATTCTTGAGAAAATGTTTTCAGATGGATTTATACTAAGCACAGGGTTTGTTTTGCCAGCAATGGGAAAAATGCTCCTGTGATTCAGATTTTAAGAGAAGAACACACTAATAATTCTAAATCAGATTTATATTGATCTTGGTGATGAGTTCTTCTAAGCCAGTAATTACAGTTTCTATATCAAAAGCTTAATGTCAGGAACTATTTCCCGTGAAGGTATAAGCCTTGCCTTTGAAGTCAAGAGGTTTTGGCTGTGACCCTAAGTCTGTAATTATTATTTGTGTGTTCTTGGGCAGTTATTCTGACTTTCTGGCCTTGACAGCTCCCTTCTGTGAAGTGGATTGTTTGATAAGGCTTTGAGAAGCTTCTCATATGAGTATACTCCGATGTTTTAGAAAAGTAAGCAACATTAAGACAGACTTACCTTTTAAAGTATATCTTGTGTTCAAAAGGGTTGTGAGACTGAATGAGTACTTCTTGGGACATTTAACAGTATTGCAGAAAATAAAATTAGGAAGTGAAGCAAGGGTTTAATTGTTGTGAATAGGCAGTTTCTTTTTATTTCCCAACAATTCCCTTGAGAGCAGTCAATAAAGGTGCTTTTAAAGTGTAACATTTCATTCCTTTCTGACAGAGATTCTGTGTTTTTCTGGCTTAGAGTCTGAAAGGGATGGCAAGCTCATGCTGTTCTCTTCATTGGTGTTTCATGTTTTATTGACTCAGAGGTCAACTCTCCTTTGTTGTTAATGGTTCCGGCCTGGACTTTCTGAGCCTGGAACAAAGGTTTAGTCTTATTCTCGGCCCCACTTTGCCTCAAATAATCACACATAGGCTTATATTAATTTTATGCTGATTGACCTAGGGCCCAGGCATATAACTTGCTAACTCCTTCATCTGAACTCAAGCCATTTTGTTCAGCTACGCAGCTTGATACCTTTTCTCATAGCTGCATTCCAGCTTCTTTCCTCTGTGTCTGCTGCTGTCTCCTCATCGTGTTCATGGTGGCTCTCCCTGCCAGCTGTCTGGCATCTGTGTCTGTTCTTCTTGTACTCAGAGTTGTTTTAGCCTGGTAGCCCTTCCCACACTTCCTGTCTGCCTTTTAGCTGATCAGCTTTTATTGAACCCATAGGCAGGACAAATATTTACAACATTACCAGCATAATCTTACCACATTTCCCCTTTTTCTCTTTTTATAACAAGAAAAACTCCAACTCTAATATCCTTTTATCCCCATTATTTATAATGACTTACACCCAACACATAAACAAACACAAATATCCATAATCCATTTTTTGAGAATGTGGGTGTAGTTCTCTAGGCTACTTCCTGCTGAATGGGGGTGTTGACAAATCCCATGGGAATCCAAAGAAAATTTAGGATTATGGATAAATCTTTAGTGGAATAGTCTGTAAGGCTGAGTAATCTCAACCAGTCTCCTTGAAGTTGTTTTGAATGCAAAATTCAGAGGAAAATACAACACAGGTGCTCTGAAATCCTGAATTATCTGGGCCATCCATTTCCATTGGAGACTTTTCAGGAGGTCTTCATCAATCAAATTTTATTTTCCTTAACTGGAAATAAATCCACAGCTTCTCATTTTCTGTAGAAATAAAAAGAAAACCTCTTCCCCAAAGTAGCATATCTTTAGATTTCAATTTTAATGTCAACTCATTTACAAAATATATAGATTGGATTAATACATCAGCATTTGTAATCAAATGTCTTTTTAGCAGCTTTAACTACTTCATTTATAGTCAAAAAGCTTAAAGACAAGATAATAACATACAATATCCAGACACTCTTTGTATTTTCCATTTTTATATGACTTATTATTATTTTTACTCTATTTCTTTTTTTAAGAACTTTCTCTATTCTTTTTCCTTTTTTATTTTCTCTCTCAAGCGTATTTAAATATACCCTAAACCTTTACAGGTTTGTTTTTTTAAATCTGTCTTTACTGTAATCTCTTATATCTTATTTTTTCTGTTTCTGATCACTTCTTGCTTGGCTAGGGTGGTTGACCCCCCCAGCAGTTTCTATTTCCTTCTGTTTCTATACACCTTTAATCTGCTAAAGTTTGGTTTAAGAATAAAAGGCTTCACTAGGGTGGCTAACTTCACTCAGCTCCTTTATTACTTTCTGTTTCTGTCCACACCTTTAATCTTCCACCCAGTATCTTCTATTTCTTTCTTTCCATACCTTTAATCTGCCAAGGTGTGGCTAAGGATTAAAGGTGTCATTAGGTTGGCTGCCTGGCTTCACCCAGCTCCTACTCTAGCTGAAGTTTGGCTTTTTAACTGTCAGACACAATTACCACTCTGGGGGATTTTAGGGCCCCTATAATCATCAAGTAATGCACTGCCTTCTGCTGCTCATTAATTTCATTTAAGTATTTGGCAGCAAAGCCTTCTAGAAGACTCACAAGTGTTTTGCCTCTAAGGCTGAATCAGGGAAGTCTCACTTTAAAAAGTTACACCTCTGCTTGTCTCCAGCAAACAGAGCTGATCCAAGAAAATGCTGCTGCTACTAAGAATCCATCTATGACTCTGTTCCCTTTTGCCTGTGAGAACAGAAACCTTAACTGCACCATAAGCAGCTTGTTTCTTATATTGAGTCTTTTCTGAGGCTTTGGGAACCAGTCTTGGTTTAAGCTGCCTGCCTCAGACCTGCCATTTTGAAATTCAAACTTGAACACCAAGGCATCTCTGTACTATGACCCACTTTAGAGATACAATTTGAAAGCCTCTTTTCGCTTTGTTTCTGTGCTCTGGAATCCAATTTAAGCTTTCTCAGGCTTCATGTGGGTGTTCGGCCCACGTTGGGATGCCATCTGTTGTCAATGGTTCTGTCCTGGACTTTCCATGCCTGGACCAAAGGTTTAGTCCCACTCTCAGCCATGCTTTGCCTCAAATAATCACACATAGGCTTATATTAATTTTATGATGATTGACCTAGGGCCTAGGCATATAACTTGCTAGCTCCTTCATCTGAACTCAACTCATTTTGTTGAGCCACACAGCTCGGTACCTTTTATCATAGCTGTAAGGATTCCTGACACTCCACATGGTGAACCCAAAATGGCTCTGGGTGAAACAATAATTCCTGGTATGTAGTGGCCACATGGTAAAGCCAACATGGTGCCAGCAGAACCATGTATGGAGGGCACGCCCCTAGGCATGGCTATATAAACCCATGCCCATCATCTCTCTTAAAGAGAGACACCATGTTGCAGTCTATCTCTCCTTCTCTCTTCTGTTTCTCTGCTCCTGTGCTCACCTGGCAGCTCCCCTGAATAAACTCTTGTGTGGTCCTGGTAGTGTGTGTGTGTCTCTTCTCACATGCAAAACCAACAACAGCAGCATTTCAGCTTCTTTCCTCTGTGTCTGCTGCCGTCTCCCCATTGTCGTGTCTGTGGCGGCTTTCTCTGGTGGCTCTCTGGCATCTGTGTTTGTTCTTCTGTACTCAAGAGTTTTCTTAGCTCGGTAGCCCTGCTCACACTTCCTGTCTGCCTTTTGGCCAATCAGCTTTTATTAAACCCATAAGCAGGACAAATATTTACAACATTACCAGCATAATCCTACTACACTCCTCAGTCATCATTAGTCAGTGATGCAAAGGAAATGTTTGAAGATAAGGATATAGGTGGATACAGAGAAAAATACATGTAAGTAGTGTTTAATTTGAAGTACTAAATAAGCACCAAGTGAGACTTTCATTCAGCACTACCATTTCTTTCAAAAATGATGAAACTGAAATCTAGAGATGTTATTGGTCCATAATGGAATTCACTTCTTCAGAGTGTTGGGAAATGTCACAGTCACGTGATATCTACTTTCTCGTGTAGAAAAGCCTTTAGCTTGTCTATTAGTTGTTTATTAAAAGTATATTCAGAGCTTGTAGAGTGCATGACATGGTTTAACACCGATGTCACAGTGATCATGGTGGTCAGAGGAAAAATGGAACAAAAGTTAAAGGAAATATTAATTGGATATTCTCTTGATATTGTTATTGCAAATGGAACTGCTTTCAGGTCCAGTCTTTAGAAAGTTCGCCTAGTGAGAGCACTTTACATTTTGTGATAGACAGGGAAATAAGTAAGGCAGCAGGAACAGTTTAAAGAAGAGAAAGATGGTTTTGATGAATGATGAGAACATGTGATGAGATCAGCCTCTTCCCTGCTTCTGACTATATTGCTATGCTAGAATGACAGCCTGGATTTTAGGTAGCTCTGTAATTTTTGTACTCCTGAAGAAGTAATATTCTAGCCTTTAAGCACTTTTGAAGGGTTATCCAGAGAGCTCAAGATGTTTAATGTGAAAAATATTATCTCTAATATTTTAATTTAATTGTCATGGTAAATGATTAATATTTACTCCATTACAAAGGCTAGGAATTAGATTTTATCCATAACCACTTAGCTACATATTTAGATTACTTCCTGGGAACCTGACAACAAAAGTAGACTTTATTTGCTAATTTAAAATTTTACTGCTGTTAATGAAATTTGCAGATAAATGTAGCTCTCCCTCTTTATCAAAGAAATTTCTTTTTCTTTTTCTTTTCTTTTTTTTTTTTTTTTTTTCATCAGATGGAGGGTGTACCAGAGATCCACAGCTGGTGGAGATGCAGAGAATAAGTGACTGTGGGGTGCCCATCCCCAATTTATATGTCAACAATGCAGTCCCACTCCTAAGACTCAGGGAACATTGCAGAAAGATTCTAAGAGCCTAAATTTCAGGACACCTGCTGTGAGATATGACAAAGAAGTTGCACTAATGAAAACTTAGCAGTATGGTTGCCTGAATAATGACCACACCAGTTGACATGCCAGTGAGAAGAAGGGCAAATCCACAAGCCCTCACTCCTAGATGGAAATCTTTGTGTGATCAATGGCTGCTGAGTGACAATCTGTTTTTCCAGGGTATAGCCCCATAGTAGGTTAACTAATTCCAAGTATCTACCCTTAACATGTGTTCATATGAGTTAGCATTATCAACTCCATAAGTATTTACATTTGTATAATAAATATAGAAGAGATCAAGAATCCCAGAGTGGGTGGGGATGTGGGGGAGGGGCCTTAAGCAAAAGAGGTGTGGAAATGATTTAAATATTGTACACTCATGTATGAAATTCTCAAAAAGAGAAAAGCTTAAATTATATAAAATCGACTTTGCTTTTATACTCGGACTTGCATGGTGAATGTAAATTGTTAAAACGTTTGTATAAGCTGGCAGAAGTTTCATAATGACTTTCCAGTGATAATTATTCTCACTCTCTTTATTGGCTTGGCGTTTGGTTGAACAGTGAGATGGTTTAGTCGGAACCACTTCCTCATGCAGTTGTACCATAGTCTCCAGTGCTTGGCCTGTTTGCTTGTTGGAGATTATGTCATTTATTGTGTAAAATGGGTTAAAGGGTGTTCTTGCAGCATGTGCTGGAAGCAGAAATGAATGGAAGCTATTCTTTCTAAGGCATTTCTGAGCCCCTGTGTTTGACTCACAGATTCAGAATGACCAGTGCCAGGAGATGGATGCCACTACAGACAAGTGGGTGAAACTCACAGACAATGGAGAGTGGGGCTCCCATTCTGTAAGTCTCTATTTGTGTCTTACTTGTTGACACCAACTCTGTTCCTTTCTTTCCATTTCCCAACTACTTATAAGCATTCATTCAAAAGAAAAAGAGCAGCATGGTCTATGGTTTGTTGCTTTAGATAAGTTTTACTTAGCACAGGAATTGCCTATATGTGAGTTTCACAGACTTGCATTTTAACTTTTAGATTATGTTTCTGTTTTCCCTTTTCCTTGAAAGGCTTTGCCATTCTTTTCTCATTTTAGCTTCTTTCTTTTATTAAGGGACTCTACTTAGAAAGCTCTTTAAAGCTAACAAAATGCTCCTAAGTTTGAGTATGCAAGTTCACAAATGTACCTGCCACATGCGACAGACCAGTGCCTGCTCATTGAGAAGGTCATGGATTGTCTTAGTTTCACCTTCTCTGTTGTGCTTTTAGGTAGTGATTTTTCAGGTTTGCATTTTGGGCTCTTTGCAGTCTCTATCATCATATAGATCAGATTGTCACAAAATTTATCCATGTTTGGAATGCCAACCTACTGTCTTTTTTTTTTTAAATTGTTTTTTGAAAATCAATATCAAAGATTATACAGAAAAGCAAAACATTCAGAATAGATAGCAAAAGAACCCCACACAGTAATAAGACTTCTCTTTTCTCTAAAATGCATGAAACATAAAAAATTAAAATAAAATCTAAAGCTTCTCAAGCCAGGTTAGGCTCAGCTACAGATAAGGAAAGCACAGTAGGTCACAGCTAATGCCCACAGATGCACTATGGCCACCACAAATTCCTGCTAAGCAACACTTCTACAGTCAAACCAGAAATTTTGTGTTGTTTTGTTTTGTGTATGTGTGTGTTTTAAATCACTTTATCCACCCATCATCATTCAATGAAAAAAAAGAATGTTTTTGCTTAAAATCCACTAATGAGTGAGTATATCCCCTGCTTATCCTTCTGGGTTTATGATACCTCACTCAGGAGGATATTCTCCAAATCCATCCATTTGCTGGCAAATTTTAGTATATCATTTTTTCTTACTACTGAGTATTACTCCATTGTGTAGATGTACCACAGTTTGTTAATTCATTCTTCAGGTGAGGGGCATCTATGTTGTTTCCAAATTCTTGCTATTATGAATAATGCTGCTATGAACATAGTTGAACTAATGCTTTTGGGGTGTGAATGTGCATCTTTAGGGTATATGCCCAGTGGTAGTATTGCTGGATCCTTGGGGAGAGTGATTCTCAGTTTTCTGAGAAACCTCCATAGTGCATTCCAGAGTTGCTGGACAAGCTTACATTCCCACCAACAGTGGAGAAGTGTTCCCCTTGCTCCACATCCTCTCCAGCATATGCTGTCATTTGTGTATTTTGATCTTAGCCAATCAAAGTTGTTTTGATTTGCATTTCTCTGATGGTAACCCACACACCTATGAATACCTGATTTTCGACAAAGAGGCTAAAATATTCAATGGAAAAAAGATAGTATTTTCAACAAATTGTGTTGGCATACCTGAATGGCAGTATGTACAAAAATGCAAATAGATCCAAGTCTATCACCTTGCACAAAACTCAAATCCAAATGGATCAAAGACCTCAACATAAAACCAGATACACTGAACTTGATAGAAAAGAAAGTGGGAAATACCTTCCAACAAATTGGCACAGGTGATCAGTTCCTAAATATAACACCAGTGGCACAGACACTAAGATCAACAATCAATAAGTGAGACCCTTTGAAACTGAGGAGCTTCTGTAAAGCCAAAGACACAGTCAATAAGACAAAACTATAGAAAGGAAAAGATTTTCACCAACTCTACAAGTGATAGAGGACTGATCTCTAAAATATATAGAGACCTCAAGAAACTAGAGCCCAAAACCTTGAATATAGAGCCCTAAACCTTGAATAACCCAATCAAAAAATGGGGTTCAGAACTAAAAAGGGAATTCTCAGTAGAAGAATTACAAATGGCTGAAAGACACTTCAACTCTTTAGCCAACCTACTTTCTATGTGCTTGCTACCTGATGGTCAAGATTCTGCCCTTCCTGGTCACATAGTGTAAAATTTACTTCTTTCAAAAACATCTCTTTAAGTGCTTGAGTCTAAGATGCTCAGATGACATTTTTAGTCCATCTTTTGTTTGTGACGCTGTCCTTTTGTAGTGAGGCATGGTTTTAAAACCCAGACCTGGGGGGCTGGAGAGATGGCTCAGCAGTTAAGAGCACTGTCTGCTCTTCCAGAGGACCCGGGTTCAATTCCCAGCACCCACATGGCAGCTAACAACTGTCTGTAGTTCCAGTTCCAGGCAAACACCAAATAAACAAATAAAGAAAAAAAAACCCAGACCTGTATTAGACTGTATTTCCATAGATGATTTACTTACTGTCTCTGTGGCTGTTCTTTCCTTCATTTTATATGTGAGAACGGTTTTCCCATATCAGATGGCATCATGTGAGGCAGGGCCTAGATGAAGGCTCCAGTGTGAAGCCCGAGTTCTATTTTGTTAACTATCATTGCAAATCTTTGTGGGTATAGAAATGCCTCATTGTTGAGTCCACACAATGTAGACTTTCAGGCAGATTTTTCATCTCTATGTTTAAAGTAATATTAGTACCACTTAAGGTCAATTCACCTCCACACCCAGTTGATGGGGCTTTGACAGTCAGTATCTGTCCTCACCACTGAGAACTTACTGCAAGAAGAATGTGCTGAGTGTACTAGCTCCCCACATCTCGCCTTGGATTCTGAGGTAGGGCAGGTTACTGCTGTATAGCTTGAATTTCATCAGCAGTATACATAGAAGGATAAAGGCATCAAATGAGAAAGCAAAGACTTCCTAACTTTGGATCAGTTACCTGCATCAGCAAGACATTGATAGAAAATGAGTTTGATTTATATGTAGAAAATGTCCCAGTAGCAAAGGAAGCAAATGTGATTATTAGAACTTTCTTAGGTTAGAGTTAGATCAAGCTACCTATAGAATAAGGCATTTTCTCTTTTTCCTATCACATTGTAACACACTGAATAGTTTTAAAAAGCTACAAAACTATACAACCAGTTTCCTGTTACTGAATAAAATATCCATGGTTGGATATTTTTTAAATTTAAAGACTTATTTAATTCTGTTTGGGAGGTTTAAGGTGACAATACCCAGCTCTGGGGAAGGTGGAATCAAATGGCAGGAATGTGTTCAAGGGTGTCCAGTGGGGAAACTGGAAGTCAGATAGGTGGAGATTCTTCCGAGACCTAGCAGAGACTCAGGCTTGCTCTTTTGTTATATTCATTCTCGTACAAACTAACTATGTGAGACCAGCACTAGTCTCTTCATGAGACAACGTTCTCAGTGATCTAACTACATCCCATCAGTCTCCCTCACTGTTGCCACACTTGGGGACCAGGCTTGCTATGGAGACACATGGATCTCTAGGGAGCACACACATATCCAGGCCAGAGCAGAAACAAACATTATGCTGTCTCACTTCTTTTTACAATTCAGAGATCTACCCTAAGAATAACATTATTGTCAAAGTATATGCTTGGACTCATATTAATTTACCCTGTATGATAGAACCCTTCTGTGTGTAAGCCACAACTTTGAAGTTTAACAAGTTTATTTCTTTAGACTTAGTTTCTTCCTTAGTACATTTGTGGAGTGTCAGACTATCAGATTGTTCTGTTTTTAATTTTAAATAAACTTTATTATAGTTTAGGCTAGAAATAAGAGTATTTAAGTTTGTTAATTCTGTTTTAATGGTGATTATATAAAGGGTTGAATGAGGGAAGAAGGGAGTAGTTTTTTTTTTTTTTTTAAACTTTATTTATTTATTTATTTGCCTTGGTGTTTGCCTGGAACTGGAACTACAGACAGTTGTTAGCTGCCATGTGGGTGCTGGGAATTGAACCCGGGTCCTCTGGAAGAGCAGATGGTGCTCTTAACCACTGAGCCATCTCTCCAGTCCCCGAACGGAGTAGTTTTTGGCTGTGGTTAGAAATAGTTGCCTGACCTGAGTGTCTTGTGCTTCTTTCTGTAGGTAATGCTGAAATCAGGCACAAATATTCTGTACTGGAGGACAACAGGCATCCTTATGGGTTCAAAGGCAGTCAAGCCTGTTCTGGTAAAAAATATCACCATCGAAGGTATTTCATAACTATGCGCCTCAGTAGTCACCAGTCCAATCTTATTGTTAAAACATTTGTTACATTGTTGGTTTATAACTCACTCAAGGATTTATAATAAAGACACAGATTAGTATCAAACCTCATACAAACCAAAAACCTTAGTTTTATATCCACCAAATTGATAATTTTTTTATTTTTTTCTTTTAACTGTAAACTGGCTTATTTAATCAGTGTAAAGCAGTAAATACAAGTCTTTAGTGATTTTATAAATAAAATGAAAGTGTATTTTTTTAAACAAGGACCCCATTACTCATTAGAGATGTAAATTATGCAAGATAATCTGATCATTGTTATATTAAAAAAAAAAAAAAAAAGACTCTGGTTGTTTCTTAAACCTCTAGTGCCTTTTTTGTGCCAGATTTTTCATTTGGAGCCCAGCTGAGCTTTCAATAAACACTGTCATGGTACATGCTCAAGGAGAGTGCATCTAGTTCAGTGGCAAACTTTAAGAAGTTTGCTCTGTTTTGCTATATCCTATGTGCCTACTCCTGGGATGTCACATTGTTAGTCATTGGGCCATCTGCTGGACATAGCTGGTAGTACAAACCAATAGACAGCTGTGTCTAAGATCTTTCCCACTTGTTTGAACACTGTATCTTTCTTTGTTTCAAGTAAATAAATAATTTAGACTCATATTATTAGTAATATTTCTCTGTTCAGTGAGGAAGCAGTAAATGGATGCTAATGTGTTCATTGTACTGGGTTCTCTCTCCCAAGCTCTATTTTTTCTTACCCCACAGGGGTGGCATACACCTCAGAGTGCTTCCCATGTAAGCCAGGCACTTTCAGCAACAAACCAGGCTCATTTAACTGCCAACTGTGCCCCAGAAACACCTATTCGGAGAAGGGTGCTAAAGAATGCATAAGGTGTAAGGAGGACTCCCAATTTTCAGGTATGGCTAATTGGCAATATTTATTCTTCTCTTTCCATGTTAATGTTGGTCAAGTGTACTTCATGTGGCTGATTATGTGTGGTAGCAATGGCAGACCACACGCCAATGCAATGAAATGCATCCATATTTAAGGGAACAATATGACATCCTAGCGTCCTTCTCTGCATGACTTTCTCCCTTTGTCTATGGTTTTCCTTTATTCCATACTCTGTACATAACTGGTGCAGATGTGTTTGCATCAGTTTGGCCAACTGTTTACTTTCGTGTGGTTTGGTACCATGAAGACTGTAGAGATGTACTTAAATTTTTAAAAATCTGTTTCAGATTTTCAGTGTTCAAAGATAATGTAGAAAAAAAATCAAGTAACTTCTGGAAACAGCTGCCATGGTGCACATGTATCATAGAAACATCTGTCATTCCTCCAGAGAAATTAAAATGCAAATATTTAGCCAGGTGACAGTGGCATAAGCCTTTACTACCCAGCACTTGGGAGACAGAGGCAGGGAGATCTCTGAGTTTGAGGTCAGCCTGCCCTACAGAGTGAGTTCCAGGACAGCCAGGGCTATACAGAGGAAGCCCTGTCTCAACAAAACAAAACAAAACAAATAAGCAAACAAAAATCCTTTATTTGCTTAAGGCTTAGTTCTACCTAAACTACGTTAGTACAGTCTTTTTTTTTAAAAAACATGTTACCTTGGTTTTGTGTTTTAATGTTCATTTTTTCTTAAGATTACAAAAGAATTGGTTCATTTCTGAAGTGCTTTCTGTGTGTATGTTTCAGAGGAAGGAGCCAGTGAGTGTGTGGATCGCCCACCCTGCACTACCAAAGACTATTTTCAGATCCATACCCCATGTGATGAAGAAGGAAAGGTATCAGCCATGTTTAACTCATCCCTGTTCATCAAACTCTTTTCCCAGTGTGGGCACACTCTGGTTTGTTACCTGTGTGTACAAATGGTACAGAAGAAATCTAAGAGTTTAGGTGTTGCAACCTGCCTTTGCTTTGACATCACAGCTAGTTCTACAGATAAACTAACTGTTGCTCTGAAGCCTCCATTTTTTAGTCTTTAAAAGAATGTTGATATTGCTGCCTACTCCATAGAGCTTCTATGGGGAAGACATGAGATGTTCATATAAGGTTTCCAGCCCCGGGCCTGGTGTGTGGTGAGTGCTTTACACATGATTACTATGTTTTTTACATGACTATATTCTTTAGAGGTCAAAATATTAAAAAGAGCACAGCTTGAAATACATGCTACCACTCAAAGGATAAAACTGCCTTGTAGCTTCCATTGCACTGTAAGGAACTCAGAATACTTAACAGAGGAGCTATGCAGCCAGATGCTAATTCAGTTTGCCAGGCTCCTGTGTGATTGCATTTACAAACCACAGAGTAATTACCATATAAACAATGTTAGCTGGAGGAAAATGCACAGATGAACTCTGTAGTTGACCTGTTATTCTTTGAATTAAAAAAAAAAATCATCCAGGACCAGCCCATGTGAGTGAAAAGCTAAGGGTGAAGTGGCTTCTGTGAAGTGTCCTTCAGATATGTTTGCATCCTGAAATAAAGCACTTGGTTTTTGGAGATATCAGCAAATATTATTTTTCTTTTCTAATTTTTGAAGCCATGGGTGCTAATCGGTTCTTTTGTATTTATACAAATATGAAACTTCCTTTATTCCTTTAAATACTTAGAAGGAATATTGCTTTGAATGAGAGTAAATGCATACAAATATAAAGTGATTAGTGGAAAGTTTTAGTAAGAAATACAACCACTATTTTTAGTAGCAATGCTAACTGATGAGGATCCTAGAAAGATGATCATGGCCCTGCAACAATGCCACATGAAATCCACGTAGAGGCCACTAAAACATAATGACAAGGATTGGGTTTAAAACCCTTAAAATAAACATTTCCTAGCTAGACTTGCCTTACTTATTAATAAAAGTAAATTTACTTCATTCTATTTAATGGTGATTAATTAAGTATTATTACAGTGTAAGTGAATGAGATCTAGTCATGATTTACTTTATATAAACATGAAAATATATTAAAATTGTATTTGTTACATTACTGAGTGCTCTGTTATATTGATGAGTTTAATGCCAGTGATGAGAATGACAATATCTGGTTAACTTGGCTTGGAAGAATTAAGGCTATGCATATTTAAATATTATTTATAACACACATATCACGTATTTGCAACTATGCTGTATGTATACATGAACTATATTTTTTATTTAAGTCAAAAAATCTCTGAAAATTTTCTTAATATAAAAGTATTAATGTAGCCATGTTTTATAAATTCAGTGTATTTTTTTGTAGTCAGAAGTTTCTAGCCTAGCCTAGCCCCAAGGGCCAAACCCATAGTCCTGTAGCTGCTTAGTCCTAAATAATCACACAAAGGCTTATATTAATTACAAAATTTGGCCTATGGCTCAGGCTCATTACCAACTAGCTCTTATAACTTAACTCAACCTATTATTATTGATCTGTGTGTTGCTGTGTGGCTCTGTGGCTTTACCTGTGTCCTGTGACATCTTGCTTTCTTGGCAGCAGCCTTCAGCATCTCTCCGACTCTGCTCTCTTGGTCATTATCTCTTCTTAGTTTGCTGGCCTGCTTCTAGCTTCCCTTGCCATAGGCCAAAACAGTTTTTTTTTTTTAAACAAGCAAATGGTAATAAAACATATTCATAGCATATAGAAGGACATTCCACATCATTTTTTATTTCAGTCTTTTTTCTTTTCTTCCTTTGTTCCTTCTTTTCTTTTTTTCTTTCTTTCTTTTTGATAAAATCTCACTATGTAGCTTTGGCTGGCCTAGAACTCTTTGTAGACCAGGCTGACCTTGAACTCTCAAAGATCCACTTTTAGTGCTTAACATATATCCATAAGGACATTGTAACTCTTTCTGGTAAAATTTGTTGAGATGGTTTTGGTTTCATAAAAATATTTCATGTTTGCATCTCACTTTCTGAAGAATGAGTTGATTATTGGTGTCTCACCTGCCCTATGTGCCATCTGGTTCTAAGTGTCATTAATATTAATTAATATCTTTTCCCATCTGGAAAATGGAAGCTACACTTGGAAGCACATGTGTCTTTTGGAAAGATAGAGAAGCAGTTTGTTAAGTGTGGCAGGAAGGTTTGTAATAAACACTTCTATCATATAGGATTTATGAGTTGATTTCTTCTTGTTAAAATGTTCAAGGATAAAACTTATTTTTTAATTTTTAAAAATCTTCTTTAGTTAGGAAGCAAATGTTTTTTGGGCTTTCTGAATCTACTGCGTACTTGTTTTTAATCTCGTCAGATGACCCTTTCTTTAATGGAGGTTGAGAAGATTCTTCAATGCTGTACAACATCTTCTCTGTTCTTGTGTAGTAATCAAAATTTTCCCTAAATAAAGTAGCCATGCATTTTTATTAATGAGTCAGGAAATTAATGACTTTACTAGGATTTTAAATTTGCTTTTTATACTTGTTAAACTGGAAACTTAAAGTCAATGTCTTTACTAAAATGATTGTTTAGATTTTTCTGAATTTTATGCTGTCCTTTTAAAGGGAATTTAGAGCTTTTGTGGTTGTAGTATCTAATTCAATTATTTATTTATTTTTTAGCTACTTAGGAAGCCTTAACTGGAGCGGGTCACTGTTTCACAGACGGTAACAGAGGCAGAGGGACAAAGCAATGCAGTCATGCATATCATGACATGCTCCATAAATGAATGTAGAAGAGGGAGCTACAAAAAGAAAATACGATTTACCATTCTGTTGAAACATCTATGTTTAAGGCATCTTTCTTCATATAAGATAGTGCGTCTTCCATGAGCATATTCATCGGGACAACTTGAGTGCCTTTAAAGGCTCCCTACACAGGATTCCAATAGATACTGGACATTGTTTTAAAAGTCAAACAATATTTTCAAAAGTTTATTGGATGGAAGGAGCAGTTATTGTATCTTCTAAATCTTCCATGTAGTTATGATATTGATTTCCTGTTCTATGTGTGCCTAGACCACCTCCTCCTCACCCCTTAGCATTCACATTCCAATTTTGTGTTAAAACAGCTAACATGCCTAGTGGTCTGGTTTCAAAGTGAAAATAGCTAAACATGGGCAGTTTGGGGGCATAGCTGTTACTGCTAATTCTGGTATTGTTTTGTGTGGAGGAGGATAACAAACTGACCATGCTCATGGAGAGCAGAAGATGCCTTTGTCCTGAAGCTCAGAGCATGTGGAAAAGAATTAGAAACTGCTGGAGGGAATAGTTTCGCTGCAGCTCTTGTTACTGAAAAAGACTCAAATGGCTGATATTTATGAAGATTATGATTGCACATAGTTTGGTCTATTATTTTTGAAAAATAACATTGTTCTTTGATGATTACTGTGTGCAAAATACGGTAGTAAAGGTTGTGGCTGGAGTGTGTGTATATGTGTCAAAAGATGGACAGTGATTAAGAAAGACATCAGATGTTGACCTGAGATCTTAACATGTTCATATATATACATATATAAACATGCATACACACACACACACACATACACGTAATGATTATTTTCCTACAAAATGTTTATTTCTCCTTATGGTATTAGTGAAAGTTTCTCTTTTTCTCTCATTTTGTCACTGTTTTAGAATCTCTCAACCCCTCTTATGTTCTCCCACTGTTGACAACTTTTAGCTTATCAATTTAGCATCTTTGTTTTAAGGATGTTGTGTGATTTACTTTTACTTTTAATTTTTTAAAAGTTTCTTTTCCCCCCAGACACAGATAATGTACAAATGGATAGAGCCAAAAATCTGCAGGGAGGATCTCACGGATGCTATCAGGCTGCCCCCTTCTGGAGAGAAGAAGGATTGTCCCCCTTGCAACCCGGGATTCCATAACAATGGATCTTCTTCTTGCCACCCCTGCCCTCCAGGGACATTCTCAGATGGAACAAAGGGTAGGGCGTTTATCATGAACTGCACTTTTAGAAAAATAATATTAATGGACTTGTGATTTTGTTTTTAATTGATTTTCTGGATAAGTCTGTAGAAGACATTTCTTATTTTGGGAGAATAGAATTGAGAAATATTGATAATGGGAGTGTGAGATAGCAATTTATTTACTGTCTAATGAGACTGGCATTTTGTATATGTGAGACTGCCTCCTGTTGTTGGATGGCCTTGCTCTTTTGGGAGCTCCCACCCAACTCTCAAGTAAATACATGTGGAGACTTGTTTCTTGCAAGCTTTCCTTATCTTAGATTATCCTGACTATATTTTGCATCTGAGATTTTCCTTTCCTATTCCTGTACTGTTGTAGTAAGTTTTTTGGCGCCTGTTTTGGCCTGGAGGTTTGGACTTGGATCCGTGGCGGAGGTTTGGAACCTGGTCTGCATGGCGGCTTTTGTCCCCCAAAGAAATGAATCACGCTTATATCTTTTATACTGTTTGGCCCATATCTTAAGCACATTACTAGCTAGCTCTTTCATCTTAAATCAACCCATTTTTATTAATCTACCCACCATGTGGCTCGCGGCCCGTGGCTCACCTGGATTCCTACATGCTTCTTTCTTGGAGGACGGATGGAGACTGACTAACTCCACCCTTCTTCTACCTGCATGCTCTCTGATTCTCCGCCCACTTCTACAGTGCTCTACATAGGCCAAAACAGTTCTTTGTTTACTTTATATACCCCTTTCTTTGTTTTTTACCCTGTGGCTTTCTGTGTAACTGAGTGCTGGCCCCAGGAGTCCTACTCCTTGTTTGGCTACTTCTTTCTCTTTCCAGATTTCTCCTTATATTTATATTTATTTTCTCTGTCTGCCAGCCTTGCCTATCTCTCTCTCCCGCCTTGCTTTTGGCTGTTCAGCTCTTTATTAGACCGTCAGGTGTTTTAGACAGGCACAGTAACATAAATTCACAGAGCTGAACAAAGGCAACATAAACAAAAGTAACACACCTTAAAAATAATGTTCTACAACAATTGCCTTTAAAGATGGTATCTTTAATTATTCTTTGAAAAAAGACCCTATTTTACTGGCTAACTGTTGATAATAAAAATAATCATTCATTTGCTTGTGTCTGTGTGAACATAAAATGAAGCACTATACAAACAAACCACCAGATACATACACATGCATTGGTGCTTCATCTAGAAGCATTTTCCAGATCACAATTGAAGACGTTCCTAAGGGAATTGGTGGTATGATACCTTTCACCACATTTCTCTGCTACTTAGGGTTTAGAGGTGCTTGGCATAGAGAAGGCTGTCCAGATGAAGTCTAATGTGATTGCTACTCACCCATCTTCTGCAGAATGCAAGCCATGTCCAGCAGGAACAGAGCCAGCACTTGGGTTTGAGTATAAATGGTGGAATGTCCTCCCTGCCAACATGAAAACTTCCTGCTTCAATGTTGGGAATTCCAAGTGTGATGGGATGAATGGTGAGTTTGGACTCTACCTCAACTGCCATGATAAAAATACCATCTATTTTCAGACTTAACTTTTTAAAATGCTAGACACGTTTGTGAGGAACTTTGTCTTATTTGTACTGTGTCAACCCTAGCTAGCTCTTAATAAAAATCAACTAATCACAGTTAGGTACCTTTTTAAGGTAATAAAACTACAGTACTTCTCTCCTTCCCATAGTTTCAGCTGTGTATAGTCAATAACAGTATGTAAATATCAAGTAGAAAACTCCAGAAACCAAGTTTTAAATAACAAACTGTTAAAAGTACCTAATGAAAACTCCTATTATTTTATTTATTTCATTTTTTTCTTTCCACCCTAGGATGTGAATGATCTCTTTGCTGCTTACGTCTGCTTCTTGTTCATTAGTGACTTAGTAGCATCTTGATGTTAAGACCCAGGGTTCATGTTTTACAATACCTGTGTTCAAATAACTCCTAGTAATAGATCTCAAACCACAAGTAACGTGCCAAACAGAATCCGTCATGCCCGTCCTCATTTGCTTGATTCCTAAACCCTCCCTTCCTCTCCTCCCTCCCACCATCCTTCCAGCTGAAAATTCAAAAGTTCTCAACTTAGTAAAGAAAGAACATAAATTGTTTACTGAAGTTGCTAAAGATCTATGGTAAGAAAAACCTTTTAGCCATTAAACTGTGAAGAAAAAAAAGTAACATCCATGCCATTCAGCATTACTCTCATACCTCAAATGGTAGCAATTAAACAGCAGTGGGTAGTAAGTGCTAAGACAACAAAGGTATAAATAGAAGGACTTGGTATATTCACTGTGGGGTGTCAAGCTTATCTCCCAAGATAGATATGTGCCTGGGAGGTTGGAGGGTGCTCAGGCTGCCATATTAATCTTGTATCTTATGTAGTCACTTTTGAAGTAGATATTGAAGTTCACGTTTAAAGATCACAAATACCAAAAGAAATGTAGCAAGGAAGGTACAACATCTACATCTTTTACCACTTTAAGGAGTAGTATGTAGGCAGATTTTTCATTGAGAATGTTGGCTCCAAAGTAAATGCACTGAGGCTTATATTTTTTATATATGCTCACCCAAGAGCTCAGGCTTTTCCTTATTTGTGCTCTTCTACATATTGGCACCTTGATTAGCATGGCACATTCATCTCTTGTTTCCTCTGTGTCTGACTGGTGACTTCTCTCCCCACTCATCTCCTCCCCGGCATTCTCCTAGTCTGGCTCTCTTGCCTAACTTGATTCTGTTCAGCTATTAGCCAGTCAGTTTCTTTACTGAGGCAGTGACAGTAACATATGTTCACCCAGTGTAAAAGAATATTCCTCAGCAGTACTAGGTTACTTTAGCTGTGCCATGGTAAAGAGTTAAAGACTTCAAGTTCCAATTTCCTGTGAAGCCTGTGACTGTGTTCATAAGATGCAGTTGAATCCCACTTACTGAAAATGTGCAAATGTGGCAGAGCTCTTTTAACAATACTTGTTTGATGTAGTAATTCTAACATCCAACACTAGCAGCAGGTATTCTAAACAACAAGACTTAACAATGAAATCCATCTTTTAATTTTATCACCTCATCATTATTTTCATCATTTTCCTTTCTTCATATTATATTTGATCATTGTACCTCGGTTTATATACACAGTTTTAAAATTCCATGTTTTGTTTGAATCAATAGCTCCCCAGAGCAGACTTGGGACATAGGAGATGAGATGTTCACATAAGTATAGAGAGCAACAGAAAAATAGAGACTTGAATAATCTTGAACCAACAGATGAGTGAAAGACCAAGATGTGGCATACATTAAATACAAAGTGTTTTTTTATAGATCAATAGTATAACCTTTAGGAATTTGTTCCCTGAGAGAAGAGGGCACACTATAATAGTTATCTTTCTATGGGAGTTGATATTCCCAAAATGTGTCCTATGGTTGCATTTCAAGTCAGGAATTTAAGATTAATTAGGAAAAAAGACTGGAAAATGAATAGAATTAAATGAGCCAACAGAAGGAGTAGCTCATGTGTGTGCTCACACACTAAAACAGAGTACCAGCAACTCATAGAGAAGGCTCACTCTCACACTGATATTTTGTTTACTCACTTGCTACCAGTTTGCTCACAAGCTGTATTTTAAAGCTACTTGAGAGCAGTAAAGAAAATAGACAAACAAAGGAAAAAATTAGTCTGGAGCCTCTGTGCCAATTTTATAATGAATGCACAAAAACAGGGTGAAATGGAATGCCATGGGAAGCTGGCCTGAGGAGGAGAGTTAAAGCGGGTGTCTTCAGACAGAGCTGGATGTGTGGTTGGATTGTTTCCATATTCCTGAAGTCTGAATTTGACCCAGTTGCATATTAGGAATGACGAGCAAATTTTTGCATGTTGGATTTTTTTTTAACCTGTGAGAAATTAAAAGTTGGAGAGAACTTGATTGTTCACGAATGGATTCATTGAGTATCATGTGTAAAACCAAAAATGGAAATTACCTAACTCTCCAGCAATAGAATAATGTTTACCAACATAAGGTAGCTCAATTAAATAACATATTATGTGTCATCATTATATTGAAGCAATATATTGAGAAATTTGAAAATACATTTCCAGATTTTTAATTTTTGTTTTCTTCTGACTCAGTAATGCTATTTTTGGGGGAATCTATACCATTGAGACAGTGTGATGCGAAGAAGGAAGTTGTATACAAAGATGTTAGTTATAAGGTTTCCTATACAAATGAAAAGTAGGAGAAAATAAATTTTCAACAATGAGGATATATTTAGATAGAAGTTAGGTGTAGAATGATTTGTATTGGGGAAATGTTTGTGATATGACTATAAAAATTCAAAGATAATGGTAAGTGAAAAAAATCTGTATTTTTTGGCCAGTACAGACAAAAATATGAGGGAAGTTGGTGGACTCTGCATATTGAAACACATGAGGTATTTGTTCCTCCTTAAAGCTTAGTGACCCCTACACACAGCCCACTTGCTATTGCCTCTTCTGGGGTCTTTTCTGACATCCTATACCTCTTCGTGGTATTCATAGATTTGAAGAGGTGTTCTTAGCAGTGTTTTCTTCCTTGACTTTCTCTTGCTGTGCAAGGGCTATCTTGGTCCTTCTTGCCATTGTCACAGAGTTATTGTCCAAATCTAAATTCTTTTCTTTTATCCAAACTCTTGTCTCACTGAACCGCAGGGTTTCAGGGTTACTTAACTCTTGAATTAAAAGTTGATAACTACTTTTTTTTTCAATCATGGGAAGATTTAAGCAGCAGAGTTAACAGCTTTTTTTTTTTAATAGACTCTCAGTAGATGAGTACACATTATTTTATTATATTTTATTAGTGTGTATCCAACATATTAATTTCTTTTAAATTATTGTATTTGAAAATTGCCAAGCTGAGAAGCTAGGATTAATATGAATACATCTCTTGAAGTAGGAAATAACATTTGGAGGTGTGTCAATGCTAAGATACTGCTTTTAGATAATAAGCTTGTTAGATGTGGATTTATAACTTTTTTTCATCTTAAAGTGGTTGTCTTGGCTTCTGGTATGTTGATTGTTTCTGTGCAGAAGGCATGTCTCATGTGACTTCTTGAGCAGAGACCCATCACCTCACAGTGTTAGCAGTTGTTAACATGTGTGTGCTTCACATTTCCTACTCCTCAGGGAGGGAAGTCTGTCTCCTATACCATGTATGCCATACTTATTGACATTTAGTAAAAGTTAAATTGTGAAACAAACAGTAAAGTGAAATAACTCCTTATCCTAAATCCTTAGCATTTGAAGGTTTAGTTTTCCATTGGCTGTCAGCAGAGTGGGAGTGTGTTTATTCCCACACCAAGTGTCCATCTTAGTGAGTTAGAATGGATGGAGGCCACTGGTTTCAGATTTGAAAGTTATTCTGCATTGAGAAAACTGTCACCATGTCTCAAATTAAATAGCTTGTCTACAAACTGGTACAGTTAGAATGTGTTTATGGGTATTTGGAGGTGAACTTTTACATCCAGTTTACCACTGATATTTTTAAAAACATGGGATTTTCTGAAATATTCCTAACTTTGAGCTTAATGTGTATCTGAATTTTTATGGTTGTTTTATTTTAGCATTTTGCTATTATTTAATTAAGTTTTAGTAATAAACATCTTTTATTATTTTCAGGTTGGGAAGTGGCTGGAGATCACATCCAGAGTGGAGCTGGAGGCTCTGACAATGACTACCTCATATTAACCTTGCACATCCCAGGATTTAAGTAAGGGACATTGGTTCGTTCTGTAGGAATCTCACTTCCTCTATAGAAACAGGGCAGTGGGACTGGCTCTGTGGGGCAGTAGACAAGCTACCAGAAGAGCTGGATTTTCAGTTTAATGAGAATATATGATTCAATTTTATTTCAAACTGATTTCAGAATACATTATTGATATTGTAATTTTGATCTGTCATGTAGACCACCAACATCTATGACTGGAGCTACGGGTTCTGAGCTAGGAAGAATAACATTTGTCTTTGAGACCATCTGCTCAGCTGACTGTGTTCTGTACTTCATGGTGGTAAGTGATTGAAGGCAGATTTCAATGTTTATTGTTTTCTTTCAAGTTTGAATTTACTTATACAAGTTGGAATAGGAACCATTCTTTTTCTTTCTTAGAACTTTCAAAAATATTTTTACATACCTAAAGAAGTGACCAAGAATTGTACAATAGTGCTCATCAAATATTCATCTCTTATGTTATAGGTTCTCACTGTTTAACCTTGTGATCCAGATGTCCCTCCTCCTGAGGGAACCACCATGCCATGCTTACATATTACAAACCATTGAGATGTCCTATTCTCTGAAGGATTCCACCATGCCACGCTTACATGCTTACATATTATAAATCATTGAGATGTCCTATCCTTTGAAGGATACTACCATGACACACTTTCATGTCACAAATCACAATAGAGAAATAGCTAATAGCAGAGTTTGATAGCTTCCTTTCTTCTCATGTGATGGCTTCCTCATAGGAGTTTTGAGTTATCAAGTTAAATCACAAATAATATGATATCAAATAACACTTTATGATGTAAAGTTATATTATTTTTAGTAAGGTAATAAATTTTAATTCTTATAATTCAGAACAGTGTTTAATGAAAAACCATCTATATGTTATAAACTCATTTTTATAAATGGATAGTTTGGTTATTTGGTAATAAGATTTCCCTAATGTGTGGAAATCATTTTCCCATATGGAAATGTTATCTATGGTCTGAACTGAAGATGTGTCCCCTATTGGCATATTTGATTGCTTAATAATACCTTTGATCCTTATGTCCATATTATAGCAAGAGACCATGCCAACCTACCTCCATCATCCTAAATAATGAATGGGAATGAGCTTTGTATCATGGATTCTACAGGAGAGTTTACAGCTTCAGACTTAACCTTCACGATATGATTTTATTAGTCACTGTACTTGTTTTCAAGTCATGTTAATGATGACATGTTGGTGGGAATAACTCAAATCTACATGTTTATTTTCCTAAATTTAGCTAAGAATAGAAGTAAAATAGCTTATAAATGAAACTTCATGGGCCTCAGATACTATCCAGATGGTATTTCATGAGCATGGGATGACACTCTCATTAGCCTTCACTCTGCAGGATGAACCTGCAGCAAGTACAAATTGGGGAAATTTAGGACTTCTATACAAATGGTTGTTAGAATCCCTCAAGAGAGGAGCAGAAACAGGAAGCTTTTCATCCAGCAAGAGGAGTCTGAGGAATTTCTTCTTCTAAGTGATGTTTTCCAAGTGTGTGTCTTAAACATACTGTTGTTTTAGATTTCTTTCCCATCGTGTTGGCAGTATGCTTATGGGAGTTTTTGAGAGTTGTGGGGTTAAAACAGGTAGTGTGTAGCAGAAAGAGTCGTGAATTCTACACAGCTTTCTCTAGATGCAATTACATATTTGCATTAATATTAAGTTTGTGCTTTGTTTGTATTTCCTTACTGTTTTAGGATATAAATAGAAAAAGTACCAATGTGGTGGAATCATGGGGAGGAACCAAAGAAAAGCAAGCATATACCCACATCATCTTCAAGAATGCAACATTTACATTTACATGGGCATTCCAGAGAACTAACCAAGGTCAAGATGTAAGTTCCAACCATTTTATTGCTCTTCAACCTCCCAGTGGGTGTAATCTCCATTCAGAGCATACTGGATACACTAAAAGTTGTAAACAGAGACATTTTGTGCTTTATACATGGCATCATTGTTGGCATATAAACACATCACCCTAGTTTGCCTCCTGGGTGTGGCCATTCAATTCTGTGTTGCAGCCATACCCCCACCTGGAGAACAGGCACGCCCTGCCTGCCTGGGGGCCTGGGGCGTGTCTACATGGTCACCCTTTAAAGAGACAGAACACATGGCAGGGGATCTCCCTCCTACCCCTCTCCTATCCTTCTCTTTTCTCTCTCTCTGTCTGTGTAGAATCCTGTCTTTGCCTGTGAGATCCAAAGTCAGCACTGGAAGTCATCTAATTACTCTTAATTATTCTCAATGTCTTTTTTTTTTTTTTTTTTTTTTTTGAGACAGCATCTCTCAAAGAACCTAGAGCCAGCTATTTTAGCAAGACTAGCAAGCCAGAGAACTCCCATGATATCTGTCTGTCTCCTACCCCACCCCCAGCACTGGGGTTAGATGCCTGTGGCCCTGCCTAATTTTTATGTGGCTGCTAACAAAACACAGGTCCTGGTGCTTATGCTGCTTATGTGGCAGCTCCAGGCCACTGAGCCTCTCCCCAGATCCAGTCCACTGAGCCCCTCCCCAGCTCCAGGCCACTGAGCCCCTCCCCAGGCTTATTTTTTGTTGTGCATCTGCACAGTTGTGACTTTGTCAAGTTGAGAACAAAGTGAACCTTTGCTCAGAGCATGTTCATTATTGTGGTGGGCTGTGTGGTGTATTTTTTCTTTTCTGTTCATATTTTCAGTGGGAACCCAGTCCCCAGGTCTTCCCTGGCTTCAGTTGTCTTTAGGCATTTACTGTTCAGCATATAATCATAAGAAGATGAATACCACTCTTTGTCTTTTCATCTTGGTCCAGAAGAAAAGCATTAAGCAGTCGTGTGTGACTTTATACACTAGGGTAACAAAGACCAAACCTTAATTAATCTTGTATCACGAGAGAAAAAGGACACATCACGACTCAAGATCTTTTGACATTTGCTCTTTTGATACCCATTTATTAGAGATTAGAACGCGTTGCTTAGGGGAAGGGCTGGAGAGGGAAGGGAAGGCCCAGCAAAGTGGTACTAGTCCACCAGCATCACAGGGTGTGGGTGAGGAAGCTCCAGGGTTCTCCACCTGCTGGACTTTCAGCATTTGCCTGCATCATTGAGATGAGTGAGCTCAGGTAAGACACAACGCTACTGTGATGTGCCTGTGCCAGTTGTGACATTGCCAATGCCAACTGCAGCAATACATCTGGAACGCCATGAGTGTAGGAAGTGGCACCTAATGTCAAGATTAAAGACTTTTTATTTAGCAGGACAAAGAGGAGTGATAGCAATTCACGATTATTCACAGGCTATCAGTTTGGAACCTTCTGTCTGTTTTGGTGATGGCAACTGTAGTAGGACATTTTCTGTCCTCACCGCCTATTCCCAAATACCCAGCTTCCCAAATTATCACACAGAAGCTTAAATTAATTACAAATGCTTGATAGATAACTCAGGCTTATCACTAACTAGCTCTCATGATTAAATTATAATCCTATCTATGTTTGGTCACATGTCAGTACCTTTTCTCAGCCTGGCATTCTCAGCCTGGCATTCTCATCTTGCTTCACTGCGTTTGCCAGTGACTCCTGACTCCATCTTTTTTCTTCCCATCATCCTTAGTTTCATCACCCTGTCTATACTTACTGCCTGGCTACTGGCCAATCAGCATTTTATTAAACCAATTTAAGTAATAAATCTTTACGGTGTTCAGGAAGATTATTCCACAGTAGTCAACATAAGTGTAACTTCGTTGCATCTCAAGGCAGATGTCATTCTTTCTGCTCTCTTTCTAGAACAGACGTTTCATCAATGATGTGGTGAAGATTTATTCTATCACAGCCACTAATGCAGTTGATGGAGTGGCATCATCATGTCGTGCCTGTGCCCTTGGTTCTGAACAGTCAGGCTCCTCCTGTGTACCCTGCCCCCCAGGCCACTACATTGAGAAAGAAACTAACCAGTGTAAGGAGTGCTCAGCTGATACCTACCTGTCCATCCATCAGGTGTATGGCAAGGAGGCTTGCATTCCCTGTGGGCCTGGCAGTAAAAGCACCCAGGTAAGTCTGCTTTGCAGTTATTTCACAAAGGTATTCTTGGCAGAAAAACTGAAGACGTATGTAGCACGCTGTTTCTTTTGGGCCATTAACAAGGTCCCAAATCATGAAATGGAGACTTCTCATTAGATCTGCATGCTCGGCCTTAGCTTAGCTCTTCTTTTGTCTGCTCCTCTCCATCTACATTTTACCTTGGGACTTTCTACCTTTTATCCTTTGTGTGCATCTTAACTTTCCTGCTGGTTCCACGTCTGGCAGGTCTGACTTCTGCCCCAGCCATGTCCCTCTATTTCTCTCTTATTCTCTTCTTTCTTCTACTCTTGTCCTCTTCTCCAGCCTAGATTTCTCCTCTACTATTCTGTCTGCCTGACAGCCTGGGCAATGATCCTTTATCTGCCTAGGTATTGACTGCCAGCTTTTTATTAGACCAGTCCGATGCCTTAGGCAGACAAGGTGAAGCAAAGATGCAGCACATCTTTACATAAATAAACACACATCCTTACATGGTTAAACAAATGCAGTGTGAACAAATGTAACACACCTTTACACTGCTAAAGTAATATCCTGCAGCACAAACAAATGTAACACAGCTTTGCCTAGTCAAAATAATATTCCACAACAGACTTCCTGTCTGTGGTTCTGGGTGGGGGATAAGCTGGGGAGTACATGGAATTGCTATTAACTCTGGAAAAATGCTTTTTAATTCCTTTTCCTGTTTTCTCTTCTCTTAAATTATATGAGCTCTGAACATATACCATGCAAATGCTAGTTACTAGTGACAAAATACAAGGAAAATTGTTCAAATAAGAATGTTTTCAAAAATGGAGAATTTGATTATCGTGTGCATTCCAAGATGGAAGCTTAACTGCTCTCACAAGGCAGGTACAGGGCCCTGTGGGAACAGCATACGTGGCCGCAGCAGCAAAAGTAAGAAACAAAACAGCACAGAGATCAGTGGAGGCTTTCACTGCCAGTGAAAACCTGCCTGACAGGGAATGGTTACTATTTTTTAAAAATATCTTCCTATAAGAAGTTAATCTGAGAAAATATCCCTCATTAAAAACAAATACTGGCTCTTCTGCATTATCTAAACTTTTAGGAATCTTCTACATTAGTATAACAAAATATAACAAAGACAAAAATTGCTGAAAGATTTTTTATAGCTAGCATGTTTGGGGAACATTTTTTCACAGCAGCTGGTACTTTCTTTCCTGAAGTACAGCTTGTTTTGTCTTTTAGGACCACTCCACTTGCTATAGTGACTGCTTCTTCTACTATGAAAAGGAAAACCAGACTTTACACTATGACTTTCGCAACCTCAGCAGTGTGGGTTCATTAATGAACGGCCCCAGCTTTACCTCCAAGGGAACAAAATACTTCCATTTCTTCAATATCAGCTTATGTGGGCATGAGGTGAGTTCCAGATGTCTGGGTAGGATGGATGTGTACTCCAGTTTTAAGATATGTTCTGGGTTAGATGATCAATAGCATCTCCATGGCAATCAACATCTAATGCCAGGTATGGAGATTTCTTTGAAATCCTGTTACTTCCCATCATATTGACAGCCTTCTATACCAGGGCGCTCTCATATGGTTCTTAGATTGTCAAGGAGCCTCATACAATCAGATGAATTCTAAGCTGTCGTACATGGTTCTGGCTTGGACTTCCAAGGCCTGGACCAAAGGTTTAGTCTCACTCTCGGCCCCACTTTTCCTCAAATAATCACACACAGGCTTATATTATTTTTACTCTGATTGACCTATCACTCAGGCTTACAACTTGCTAGCACTTGCTCTCAATCTAACCCCTCTTGTTCAGTCATGTGGCTCAGTACCTTTCCTCAGAGCATTTCCTCTGCATCTCCTGGCAGCTCCTGTGACTCTGGCATCTGTCTTGGATCTGAGATGTTCCTGAGTTTTCTTAGCCTGGTAGCCCTGCCCACACTTCCTGTTTGCCTTTGGCCAATCAGCTTTTTATTAAACCCATAGGCAGGACAAATATTTACATTACCAGAATAATCCCACTACACTAAGCCTTATAGGCATGGCTGAAGTACATTGAGTCTCTTCCTTTCTTCCTCTTTTTCTGGAAATGAGAAGGGATAAAAGTAGCTAAGTGTATTAATCTCATTTTTTAAAAAACACAGGGTATTATGGCTTGAGAAAGATTATTGTATTAGCAATAGAAAAATCACACACACACACACACACAGGAGAGAGAGAGAGAGAAAGAGAGAGAGAGAGAGAGAGAGAGAGAGAGAGAGAGAGAGAGAGAGAGAGAGAGAAAGGTATGTGAGAAGATGGTGCATATAATTGTGGAGGCTGAGAAGTCCTATAATAGGCTGTCTGGAAATGGGACACTTTGCTGGAATGCTACTAGTGTGGCTAAACCCAAGTTCAAAAGCTTCAGAGTAAGAGATAGTTGAAAACTGGGAACTGCTGCTGTAAGTCCTAGAGTCCCAAGGTCAGAACCTGATGTCCCAATGTCTGTGCCAGGAGGAGTGTGTGGCATGTTCAGAAATAACCAATTCTTGCCATTGCGTTTTTGCTCTATATGGGTCCAGCCAGTTGAATGTTACCTCACCTTCAATGCAAATCTTCCCTTCCCTCAGTCAATAGTCGGTCTCCTATGAAACATCCTTGCAATATTCTCCCAAATCTGTGTTTGGCTAGTTCTCAGCATTCCTTATTCTAGCTGTGTTAATGTGAATTCTGGTTATGTTTTAGGAAAGGGGAGTATTTCTGTCCAAATTCAAAAGAACATAGACAAGGTCAAATGGTAATTGATAAGTAGCCTTTTTTGATGAATATGTGGTTATATGGTGGGACTGGAAGAAGTAGACGTTTGTTACAGTTAAGGGGATTATGTCAGTGCATATGCCATATTTTCAGTGCTGTGGGAGAATAGTTTGAGGAGGATAGGGAGAAAGCACATGTAGAGACACAGAGCAAGCAGGATGGGAGTACACAAGCGTACAGGGTGAGGTAAACAGCCTCAGGGCAGCACACAGATGAATAGAAATGGGTTAAAAGTTAGCTGATGTTAGAGGTCAAGCAGCTGGTGAGACAGAAAGTCCACCTAGTCTATGCTGCATTTTCTTGATTAGTGGTTGATGTGGTGGAGCCACTCCTAGGCAAGTGGTCCTGTGTGTGCAATAAAACAAATTCAAGAAGCCAAGAGCAAGCTAGTAAGCAGCACCTCTCCACAGCTGATGTGTCAGCTCCTCTCTCAGCTTCCTGTGCCTGACTTCCCTCAGTGATCAACTGTGATACAGAACTGTAAATTGAAATAAACCTTTTCCTCCAAAAAAAAAGAAAGCACATGTAATAAAACATTTCTCCCATATCTTTTATGTTGACTCCTATATATACAGCCATAATCATTATGGAATACTGTGACAAACTTATTCAAATGAAATGAAAAAGATCTGCTTACCTTAGAAGTTCTTATATAAGATATAGATTTTGTTATTGCAATGTGCTGGCTAGCTTTTTGTCAACTTAACAAAAGCTTGAGCCCTTTGGGAAGAGGAACTAGTCAGTGAGAGAAGTGCCGTTATAACAGTGGCCTAGAGGCAAGTCTGCGAAGCATTTTCCTGACTAATGATTGGTTCAGGAGGGCTCAGCCCCAAGTGGGTAGTGCTGTGTGTATAAAGAAGCAGGCTGAGCAAGCCTTGGGGAGCAGACCAATAAGCAACATGCCTCTATAGCTAGAAGATCCTGCTTCTAGGAAGCTGATCTGCTTGAGTTCCTGCCCTGACGTCACTGAATGATGGACCACAGGCTTTAAGATGAAATTAGCTCTTCCCAAATTTGCTTTTGGGCATCGTATTTTTATCACATCAGTAGGAGCCTAACTCCGAATCACACTTGTCATAACCTGACTTTGTAGGTGGTAATTTAACACTCACTAGGTTGTTGCTCACTTAATAAAGGGATGCATACCAAATGCCTTTATGAGAAGCAGTGAAGGAGATTAATTCCATTATCCACTCTACTTCTTAATCCTACTTTTGTACCACTACTGTGTGTTCCTTCTATCTTTTGTAATGTCTTCTCTCTCTCATTTTATTCTCTTTTGGGTGAGTTTTCTATGTAGCCCAGGCTAGCCTAGAACTTACTATATAGACCAGGCTAGCCTTAGACTCATGAGACTGCTACAGGTATGAACCAGGCCCAACTGCTTTGTTGTTTTTCTCCCTTGTTTTATTTTAGGCTCTGTCATTTCCTCTTTTTTTTTTTTTTTCCTGAGTACTTTCTCTCAACTATTTTCTGTTATTCTCTTGGTTACCTCAATTTAGTAAAAATATGTTTTTCCTGTTTTGTGATAAGAAGGCCTTGTGAAGGAAGAAAATTTATATGTTAGAATTGCTAGTTGCATTAAGAAAGGAAGCGATGTTTCATGTCTTTCTGTGTGTATCCTCTCAGGTCCATAGGATAGCTTTCCAATTTTCTTTTTACATTTCTTTGTAACTATTTTGGAGCAAGCTATCATTCTTTGCAGTGGCCTGGAGTATATTTAAACATTATGTAAACATAGCCAGATTCTGGTTGAAAAGTTAACTTTTTGTATTCTCTCAAATAATTTTATACACAGATTCACCACTGTGTCCAAGTTTACTAATACACCTGCAGTGACCGAGAGTCTGTAATTCAGATGCCCTAGGATGCTGCAGCAGTGTGGCTTTTAGGTCTTCTTCTTCCACACTTAGGCTCATGAAGGAGAATGGAGAGGGAGTTTCTTCCTTGGCACCTAGATGTTTATCAGCAGCTTGCTGTATCCCCTGCATGTTTTGTTAATCTATGAAGAGAACATTTCTTAGATGACATTTATATGGCTTTCATCCAAAACACGTGATGCCTGTAGAGGGAGGATCAGTGGTCTGGACTAACCTCATCAACTCCCACCCTCAACCGACCATTGGACTTACCTTGATATTGCTGCCTGGGCATCACCCAGAGCAATTCAATGAGGATCTCTGTGCTGAGGAGACAGCAACTCCTCTGAGGAGACTCCTAAGATTCAGGTTAAAGACTATCCACGAACCTTCCGTTGTGGCTTTGATTTCCTAGGGGAGAAAGATGGCACTCTGTACCAACAACATCTCAGACTTTACAGTGAAGGAAGTGGTGACAGGGTCAGATGACTACACAAATTTGGTTGGAGCATTTGTATGTCAGTCAACTATTATTCCCTCTGAAAGCAAGGGCTTCCGGGCAGCCTTGTCATCGCAGTCTATCATTCTTGCAGACACATTCTTAGGTAAGTTTCCTTTGGTTAATACAAGTGTGCACATGTTTATTCTTATTTTATGATAACAATAACTTGTTATCATGCTGATGTTTACTACACAAGATTAAAGACTGCAGACTGTTAAACTGTCATTTTGAAAAATGGTTAAAAATTTCTTAAGAGTGAAGTCTATTGGTCAATCTTAGAGTAAAGAAGGTTTTGCATTTCTGTATGAAATCCTATGTGATATAATGTTTTATGAGAATATGTGCATTTATTAAGATTTTTTAATTTAAGAGGGAAATAATTTTAAATATAAAATAGAACCAGGGAGATGACTCAAATGCTTGCCTTACAAGAGTGAGACCTTAATTCAGATCCCTAATGGCTATGTAAAATCTGGGCGTTTGGTTCATGCCTGAAACCCTGGGGCTGTTTGAGAAAGGTAAGTCCTGAGTGCTTGATAGCCATCTATTTTATCAGACATGGTTGATATCAAGGTGTGGTGAAAGCCTATATCAAAGCTAACACAGAGGTAGAAGATAGCTCAAGTCAACTTTGACCTCTTTATGTATACACATGGATGTATGTATCCACATGAACTCATAAACTTCTCCCACATATAGTAAAAATTAAATTTTTTATAAACAAGAAAGCAAAGAATAGCAGGCACATATCCAAATTTAAGTCATAATATGTACCATTGTATTTCTTTGCCTCATTTCATATCAGAAGGATTTCAGTACTAAGGATAAAAACCATGAGTTTTATTCCTTCTGTCTAAGGTCCTATAATATAGGAATAGTTTAAGAGGAATTCAATTGCCTAGTGGTTATTTCAGAATTAATTCATTATAGCTGCGGATAAAAACCATGAGTTTTATTCCTTCTGTCTAAGGTCCTATAATATAGGAATAGTTTAAGAGGAATTCAATTGCCTAGTGGTTATTTCAGAATTAATTCATTATAGCTGCTGGCAGGGGTCTGGAATTTGGGATGTGAGGCCTCATCTGAGAACATTGCTGTGGACTCCAAAGGTTCTGAACTCCAAGCTTCAGTACCTAGATCAGCTATCAGGCTCCCACTAGTTGCCAGAGTTTAATTCTACCACAGGTGCTATGAGAGGGGGAACACAGTCTTTCTGATTAAATAAATTTGTTATTTGTGGAAAGTATTAGGGCAAAGTTTTCTCCATTAATTCCTCTTTTTTCGTGAGTGGGTGGGTGGGGGTTATGGTTCTACTGTGCTGCCCATCCAGTAAAGTTGCCTGAACGGCATGAAAAGCACCAGGCTTTGTGAAATAAATGTCTGTATTACAGAAAATGAACAAAAGTTATATTAGCAGAATAGCCTGTCCTGACTGACAAAACTCAGTGAATGATCACAATAATGGAATAGATTTTGAAACATTAGAACGAGAAGGGACCATGGAAACTATCTAAATCACTGTATATAACCTACAGATTCTAGGAAAACAACAATAAAACACCCTGGCTGGTAAAATGCACTAAATTACATGGCTGAGGGTTAGAATATTTTTTTTTTTTCTGGAGATGTTGGAAAGTTTCTTATGCTTACGAGGAATGCCTTAATTTAATATTTCTGGGATGTACAGATGTACAGACACAAAGTAAGCCTTGATTCCCCTGTTGCTTCATAGTTTGTTTGTCAATGTTGTCCAGGCGTCACAGTTGAAGCTGCTTTGCAGAATGTTAATATTAAGGAAGATATGTTCCCAGTGTCACCCAGCCAAATACCAGATGTGAACTTCTTTTATAAGTAAGTGAAAAATGTTTTCTTGTGACTATTTTTTTAAATTAAGATCTCATACTTCTGAATCTGTAGATTTTAATTCTTATTCTGAGTTATAATTTTTTAGTGGCAAGAAAGAAATATAATGTTGCCTCAGGGTATCTAGACTGGTAGCTTGTACGTATCCTTAATTGATAATAAAAAATGTAGACATTAAATGGCTTGGTAAAAAGTAAGGAATGTAGAATATTCTGAGACTGTTATATAATTTTGTTTGCATGTATTCTCTCTCTCTTCCCGCCCCCTAAGTTAAGCAATCTGGAGATTTTGGTTCATGGCCTAAGCAGTAATTACTTTGTATTCACATATAAAAACACCAGCCTGATGTTTTGATATGACTAACTCCTATTTCCTTCAAAAAGTTTTTTAATGTAATTAGAATTATAGTAATTTTACTAAATGCCTTGGTGATAGGCCATCATTTTATCTGGAGAAATTGTCCACTTCACACAGTCAGTGAAAGCCAATACACCAAATTTGTTTTAAGTTACAAAACCTTGTAAGTTAAAAAATAAATAAAAATAAAATACACATGGAGGGAAAAATCAAATTTGTAACCCTTAATACATTTTTTTTATTTTTGTTTATTCATGGAGGAGGAGAGCCATTGTGTACATGACACTTTTGTCCTGGCCACCTGTATTATATTTGACCTTTAATCTAGTACTGGCTTTGTAATAGGTCTTCTACAGCCACCACGTCTTGTATTAATGGCCGATCAACTGCTGTGAAAATGCGATGTAATCCCATGAGAGCTGGTGCAGGTGTGATTTCCGTCCCCAGGTATTAACTTTTACTATACGATTATTCAATGCTGAATTTCTTTTTAGAAGCAAAGCTACCTGGAATAGTACATATTCTTTATGGAAATAAGACAGAAAGAAAGAGCTCATACATTATTATAGGGATATGTCAGGGTATGATTTAAATGAATAGATTCTTCTCATGTCACTGCCTTCTAGCTGCTGGGAACTGAGGGCCAATGTGCCCACAGTCTCAAGCTATGCCAGGAATTCAACCCTTCAGGCAAGACTCAAATTAGGTTTCTTTTTTATTATGAGTTAAGCTTTTTCCCAGGCAACAAACAGGTGTCTTCTTTTCAGTCAGACTCCCAGAGAAGAGGTGGTGGTCTCTCTTCTGGTTCGGCAATTGATAAAATAAATTGATATTTTAGCAGAATGCCTTTTGACTGTGGAATGCCCCCATCCTATCTGTCTGTGTGAACTTTCTCACTTTGAGTCCCCTATTTAACTGCTGGCTGAAGAATGAAGTTCAGGGGGCTTGACCGGAAGGTTTTTGTCTTGCCCTCCATTCTTTTGCGTTCTTGTCTCTCTGTCTCACCCCCAGTTTCAGTTCCATGTTGAAGTCCCCGCTGGCCGGGGCAATTGGTGCCCAGCATTCTCTTGTCCCTTTTTCTTTCAGTGTCTGACTCTCTTCAAAATGATTTAGACAAAAAATAACTAATTGCACTATTTGTAGTCTTGTATTTATTCTTACCATTTATCAGTTTTCTTTAAAGGGTTAGGAATGGTCCTGTTTCCTAGAACTAGATCAACAATTGGCTTCCTGGCTGTTACATCACTGGACAAAGAAATCTAACCTTTCCCTAAGTCATGATTTCTTTTTCTGCAACGTAATGGACTCTTGAAGACAATGCTCAAATCCATTTTCCAGCTCAGGTTTCTGAGTAATTGTAGCAGAATCATCAAAGTAGTACCTGTAGTACATAATGCAGAATATTCGACTGATGGATATTGAGGTACTAGCTTTCTGTGGCCTGTATTTGTTTGACTGTGTTCATCAGAATTTCTCAGAATCGCCTGCAGCAGAAACCTTAGAATATATATTGTTAAAATTTATTTCAGAGTCTCTGGGCATTGAGCACTGGAGTAGTTCTAAAAATAGAAAGCAACGGCAAAGCGTATTAAAATCTGAGAGCTGTTTCTGGGGAAGTACATGGCAGAAGCTTTACTCTGCTCTCCAGAGAGAGGCAGATTCTGTTGTTATTGCTTGAATCTTGGTCTTCTGAAACGATAATTTAAAACATAGTATTCATGGCAGAGTTTTTCACACAGATCTTGATAATAATTCATTTGTAGTTGTGATGAACACTGAGGCTGGCAGACAGGGGCTCTAGGGAGCTGTGGAGTCTCCTCACACATATGCTGACCTTCAGTTTTCTCTTGAATGAATTTCCCATCAGGGCACAAGGGGGAGCCCAAGGACTAGAACAGGAAAAATAGTAGCCTGTTCCCCAGTTAGGTTTATTTTATTTTGGTACAGGGCTGAATATAGATTTTTGACTAACAGGAAGATAATAGGTTTCTTAGACAACTTTTGAGGAAGACTTCTATCTTGTGGAAAGCTAAAATCTCCAAGGAAAAAAGGATAAGCAGACACTTGAGGTGCCTCTTTCCTACTAGGAAATCTCAGAGTGAGACCTTGTCAGTACTGTCAACATCAGGAATTATTCTTGGCCAAACAGGCAAAAGTGACTTCAATGTTGTCATCTGGGTCTTTGAATCTTGGTAGTTAGGAGAACTTCCTAAAGCCCCTTAGCTCCTAGGAAGTGAAAAGTCTGGACAGGGAGAAACATGTGTGTTCTGCTAAGTGTGGGCTTGAGAGGGAAATATCTGTGATTAGAAACTTCAGTCAGTCTGCTGCTTGATCTGGCCAATGTATGTGTGTGTGGTGACTCATGGTAGATGAAAACTTGACAGTGTGCCAGAGCAGATAATATCTAACACCCTTGGGTGGCTTCTGAGAGGTTTTTTTGTTTTTGTTTTGTTTTGTTTTCTAATGAAGTTGTTTCCTGCTTGGGCATAGACTAAATTACTTCTCCAAAGGACTGCTAATCAATCAATCAATCAATCAATCTACACAGATGAGTCCACTCATTGGCTTCTTAAACCTCAAGTCAAACCTTTTGTTAGGGATAATGCAGACCTAAGCACTGCATCTGAGAACTGTCCCTTTAAAGGCCTGAAAAATTTGAGTTAGTAAAAAGATTATGCACATGCCTTCCTAGAAAGCAGGCTCTGATAACAGGTCTTCTGTGATCTGGAAGATCCTTGAGTTCAGCACTTTCATTTCATCAAGTAGGAAGTGTTGAGCATGGGGTCCTGCAGCTGTTGAGCACCACACTTGGGATGGAACAGCCTCCTACTGGCTCTTATTCCTTCATGGCAGAATGCCTTTTCTTCTTTTTTTATATATAATTTGATGATTTTACATCATGTACCCCATCAAACTCAGTTATCAGTCCTCTCAGATTCATACACACTCTTATGATCTCCCCATTTACAAAAACGCCCACACCTGATTTTTGACAAAGAGGCCAAAAATAGTCAATGGAAGAAAAATAGTATCTGCAACAAATGGTGTTGGCATAACTGGATGGTAGTGTGTAGAAAAATGCAAATAGATCCAAACCAATCACCGTGCACAAAACTCAAATCCAAGTGGATCAAAGACCTCAACGTAAACCCAGCTACACTGAACTTGATAGAAAAGAAAGTGGGAAATACCCTCCAATGCTTTGTCACAGGTGACTACTTCCTAAATATGACAAAATGCCTATTCAAAATTCTACTCTCCTTCAGTCTCTCATAAGTGATTTGTCAAGAAGCACAGTAAATAAAGAGGCAGGCAGCTGATTTATCCCAAAGCACAGCTCAGTATATCTACAAGTTACTTGGGTGTTCTTTTAACTGAATTAATTGCCTGCCTTAAACATTTATCATTAATGTTCACGTGGAAGCATCATCATCTCCATCTTCTTCCCAGTTTTTGAACATACTAAACTGCTTGAGTTGTTTATCAGTTGGTCTGAAATTGTTTTGTGATATCCTCTTGCAGAATCCAAATTCACTTCATTATCAGGATGGCTTCTAAAGATATCGCATCTCACCAGAGGAATGTTTCACAGTTCTGCCCTGATAGTGTTCCAGAGTCAGTCAAATACTCTAGGGATTTATTTAGCCTTTATCAAAGTCAGGTTTATTGGACTCCGATGCAGCACTTGATTGAGACATCAAGGAAGGCCTATCAATGTAAAAAAAAAAAAAATCTGTCCATTTGAAATTAAGAGTCAGAGATAGACTAAATGAGTTTTTTATCTTTTCCCTCTGAATTGTCACAAGATAATAGATATCCAAATCTGAAAAGTAAGATAATGCAAAAGATTAAAGCCAAGTATGTTCCTAGAACAGGAATGTACTGATTCACAGAAAAGCTTTATGAACATTTAAAAGTACTCAAAAACATTGTGGTCTAAAAATGGAAACCCTTTAATGCAGACTTGTCAAAATCATATAATTTAAGCAAGAATAAGTCATCTTAAGAGATGGATATATGTAATCACATCACAAAACATTCATACATTTTTAGATCATTTTGAAATAGGAATAATAAGACTGTTTTTTATTATTAAGGAAAACAACCTCTAGAGAAAGGAAACTAAAGAATAAATAGTGTGTGCCTGTTCTTGAACAGATACTAACTTATGGTTAAAATAGAATGAATTCTTTAGAAAGGGGCATCTTTAAAGGTGTGCTTCTTGTACACCCGAATCTAAGAGTCACAAGTGAAAAATATTATGTTCAAATTTAGTTGGCCAAATCTGAGAGTATGTGTTCCCCAAATGCATTTGCTAAAATATTATTACAGTGCTTAATGGCCAGCCTGAGACCATTAGAAAGCAGTAACTTTGACAGGTGGTTAGATTAAGGTGTTCTGAGGACCTAGATGACACTGGCATTATTATAAGGGGACCCCCGGAGGGCTAGCTTGCCCCTTATGCCGTGTGAGGACACACTGTAAGATTGCACTGTCTGTGAAACAGAGGGCAAACCATCACTCAGAAGCACTGCACAAATCTAAAATTTGTATAGCCTCTACAAATCTAAAACACTAATTTGCAATTTTCCAAGTTAATGCATTTTGCTATAATAGACCAAATAGTGTAAGAAATAGTCATACACAATTTCACTTATAAAAATTAAAAGAGGCAGGATATCATGTTTTATGGATCCAACTCAAGAGGGCCTTCTCCAATGCACAGAGAAAGGCTGTTAGAGGAGATGGCAAGGCTGAGGGCATTGGCAACAGCAGGTCACATGAAGCACCCTTGTACCCTGGCGTGCTTCATAGAGAAGGCTTGATTCAAACGGAAATACTCAGTTTATACCAAAGACTCAAAATTGGGCACTGTACATCGTAAAGAGTCATTGGGTAAAAGAGTTATGGCCTTGGTTCTAAACTACGTTTAACCTAAGCATAAGTAAAGTCTACCAGGGAGAGATTCTGCATCACTATAGTGTTTTGACACAGTGACAGCCTTATAAGTGACATCAGTGTCTAGATTTTCCCCTGCAGTCTCTGTAGTTCGGTCCCTTCTCTAGAAATTGACTCGTGTCATGAATAGTTGTCTTACATTTTTGTGGTGCTTTAAGCCACGTTTGCTCTTTTTATGCATTATAACTGAGCTCTCCCTTCCCTGCCTTCTTCTCTACCCGAGTAAACAATTTGGTCACCCCTAGGTCCCTTTATTGGAAAGAGAAATCAGAAGGTAACTTGAGGAGAGGTTTGAGCTGAACATTTTATTTTTTTGCCAAATGATCAGAAAATATAATGCAGAAAACAGGGGTCTGTGAATACACTGCTTTGTGCTAGGAAGTCATTTATATTATCTGTTCTTGTTACTTCCTGAGAAATTGATTATAACCTACATAAAGATTTGCATTATATTTTTAGCCAACCCTAAAAAAAAAAAAAAAAAAAATTGAAAGTCATAGTTCCATTGGGATGTCTTTCTAAATGGGAATTTGAAGTTTTAAAAACTGCTCTCCTGACCTAGAAGAGGGCAGGGAGGGATAGCAATGGGGATGGCCTTTGCCAACTTATCGATTTCTGTTTTAGCCTGTCTATTAGTCTGCATTTATTATTTGTTTGCTTTACAAATAGATGAATTAAGACAGCTAGTTACTAAGAGTTTTTGTTTTCTAAAAAGAAATTTGCTATTATTGTTACTTCTGACTAAAAATACTAGGCTTCTATTACTGCATTTCATAAGGATTGTCTGTTTGCATCTATACTGGACCCATCTCATCTATAGCCCAGATACTTCAGAAAGATGGACTTGTTAAAAATGAGGCCAACTGTCGTAAGTGTAGACTATTTTGTGTTCATATTTTTGGATGTCTTGGGATGTATTTAGTTAACCAAAAATATTAAAATTTGCTCATATCTAGAAAAATACAGTCTTGAACTGTATACATATGCGGGCTTTTGAGTATAATGGAAACTTTTGTGGCTCTCGGGGAGCTTGACCAGAGGAACTAGGGTGCCACATGATCAACAGTCACGAGCGTTACTCTAATCCAGCAGCTTCTAAGTTCCTGTTTATACTCAAGAAGGGTATGGAACCAGGGGCAAGGAGTGAACAGAGTGAAGGTCAGATAAAGGACAGTGAGGAAACTCCCAAGAGTTGGAGGGTGTCTAAGGGAGCAATACTGCCCACTGGGCTTTTCTGCCTTTTACAGCCAAATAGTCTTTACTGGGATCTGTTAGAGGCATCCACAAGGCTTATGCATGCTCCCTTGCCCGCACTGTCCAACTTTCAAGTTCCTCATTCATTTATGGGGAGGAGTTATTTGTGCTGTGTGAGTAGCTCATGGTCCAGCACAAACTCTGTCTCTGCTTCTGGTCCGAGGGTCTTTAAAATATCATTTACAGTTAAAGGGGGTGGCTGAGAGAAGAGGAAGAGATGGGGACCATCAGTGCTCATTACAGACCTACCAGTCTCAAAGGAAACATCTATCCCATGACTTCAAAAAGAGGTGAGAAGCCCAGAAATGAAAGGGAAGATGACAGCAAACACCAGGCTGGGAAACACTAGATAAAGCATAGAAATGGTGAGTGTTAGATTTGTAAAGAAAACAACAGACTCTAGTTGGAGTTATAGGAAAAGCAGTAAACCCGAACTGGAACTTAGTGGAACATGTATACTCAGAAACTGTGGCAGGAAGGCAGCCCAAGCCTTGGTTCAGACAAGGATATTCAGCTGTCAAGTTCTTAGGCAACGAAGTTTATCTGAGAATGTGAGCCCACACAGAACAGACAGACAGGATATGGACACAATGGGTGGGGCTTTACTCTGAAGTAAAGCCTGTCTTTGATGAAAAGGGAAATTTTAATTACACAGTTTGAACTTTATTAGGATAGTAGAGACACTCCAGGGCTTGCTCCAGATCTCTGTCCCTATTTTAGGCTTTCATATGGATAGTATCATGTCATACATATTATTTCTTACTACTTTTCCACTTAGCATTTTAAGGTTCATCCAAATGGTAGAATATATCATTGCTGCATTCTTTCAAATAGCTAAGTAGAAGTCCATCAGAAAGTATACTTATCCATTTGTCCAACGCACATTTGGGTGTTTCCACTATTGGTCACTCTGAGTGATGTTGCTGTGGAAATTCATTACCAATCTTTGTGTGGAATTTTACTTCTCTTGGATTTATACATATGAGCAGACTTACTTGATTACATGATACATTTATGTTTACTTGTTTGAAGAAATGCAAGACTCTCTGAAGTAGAGGGGCTATTCACATTTCTGTCTGCAGTGTACGAAAGTTCCCATTTCCTTCACATTCTCTCTGTTCCTGGCATTATTTATCTGTCCTATTCTAGCCACCCAAAAATCATAGCATGAAGGGCTAGTATTATGGTATCAGCTCCATTAGCCATTTTCTGTTCTCTACAAGTGTTTTCTCAAGATTAACACATCAGTCCCCAGTGTGCTCTGAGAACTTCAATATTGACTGGAGTGGATTGAATGCATTAAAAAGGCTGCTGTTCTTTCTTTCTTTCTTTCTTTCTTTCTTTCTTTCTTTCTTTCTTTCTTTCTAACATTTCAGCAAGTGTCCAGCTGGCACCTGTGATGGTTGTACGTTCTACTTTCTGTGGGAGAGTGCGGAGGCTTGCCCTCTATGCACAGAGCATGACTTCCATGAAATCGAGGGAGCCTGCAAGAGAGGACTTCAGGTAAGCACTAAGCTTTACAGACATCCGGAGCAGATGTCAACTGCTATTTCTGTGTACCAGAATAAATAGACTTCTTTGGATGCTAAAGCTTTACAATTGAACAAAAGTAATGATTGAAAAAAAAACACTTTAGTGTGTATCTTTTAAAATTCTAAGCATTTACTTTGTAAGGACTGTTTCAGTCCTGTTTCCTTCCCTGTTCTTTTCAGTTTTCCGTTGTTTGTGTTGACTGGGCATGCCCTTCCACTGTTCCGTGAGTATTTCAAATGCAGATCTGTGTAGCTCACAGAATGTAAGTCCTTTACTTTACACATAGCTGATAGACGCAAAAAAAAAAAAAAAAAAAAAAAGCTTCCTGGCTTGTGAGAAAAACACTCTTATCAAATTGAGAACTTAAAAGTCTATACCAGTTCCTAAGCATCATATCTAACATTGTGCAGTAATAAAGATTTGAAGTGATACAGTGTTATCAGTAAGAGAAGTTTTATCACCAAATTTATCTTAACCCTGTTCCAAAATCCCTATTGCATGCTGAAAGAAGGAACCATCCAGCTGCTGTGTCAGCTGTCTGTCTGTTCCTGGTGATACCCGATCAGATGATTGGATCAGGCTTTCTAATACATAGTTTCAGAGTGACTCAGAACTTTTTCCCAGTTACATTCTTTCTTTGACGGTGTCCAAGGAGCTTATTGAATACCTTAGCATTTTGAGTTTACACATATCATTATAATTTTGAGTTTTTGAAATGTTTGGAAGATAGCCACTAGACAATGGAACTTTAAAAAAAAATATTTAAGATTCTTTTTCCTTTTACATACCATCTATTGTTCTCTCTCCCTCCCGTTCTCTCACTCTCCTCCCGCCTCCATCAACAACTCTTCAAAGGATGTAAGGCTCCCTTGAGTAGACAACATAGGCTAGCATACCCAATTCTCCTCTCCCCCCTTGTTCTCCTAGTCCCCCCTCCCTCTTTTCAACTGAACTCCAGGCATTTGGCCAAGTGCTTGGCTTTGGCTGTCTGCATCTGCTTCAGTCAGTCGTTGGATGTAGGCTCTATGATGACAATTAGGAAACTCACCAATCTAAGTACAGGGAAGGCTAGTTCAGGCACCTTCTTCAGCATTGCCAGGAATCTTAGCTGGGACCTCCTTGTGGTTTTTCCTTAACTCCATGATGACCCACTCTGTCAAGATATCTCTTCTATTGCTCACCCTCTTCATCCCTCCCACAACATGGCCGTTTCAACCCTCATGTTTCCACCCCTGTCTTCTCCCTCTTTACTCCTACTTCCAGTTTACCCAGGAGATGTTAACCATTTCCCCTTCCTGGGGCAATCCATTTGCATTCCTCTCTACCTAGCTTTTCTGAGGTTGTGAAGTGTAGCCTGCTTATGCTTTGCTTTACGTGTAGTATCTACTTATACATAGCACATTTCTGGGTCAAGGTTACCTCACTAAGGATGTTATTTCCTTATTCCATCTATTTATCCACTTGCCTGCAAATTTTAAGTTCTTTTTCTTTTAACTACTGAGTTGTACTCCAGACAAAGGAGCTTTTTAAGACATCTTTCATTTTTGATAAACTCATCTAGGCTGTCACACAAACCTTTCTGGTGGTGTTGGGAGAGTGCATTTCAGATGAGGTCCACATGTGCTAGAGTATACTTTTACTCTGGTTACACTTAGGTGGTAGTGAAACTAAGTGTGTTTCTGCAGTCTTCATTCTCTAAAAGCTCACCCATTTCAAAGGTAATTTATTAATATTTAGTACAATAAGAATGATAACAATTTGTCTTGGATTAAAACCACAGGCTCACTAATAACTATTTCTAAGAAAACATGCGAAAAGATCTAAGTTGAAACATGTCTAAAACTTCTCCTTATAGTAAAACATTCTCTTGTATATTGATTAACTCATAACTAATGGTAGAAATGTGTCTATGAACATAAGCCATAAAGTAAAACATGACTGGGTTTTTTTTTGTTGAAGTATACATAAAGTGGCTACCATACACCAGAAAATTTAATGGTGAGGCAAACAGAAAATGTAATGCTCCACTATTCCTGACCTCAAGCTCCACTATAGAGCTATAGTAATAAAAACAGCTTGGTATTGGCATTGGTGGACCAATGGAATCGAATTGAAAAAAGAAGGCATCTTCAACAAAAGGTGTTGGCATAACTGGATGTCAATATGTAGAAGAATACATATAGATTCATATCTATCACCATGCCTAAAACTCAAGTCCAAGTGGATCAAAGAGCTCAACATAAACCAGATACACTGAGCCTGATAGAAGAGAAAGTGGGAATTAACCTTGGACACATTGGCACAGGAAGCCCCTTCCTAAATATAACACTAGTAACACAGACACTGAGAACAGCAATTAATAAACAGGACCTCTTGAAACTGAGAAGTTTCTGTAAGGCAAAGGACATAGTAAATAAGATAAAATGGCAACCTACAGAATGGGAAAAGATCTTTACCAACCTCATACCTGACAGGGGGCTGTTTTCCAAAATATATAAAGAACTTAAAAAAATGAGTCATCCAAATATTAAACAATCTAATTTTTAAAAAATGGGCTATAGATGTAAAAAGAGAATTCTCAACAGAAGAATCTCACATGGCTGAAGGACTTATTTTATTTTTTTATATTTTTTATTTTATGTGAATTGATGTTTTGCCTGCATGTATAACTGTGTAAGGGTGTTGAATCCTGGAATTACAGACAGTTGTTAGCTGCCATGTGGATGCTGGGAATCGAACTCAGGTCCTCTGGAAACAGTCAGTGCTCTTAACCGCTGAGCCATCTCTCCAGCCCAGGACTCATTTTCTTTAAGGATCTGGTCACAGGGAGTTTAATTATGCCCCAGTAAGTAAATGAGCAGCAAGAATGGGCATTTTCGTAAATAGGGAGATCATATGAGTGGGAATAAATCTGAAAGTACTGATAACTGAGTTTGATGGGGTATATGATATAAAATCACCAAATAATATATATATATATTATTTTTCACACATTATATATATGAAAGTCATGTCAGAAATAAGATTCTATAGTAAGGTAGAATAGTGGGTAAGAAGACTAGAAAAGACTCAGCAAAACATACATGCATAAACCAGGCAGATTTTATCTCAGGTTTTAAATTTAATACTCTTGGCCATGTGACCTTGAGAAAGGGGCTCATTAACTATATCTCCACTTTCTCTTTCTCAACTGACAATAGTAAGAGGTTCAATGTTATGGGATTTTTAATAAGAGACTAGATCGGAAAATAATAAAAACGAGAGTTTCATGAAAGAAAGAGACATTTAAGGAAGTGTTCAACATCCTTTGTCACTAGAGAAATGCAAATCAAAATGACTCTGAGATACCATCTTACATCTGTCAGAATGTCTAAGATCAAAAATACTGATGACAGCCTACGCTGGAGAGGTTGTGGAGCAAGGGGAACACTCCTCCATTACTGTCAAGAGTGCAAACTTGTAGATCCACTTTGGAAATCAGAATGATGACTTCTCAGAAATTTGGGAATTAGTCTACCTCAAGACCCAATGATACCACTACTGGACATATACCCAAAGGATGCTCAATCAAACCACAAGGACTCTTATATTCAACTATGTTCATAGCAGAATTATTTGTAATAGCCAGAACCTGGAAGCAACCTAGATGCCTGTCAACCAAAGAATGCATAACGAAAATGTGGTGCATTTACACAATAGTGGATTTACTCAGCAGGAAAAAAAAAAAAAAAAAAAAACAACATCATGAAATTTTCAGGCAAATGAATGGAACTAGAAAATATCTTGAGGTAACCCAGACTCAGAAAAACAAACAAAACATGATGTGCACTCACTCATAAGTGGACATTAGATGTAAAGCAAAGGATAACCAGACTACAACCCACAGCTCCAGAGAAGCTAGCTGACAAGAAGGACCCTAAGAGGGATGCATGGATCACCCTGGGAAGGGGAAATAGATGAGATCTCCTGAGTAAACTGAGGGTGAGTGGGGCAATAGGAGAGAGGGGATGGGGGATGAGAATGCAGGCAGGATGGTCGAGCTGAAACAGGGATGGGGTGGGAGAGCAGTGAAGGAGATGTCTTGATAAAGGGAGACATGATGGGATTAGGGAGAAACTTGATGCTAGAGAGGTTCCCAGAAATCCACAAGGATGACCTCAGCTTTGACTACTAGCAATAGTGGATAGGGTGCCTGAGTTGTCCTATCCCAGTAATCAGATTGGTGAATACCCTGTCATCATAGAGCTGTCATCCATTAACTGATCGAAGCAGATGCAGAGATCCTCAGCCAAGCACCAGGCCAAGCTCCATGAGTCCAATCAAAAAGAAAGGAAGAGGAATTATTTGAGCCATGCTGTGGTGGTGGTAGGGAAATTAGTAGAGACAACTGAACCAAACTAGAGGGATCTCACAAACTTTAGACCAATTGCTATAGAGCTTGCATGGGATGGGTCTGGGCCCATTGCATGTGGAGACAGTAGTGTAGCTTGGCCTATTTAAGGGCCCCCTGGCAATGGGATCAGGATCTATCCCTGGTGCATGAGCTGGCTTTTTGGAGCCCGTTACCTATAGTTGGGACACCTTGCTCAGCCTTATGCAGGGGGGAGGGGCTTGAACCCTGATTCAAGGTGGGAGGCCTTTTCTTTTGGAAGGAGATGATGAGGGGTGAATTAGGAGGCTGAAGCTGGGGAGGAGCTAGAAGAGGGATGAGATGGGGATCTGAGATTGGTATGTAAAATGAATTTTAAAATTCTTAAAGAGAAAATAAATAAACTGTAATGCCCCATGTCACTAGATTTAATGATTATATAAATAGCTACTGGCTATAATATATAATAAGCTATAGAAGGAAGAATGCACTGAACTCTGATTTCCACATTTTATCTGCCTCATTTTATCACTTTACTTTTTTAAATGCTTGGTAAGACCCAATGTAACTGCTTTATTGTCCACTGGCTAATTGTCACTGCTATGTAGGACACATTGACATTGCTTTAGAATTGAATCGTCTACTTTGGAATGGTGATAATGCTTGTTATAGGTAGTAACCCTGGAATCATACAAATTTGAGGAAAATAGCCCAAATGAAGTGACAAAGTGGAATGATTTCTGCTCAACTTCTTTAGCATGTAATGAACTTTTCTAATGCGACAGTGCATGTCTTTGTTTGATTTTTGCATTTTAACTCATTATTTACTTATTTTCTATATCTCTGTCCTTTCTTCCTAGATATTTAATATTAACAGAATAGGAAATATACTTTATTTTGATGATGAGCATAAATTAGCAAAACTCTTCTATGTGAGAAGTTGACCAATTCTACCTTTTACAGCTCAATCCTAAACTCATTTCTAATCTCATCTATGGTCTTATTGATTTGTTTTAAAAGGAAACATTATATGTATGGAATGAACCTAAGTGGTGCATTAAAGGAATTACTTTGCCTGAGAAGAAGTTGTCAACCTGTGAAACTGTTGACTTTTGGCTGAAAGTTGGAGCCGGTGCAGGGGCATTCACAGCTGTGTTGTTGGTGGCTTTAACATGCTACTTTTGGAAAAAGAATCAAAAGTAAGTAACCTCATTGGGATGAACTTATAAGAACTGGAAAGTCTTACACTATGAGAATTTTAGACCTAATTATTGTATATTGTCCATTCCCTTGGTGCCATAAGACATTTCTTCTGGTGAGGAAGCTATAGGCAAGTCATTTGAGGCAACAGAGAGAATAAATGACTCTTATTTTGATAATTGAACATTATTGACTGCTGAATTAGTCATTTGTTTTTTAAAAAAAATGAAAAACTCTCTAAGTTACCCAGATAGGAGTGAGGCTGAGACCAGAAGGTAGACCTGTTTTTCTTTCTCTGACATAATCTGACTTCTTGTCCAACTTTCCCCTTTAGCTTCTTTTACAAAGATGTTTTCAAAGAAACAGACCAAGCATATGAGCAAATATCATCTTTATTTATGCCAGGATTCAAAGGCGCTGGTTCTGACACAACCTTTACATGTGTCTTTTACATGGCTTGGATCTTTGGGGATGATGCAGAGCTTAGTGGGATCTATGTTCTAATTTCTTGGAATAATTATAACATCTAAAGTCATAGGTAAAGAACAAAAGTACAAATGAAGTAGAGATACAGTAAAAAGCAAATCATCTGCTTGATACTCTGATCTTTATGATCTAAACTTTAGAACATGTGATAGTGAACTGGTATTGACATGTTACTATAATTCTGACTTCAAGAATTTTCTTTATTTTACAAATGCTTCTTATAATTGAATATTAAGGTCAATATTAAGTAAGTGGTAAAATTAACTGTATTGAACTGACTCTCTGACATCCTAGGGAATATTTTTCTGTAGATGGTTGATTAGTGCAAATATTTAAAACTACAGCCACAGATGAGGGGAATCTGCTGTTGGTGAAACTATCCAATACCATCAGGAGTATTTTAGAAGCTGGTATATGAATGTTTATAATAAATGTGACTGTATTATTATTATAAATGGCTAGCTTATTGTTTGCTTTTTTATTTACCACTGCTTAGGCTGGAATACAAATATTCCAAATTAGTAATGACAACTAACTCAAAAGAGTGTGAACTCCCAGCTGCAGACAGCTGTGCTATCATGGAAGGAGAAGATAATGAAGAAGATGTTGTATATTCCAACAAACAGTCACTACTAGGAAAACTTAAATCTTTGGCCACAAAGGTGAGAGCTGATGTTTAGCCTGAAATTACTGAGCATTTATACATCAGGAGCCATACTGACCTAACAGCATTCATGCAAGCTCTGTCATTCAGTACATTTGTGCCTCACCTGTATTTACTCAATGGAAGTACTCTTAGAAGTTTATTATATTAGATTAATAAATGAATGCAGTATTTATGAGTTAACAAAGTAGAAATAAAGCCTCCATGAGAGTTAGTTGAGAAATGTTTCTGGATCAAAATAATTCAATATGATGTGACTGGAACTATTAAGAATCTTTTTGTTTGCTATTTGAGAACTTAAAATTGGGTGGGTAGGGAGAGGAGAGAATATGGAAGGACTTAGGGGAGGAAAGAATATGATTAAAATATATTTAATTTAAAAAATGTTTTAAATAAAAATCATATTAAGAGTATTGAAATATTTTTTTAATTGACAAAGAACTACAGGCAACTAAGAAAAGCTGAGAACAGGAGAAATAGTCTTCCCCAGGGGAGAGGGCACTGATTAGTGACCCAATACTGAGTGACCAGCCCTGAAAACTTAAATACAAGTAACATTATACAGACTGAGTATGTTATATTTAGGAATATATGTATATATATATATATGTGCATGTAACAACAATTAATGAAAAGTAGGAGCCATAAATTTTGGAGTTGTACATGGGTAGGTTTGGAGGGAAGAAAGGGAGGGGGAAATGATATGATTTATATTATTATCTCAAAAATAAAAATTTAAAAAATGAGATGTTTGTGTGCTGATAGGACAATAAATTCAAACTAACATGGAAATAAGTAAACTATAATATTTCTATAACTATGTATGCCATTATTTGTATAATAAGCAATTAGCTGTAGATGCTTTGGGAAATTGGAATCCAATGAGAATCTTTAAATAAAACATTTTAGTAATTCTCAAATTTTCACAAAGATCATGTATCATTTTATAATTTTAAAAACAAAGTTTGGTTAATAAAAGATCTTGTATTTACCTATACCTTTGTCTCTATGATTATCTCTTTAGAAAAATTACATAATTAGGCAGTTGTTTAATGGTATCATGTTGGATGTCATTGGCTTTGTAATGGCAGCTATGTACAAAGAGTGTGAAACCTTAAATATTCTTTGAAATCATATTTCTTCAGCATGCTTCACTGTGGACCTAGGAGATAAGAATTTTCAGCATACCCACTCAAAATAAAAAGAAATATAATGAAAAATAAGGAAGAAAGTTTATTTCTAATGATTGCATTGCATTGCAACAGATAGACAGATGGCAATGGTTAAAGCCTCTGCAGAGAGGCAAAGAACTGGAGTTTGCAGCTCTGGAACACATGGGAATGCCAGATGGGTGTGGTGATTCTCTGTACTACAGCCTCAGAGTGGAGATGGGATCCCCTGAGCAAACTGCCCGGCAAGTGAGCTCTAGATTTGAAAGCAAGACTCATTGAATAAGATGGAAGAGCCATCAGGATCATTTCTGATATCAGTCTTGGGCCTTAGTATGCACACACATGTGGGCCCCCACACATGCAAACATACGTGAACACAGGAACACATGAAAATAAAAAAATATATTTGTAGGCATTATTAGTAACTATTCCCTTTTCCTCTCGTAATTTAGGTACATAAATGTAGGAAATCATTTAAGAATAAAATAAACTACACTTTTATTGCAGTTTTTCTTTTATTAATTTGGGATTTTATGGAGGGTTTGATTGCTGTGGAATAACAAATATATAGTAATGGTCAAAAGTTAAAGTTTTGTCCTTTTTGCTAGTGAATAAGTGAACCAACTACAGTTTCATGTATACTTTAAAATACAGAAAACACAAAACAGTTTAGAATTTGCAGAGATACACTGCCCAAAGCAATAGTACCTTCACCAGTCTTCAGAGCCCATAGTTATGTGCAGAGGAAATGTTAACATGTTTGTATTCCTAAGTGTTGAGAGTGTGAATTTCATTCAGCATGAGCAAGAAACATGCCTGTCCTTTTGTTCTTCATTATCCTGGATGGATAAGATGTTGTCCACTGCTTCAGAAGGAGAAGTCATTTCCAAGACAAGTAGACATGCTTAGTATTTCCTCTAGAAGAAAATACTTAACCTTGAAGGTTGCTTTTTTCTTTCTTTCTTTCTTTTTATTTATTTATAAAATAAAGGCCCTTTTATCCCCATGTATCCCCTTGCTCTTCCTCCCTTTTCCCTCCCAACCCCTCCCTGTCAGCCTTCAGCCTCCCTTCTCCTCATCTCCCCATCCCCTCCCCGCAAAGGGCAAGAAGTCCACCGATCAGCTCAGCATGCACTCCAGGCAGGTCCTATTTTCTCATCCTAATGTCATGAATGGGTTAGGTGTTCCTCTGGAGAATTGAATGGGACTGTAGTGTCAATCCATGCATAGAAACACAGTCTGATCCATCCCCTTGAGGCTCCACATACTGCCCATGTCAGTGGACAGCTGCCTATCCTTGGAGGGTCTAGTTCCTTTTCTTGATGTTTCTCAGTGGCTGTTCTTGATTCAGTGAGCTCCCCAGAGCTCCAGCCAGCCATCACTCTGGGACTTTTCCTCATAAGCCCTATCCCTTTGCTCATATAGACTCTTCTCCCCTGCTCTCAACTGGACCAGGAACTCAGCACAGTGCTCAGCCTCTTCCTCTATTCATTGTTGGATGTAAGTTCTGTGATGACACTTGGGGTGGGTAGTTAATTCTGCTTTTTTTTCTTGTCTAGACCACAAATGGGGTGGCATTTATGGCCGCATGAGATGACTGAGTGATGTTTATGAGAACAGTGGTATTGATTAGTATTGGGATAGGAACTGGAACCATCCCTCACTGCACATGGTAGATTTTTCAGTAAGCCTGAAAGGAAAATTGTGCATGGGGCATGTAGTAGATCTGGCAGACCAGGAAGTCATATAAAGTATTTATACCACATTGAGAAAGCTGTACCAGAGTGTTTTCCTTTAGAGGCTTGTGACCCAGTAGTGACACTGATTCACCTCTCAGCATCAAGGATATATATTTCCAAGGGTCTATTAGTTATGGTGAATCTCTTCATTGCCAGTTCTTTATTTCTATAGTTATATCATCACCTGTTTCTACTCATTCTCAGTTGGCACTCATACTTATTCTCTAGAAATTCAAGTGCAGGAGGGCCAGGGAATTTTAAATCTATGGAGACTTAAATAATGTGTGCCCCACTCTTGTTAATATGGGATATTACAGGGAGAGATAATTAGCAGTATATACAACAAGGGATTATTGTCCTCTTGATATAGGGTCATGACATACAACAAAACATTTCTCCTCTATCCCTTGCTCAGATCCCCTCACAGGTCCAGTAAGGGAAGTAACTTGGGGTGACTACATCCAGCACAGTCATGTTGAAAACATTGCTCTCAGGCTTCCTAGAACACTCCAGTGTTATGCATGCTCAAATCTTAGTTTCTTTCTAACAGCCAGTGACAGGGTAGATGGAGACTCAGTGAAGAAAAAGAATGTCAAAGAACAAATAGAATTTGCATCTGCTCTTGTTTATAGTCAGCTCAGAAGCTGCTCATTGTCCAAGAAAACTGATATTTTCATTCATCCAAAGTCATGCCAAATAGCAAAATTGTCATTACTGACATTATCTGATTTAGCTTTGGGGAACCCTTGAATCACAGACTATATCACAATTGCTTTTTGTGTGAGCCACAGATTTTCTTTGACATTTGTTGATTTGAACTTAGATGATATACTGGAGCCCCTCTTCCTATGCAAGAATATATTTTAATCTACTGTATTTTTCTTGCATCTAGTTAATTCTTGGGTTTAACATAAAGAATAGAGGAAATGCTTATAACAATTTATATGTATTCTATTTGGTCAATTGCTTATTATACAGTAATCTCTTTATGCCTTATAAATCCATCATGGAGCTAAATGAAAGCCCCAATATTTGCTAATTCCTTGCAATATGTGCTTGTGGGAATTTGTTTTCAGAAAAATCTCCCAGAGAAAAAAAAACAATGCTCTGTGATTATGAGTCAGGAAATGCACAAAATTTTGAGGCCTTTTTCTGATCAACTTTTATTTAATTAAGTTTGTATATGTACATGTTTATTTATGTGGGTGATTATGCATGTGCAGGTTTGTATGGGGGAAGGTGAACATGTATATGTGTAAGCATATGTGTAGAGGTCAGAGGTCATTCCTCAAAGGTCTGGCCTCAGATGTCATTCCTCAGGTACATTGCACATCATTTTTGAGACAGAATCTGACATTGGCTGGTCACCCAGTAGGTCAGGTAGCAAGCTCCAAAGTTTTACCTATTTCGTCTCTTTGGTGTTGGGAATTTAAGAACCAACCACTCCATGTTCTTTTTATATGGGTTCTGGGGACCTAACAGGTCTGCGTGTTTTCAAGGCAAGTACTTTTACCAACTGAATTGTCATTAACTGGTCTAAAGTTGTCTTGTATAATCTTGTTGGCTTGGTTGTCTTGACAAAAGCCTAAGAGATTAGTAGAATATACTTCTGGGTATGCTTGTAAAGATATTTTAAGAAATGATTAGATTATGAACACTCTCATTTAATGGCTCAGTCTCTTAATCAATCATATGATTAGGAGGTGGGATTTTATAAAGGAAACAGGTCACTGGGGGGTGTGGTGTCTTGGGGGTATTTATGATGCTGTGACTCTGCTAAGATGTAGGCTCTTCTGCCTTCCTCATATGATTTATCAGTCTCTCCAAAACTCTAAACCAAAATCATTTTTCCTTTGACTTATTCCTCTCAATTTGTTGGTCACAGTGGCATAAAAATAATCGGCACAGCTTCATAGAGTTCAGTATTTTGAAACCTAAGATGGCAAAGCTCTTGCAGTTCCTAACAGACATGGAGTCCTGCAACATCTCCAAAATTAACCAGAGTTCTTATTCACTAGGCTTCAACCCACTGAAGCTTTTCACATGCCTCCTTGAGTGCTGAGTATAGATACTTGTCTTTGTAATTTTTATCTGAAATAAAATAAATTCTTTTCTACCAGGATGCAGGTTGGTGTTTGTTTTTCAGTTATGGATCTGAAGTTAATAGCCTGGTTAATAAGGAAGCCCCTCTTCTCAGAGAAGAATTAATATCAGAGCACTGTTCACCAGCTGGCCTGTAAACCCCGTAGTCTACTTACCATGTTTACACCTGTTCCTTCTCATTATCAGGCAGTAAAATGGAGGAACCTTTATGCTTTGGAAATTAGGTCAACATGTTTGCTGGCAGTCTTTATGGAGTCTTGGGAATTCATTTTCTGTTGATTCACGTTAATCAGCATTTGACACTTGAATCCTGCCTTATTTACAAAACCATGTCGCCATCATTTTCATGTCTTCATTAGCAAAACAGTGAAGGATTTTAATGGTTTTGAAATGTCATTGTATTTGCAAGGCAGCATGTAGTCTACCATGGTTTTATATTTAGAAGGCTTGAGTCTTCCATGTTGGAGACAAAACACAGTCTATTATCCACAGTAGAAAGGCAGCCCAATTTGTTTTGTTTGTTTGATATTCACCTTATGAAGGAGGAAAAAAATCTAGAAGAAACCTACATTATATAGTACATTGTGTTATGGAAAAGTAACCCCTGTTGGAAAACCTTAAATTGTGTGCTTCCTGTTTGCTCCCTTTGGGGAGGCTCTGTTTTGAGCTTTCAGATCTGTAAGTAGGCATTGCCTTTGCTCTGGAAGAAGGTGCTATCTATAATCCAAGGATTGAGTCTTATTAACATTTTTGAGAAGATTATTTAGAATGAAAGATAATCTGTGTCTTTGACATGTGGAAGCCCAGAAACATGAGCCTCTCATAGTTTAGCAGGTTTCTCTTAACTGAACAGTATTTTCCAGGGAAGGAACAGTTACATGCCAGGGGACATTTAAAGGATCAATGTACATTGTATTGCATCCTCCATTATACTGGAGCCACAATATTGAAAAATGGAGAAAGGTTTTTAGAAAGAATCAGAAAATAAGAGATCAATAGAGAAAGTTCAAAATACACATTTTTAATATAACAATTTCAGCCAGTGTGTTTGTCCATTTTTAAAAATTTATTGTCTTCAGTAATTAAGTCAACATACAAAGCAATGTGATTCATTCTGACATTCCTGATGTCATACTTTTTATTTATTTCCCTCCCGTGCCTCCCTCCCCAGTCCCTCTACCCACTCTTGTTCTTTCCCTTTACTCATTGATAGCCCACCCCTTTCATACCACATGTATTCTGTTACTATCCCCCCCACACCTTTTTAAAGATCTACTTCTCCCATGTCACATGTTTCTATCTTCAACATCTACCCCCCCACACTTGGATATGCACATATAGGAGAAAACATGCAATTTCTATCTTTCTTAAACTGGCTTATTTCACTCCACATGATGACTTAGAGTTTTATTCTTTTTTCCCCCTGCAAATGCCATAATTTTACTTTTCCTCTTAGGTGAGTAAAGTCCCATAATGTATAAAATCACAATTACTTTATCCTTTCATATGTTTTTATGGATACCTAAGCTGCTTCCGTTTCCTCCCTCTTATGAATAATGCATTAATAAGTATGGGTATAGAAGTATCTCTGTAGTAGTAGAAGAGATAAAGTTGGATCATATGGTAGTTCTTCTCTTAAGCTTTTGGAAACCTTTATATCAATTTCCACAAGAGCTCTATCAGTTTACATTCCTATCAGCAATGTCTAAGCATTTCTTTCTTCTCATAGTTTTGGCAGGATTTGTTACCATTTATTATTTTGACAGCAGTTCTGACTGGGTGAACTGGAACCTCAAAGCAGTTTTAATGTGCTTTTTCCTGCTGGTAAGAATGTTGAACACATTTTACAATATTTATTGGTCATTTGTGTTTATTAACTTTCAGCCTATTTATTAATTTGATGATTTTGATGCTTAAATTTTGTAATGCTTTATAGGTTCTAAGTATTTACATAGAATCACAAAAGATGCTGCATAGCCAATGTGATTCTAAGCACTGGTAAAATATATGATCTTAAATTATATAATGAAGCGATAGTAACAAAAACTGTGTGGTACTGGCACAAAGACAAGCATGTAGACCAATGGAATATAATAGAGGACTTAAAAATAAGCACACGGTGACAGCCAATTAATTTTTGACAAAAATGACAAAACATGCATTGAAAAGGACACCCTCTTCAACAATAGACTCTGGGAAAACTGAATGTCCACATGTAGAACAGTGAAACTAGATTCCTATTCTTCACCCTGCACATACAGAAGTCAAAGTGGATCAAAGACCTTAATATAGAAATTGAGAATTTGAAACTGCAGGATGAAAATATATAAAAAAAATATTCTTCAAGATACAGGTAGGGTATAGGCTTAGACAAGAATTTTCTGCAAAGGACTCCAGTAGCAGGAGAAAAATATCTCAAGAATTAATAGGGTCATATTAAATTAAAAAGCTCATACAGTAAAGGAAATTGTCACCACAGTGAAGAAACTGCTTCATGCAGAATGGGAAAAAAAATTCTTAGCAGTTATGTCAGAGGATATCTTGTTTGTTTGTTGATTTTTTTTAACTTTTTCAAATAAAATTTTGAACTATTGTAGGAAATATGAGACAATTTTATAATGATAAAATCTATAACCGACCACCAAAGTTGTATTTGTTTTGTTGTGTACCTGTGCATTTCTCTAAATTTATATTGCTGTCTTTTATATTGTATTTTAAAGTAAGGTGTAGACCTCTAAACACTTCAGGATATATATTTTAAGGTTTATTTTAAAGAAAGTGCATCATTGTGACTACCGCATGATTTGATGAATTATGGGAAAGGTGTATACTTCAAATTCTATGACAATCTAGCACACTAGCTTCATTCTGAAATGACTTCTGGTCCTTTTGCATAGAATCAGACTCTCAGTCTCCCACAGGCAATTGCTATGGTGATCTTTTAAAACATAGGTTAATTTTGTATATTTCAGAGCCTCATACAATCACATCATACAGAGGGTCATATTTTGATGAATTTTTTTCCTTTTGCTGTAAAGGAAGCTTATGAGATTTATACACACTGTTTTAAACAAGAGTAAACTACTTTTTATTCAGGAGTGGTATAGTATTATCTGGATACCTATTGCTAATGGACACCTATGCTATTTCTAGTGTTTTGAGAGAGCTACTGGGTACATCAAATCTTATTGTATGTACCACTTAAATGTGTATGCATGGTTTGAACAAGCAAAGCTATCCACTTTTGCATCTGTTTGCTTTATGTTATATTCTAAAGGCCATAACTTACTCGTACTTTCTTAGTGGTGTTCCACATCTGGATGTTTGTTTATTTGCCTTCACTCAGCAATTCAAAGAAAACTGCAACTAAGTTTTTGTGGGTTTTGAAAATCTGTTTATTCTATAGTCATTTATAATGCACTGTAAGGTACTTTTCTTGTTTGGGAAATGTGATAACTTTATTGTTGTTTTTAACCACAGACATTGTGGAAACCTCTCATGCCTGTGTACATGGTCATCCAGTGTCACAAGGGCTGGGGTAGTAGGGGTGTAGGAAGATGGTGAGGTGAGGAAAAACTTCCTGGAGCTTGTGTGGATTATGTCCAGGGTTTGGAAAGGTTTTCCTATATGACATCCTTATAGCAAGGATGTATGTAGGTGCTATAGGATCTATATATGTCTAATAGGTACTAGGGCTGAGAAGTCAACATTTCCTAAATTGCAGTCTCCTGTTTATTTATATTGATATATTGTGATATTTCAATGCATTACTTTAGAGGCAGAGTCTCACTATGAAGCCCTTGATCCTAAGAATTGGGCTCCAGGCATGTAGGCATACATTACCATGCTCTAATTTCAGTTCATTTCTATAAGTGCTCATTAACAATTTTCCCCTAGGCTGTCTTGAGTCTTGATTTAGGAGTTTAGAGACGAAGACATTTCCTTTCTACTACCAGGAAGTACCATCCATCCACTTGTGGCCCCACTTAACTAATTATATAGATACTTGTGCATATACACATAGACAGGCATCTCACTTTATCAACATTAGGAGTATAATTATGTTAGAATGAAAAGATATGATACCTATGTGATTTAAGTGTTTGAATTTAAATATTACCCTGAGGAAAGATAGGTACATGCCTCCATTTCCCTTATGATCCTGTTGGATTGCATCTTCTCAAGAAAAGACCACAGAATCTTGGATTCTTTCTATATCACTTACGTTATTCTAAACATTTAATATGCCATTGACTTGTTGGAGGCAGGAAGATTTTATACTCAGGTGTATTCCTAAAGCGTAGTCCTGTCCTTCAGTGGTGTGGGGTCTTAATAAATTCAAACTGTTCATAGTTATTTTAAAAATTAGTTGAATCCTGATCAACTTGAAACTTCAGACAAGGATGCTGAGGACTTTGGCCTGTTTTTTCAGAGGCTCGTCAGCCCAGAAAAGCAGCAAAAAGTAGTGGACTCTGTAGACTGTGATTTAAATATCCTGGGTATTAAAATGAGAGGCAGAGTCCTTTCTGTCAGCCATTGTGTTTACTCCTGTCATTTCCTCATAGGGCAGTAACCTAACACACCTTCATTTTCACCTGGGACTTGATAGCTGATTGCCCTTAGTTCCTTCTCCCCCCCTCCTCTTCTTTCCACCTTTTCTCACTCTCACATTCCTCTCTTTAAATATAAAGGAAGGAATCGAGGGCTCTGTATATGCTAGGCTGGTGCTGTATCCCTGAGGTACACCTCAACCCCTATTTTCTTTTGTAAATTTTATTTATTTATGCATGCATCATAGTACATGTGTGTATGTGTGTGGGGGGGGTGAGAATGGTGGAATTACCTTACATTTTTTTCTCTGAGTGGGTTCTGGGGATTGAACACAGCCTATTTGGCTGCGTCCCCTTTACCCAGTTGAGACATCTCATCTAATGTAACCTGCACCTAACCTAACCTTGGCTGTTTTTGTTTTGTTTGTTTTAAAAGAACTTCTTCCTATTCCACAAGGCTTTGTAAAACTTCTTCATTTAATGATTAAAATATTCATAGCTTTCAACCTTCAATTTCTCTTTGTCACATTAAAGATTACCCTCCTCTGTGAGTGTATTCTATACACCAGCAATAGTACGTTTGGGTTACACATTTGATCTATGACTTTATATGACTTCTGTAACACTTTTAGTAGACAAATTCACAAGATTGCCCCAAAAACATAAATCAACTCATTTTGGCCATTATTTTATTTTTTAGTATTCAGCCTGTGCTATCACATATGAATGTCTGCCAGTTATGTTTGCCTACAATGAACATGTCAAGGTCACCGATTTCATACCAAGGTCAGGAGTGTCCTCCAGGAAGAGTCTCAGTGGCTTCTTTCAGAGGAATGTCAGGCATTTCTTCTGATATCTGCTTCCTCTGTGTTTGTTTTTATTTTGGAGTTATCTGTCCTATCACTTGGGCATCAAACTGTCCTTAAGGGTAGATTTTCTGTTTGTTGTATTTCCACCTTATTTAAAATGTAAAATCCTAATTGTAAGTGACAGGTTCATAGGTTAAAGTAGTTTGGGGAACTTCCATTATGGGAAGTAAAATCCTAAAAGCTTATTGGCATTTCAGTGAACTGATTTTATTTTATCTTTTCCTCCTTAGGAAAAAGATGACCACTTTGAATCTGTTCAGCTGAAATCTTCAAGATGCCCCAATATCTGAAGAGACAGTGCTATAGCTTTCAGACTGATGAGCAAGGACACCTGATCATTAGTTTTTCAGGACCCCTGTTAGGACTTGCTCTCACACCTGTTACATCTGTGATGTCACAGGGCAGGTGTACCACCAAGAGGAGGAGGCAGACATGCTGATTGCCTTATAACACATCACATAACTTTGTCAGACTACAGAAGACAGATGATCTGGGTCTCACTGAAGATAAAGCTTAACTCAGGAAGAGATTTAGCTGTATATACACATAACTGAAACCCAAGTTTTAGCCCACCAATGCACTGCTGATGCATGCCATATGATTACTGGGTAACTTTAATTCTTTATAATGTCTATATAAAAATATGTATTGGAAGGTAGACAGAAACATATGCCTTGTGTTTCTGCATATGTCTTGGTCTTGTAAGTTAGGGAAGATTTGAAAAAAAATTAAATTGTAGTTATTTTTCTTTTTATTTCTCCAAGACTTAAAAAGTTTTTTTTTCTATTAAAATGGTGAGTGACGAAAGACAATAAATTCTCATAGGATATTTTCTCTTGACTTCAGAAGTCTAGGATATCAGTAATATTTTGCAAAGTTATTTACTTGGGTTATCAAAGGTGATTATTGATTTTTAAAATTCCCCCTTTGTTGAAACTAGTACAAAGAATATAACTAATTGCTTGAAGGAATTTTTAGAGTGAGGGAATAAAATTCAAGAAAAAGCCTCAACTCTCCATTAATTCAAACAATTTGGTCTTATCAGAAATCAGAGGACTTAAAGCAATTTGAGTGTTGCTGAAGACTAGGGCTTGTGGACACCTTGTTAATCAGACCCCTGCACAATCATGAAGAAGGAAGAGGGATAGCTTGTCTTTAAGTACAGATAACTGTGCTTGTTTGGGCGGTTCAAGGTCTCTACAAATGTCCTTAACAGCAGGTGAATCCTTAGAGCTTTGGTGGTTTTTTTATTTTTCCTTTGCTATAAGACTTTGAGGATTATGAATTTCTTGGAAGATTTTTATTTTTAAGCTAATAAGGAAAAATTTAATTTTTTGAAATGCATACCCTTGTATTCATAATACAGATTTTATTAGCAGTTATGAAATACATATTGTTCCTATTCAAAAGCAACCCAGAAAATTGTGACATTCTTTATGATGAATTACGAGTATTAGTGTGACTTGGATATTATTTTTGGAAGAAATTTGATCAATTTTGTGTAAACTTTTAGAACGGGGATAACTTTCTTCACTAAGAGTATCTTGTCCATTACTAGTTTAAGATGTTCTGTTTTGTTTCTAGTAATCTTTACAGATATTAATATAAAAATTTAAAAAGATTTTTGATTGGTTGAAGGAGAAAAAGCCCATGGGAGGGTTTTAACTATGTTTTCTGTCTGAGGTGTTTAAATGACTTGTAATCTTTGATTCTGTGGGTGATGTAGTCTTTATTTTTGTGAAAAATGGGAGAAAAATGAATAAATGACTAGTTGTGCTTATTGTCCAGTGGGTGACACTGGACCTTTTTGGGACCACTGAAAGAATGATTGTGTGTGTGCTGTGCATGTGTATCTATTATTAATATGAAGTAGATGATGTCATGTTATGGTTTGTCTAAAATTGAAGAGAAAGTTACTTAGCATAATTTTTGCATTTAATTTCTTGGATTTTTACTTTTCCCATTTTTGTCCCACTATCAGAATATTGGCATTTTTTCCCCTAACAAAATAATGAGAATTTAATCATAAGAGTAAAAATACACTTGAAATATCATTCAGAGGAAGTGAGCAGATAGGTGCATACTGGACAGAGTCAGAGAGCTCCTACATCACCGTCATGCTCTTCATCTTCTGCTGTGCTCCTACATTACCGTCATCCTCTCCTTCTTCTGCTGTGCTCCACAAGCATGTTCCAAGCCATAGAGATAATTGGGATTTGCTCACAGGTAGTTCTTTCTTCACTTGTCACTGCACTAAAATCTCTGACATGTCAAAAATGCCTTAAATTTTAATGAACTCTCTGAAAATGCAGTTGGTATTGAAGAACTTATTTATTTTATTTCTAATTTTAGATATTAAATAGATTTTTGTCAGCTCAGTCCCATCTTTGGATTCCCGTGGCTTGTCATTTTATTCTAAGAGGTGAAGAATGGTGACAGAATATTATGAGAAGAATATGAAGACCAATTTTAGCTATCCAGTTCTGCTTAGTTTTATGTATGACCTTTGATAAGATCAGTGAAATGTTGAAATGTATAAACAAATGATGTGTCTATGACTTTTAATTGACATTTACTGCCCCCATCACTACTAGTGCTAGAAAAAATGTTTTGTTTTGTTTTTTTCTTTTCTAAAGGCATACTTTGGAGCCTTAAATACTTTATTAAGTCAACTGTTGCCTATAACATCTTAACTCTGTGTCAAAACATATCTAAGTCAATTTCCCACTGGATGAGAACATGTCTTCTATGGATAAGTTATTATGCCGTTTAACAATGTTGAGCAATGATATGTATTCACTTGATTTAAAAGATTGAATTTTATTATTATTGACCTTTCCCTGTTTTGGTTTCTAATAATCATATCCTTCTTAGGATTAAAAACGTTTCATAGTACTTCTGTGTAGACTTCTGTCGTTATTCTACCCCAAAATGGTGATCTGAGTCAGCACTGTAGAAGAATTACCTGAGTTCAGTTATTCACCATCTGGGTTCTCAGGTGGATAACAGTTGGTTTTTCTTCTTTAATCCCATCTGGCCAAGTGTCATTTGATGTCTTTTGGTCATTCCTAGTGGGAGGCTAATGTGTTGCTATTTTCCTCATGAGACCAGTTGCTTGGTTAGTGTGGGATGTGCTGCTCACTTTATTTTCTCTTATTGCTAGGTAGACAGTATCTTCTGAAGATGGGATATTGACATACAAAAATAGTATGGATTATTGAAACCTGGTACCAGAAGGACTTCCCTGGTATATTTATGGCATCTGTTCACGTAGGGTATACCTCGATGCCCACCCATTTATCAGATCCTGTTTTAATATGAAACTAAAAATTGTATTTAGTTTTTCTTTAATAATGTTGGCTCAGCAAATACCTCCAATTTTTTAAAAATGAAATGTCAATTAAGACCTTGGTTTGCTGGATTTTTTTTTTCATTTTCATAACTCCTGGAAGGGGGCTTCTGTTTAAAATAACTTACAAATTTTTATGAAATTGGAGTAGATTGGGAAGTATTCCCTTTATGTCAGATAGCTGATTTCAAAATTCTATTGGCTGCATTTCAAATAAAAAACTAAACTAGTAAGAATTATGTAAACCTGAGCCTGCTGCTGCAGAGCAGGGTAGGGTAGGTGATTGTCTCATCTATGGGTGTGTACCTTTGCCTCAGGTTCCAGTTCAAATCTGTCTTTTTCAAATCTGTCTTTGTGGCTTTCTTGCTCCTCGCCCCACAGCTTTTTTCAGACAGGGGACAGGATTTAAAATGATCTGGATGGGCAAGCACATGAAGCAGGGACTAGCTGAGAGAGCATGTGGACAGGAGGCTTGTAAAGATTACCTATCTCAGCAATTCATTACATCTGTCTTCTGTCTCAAAGTTTTAAAACAGAAACAACTTTTATTCACCATGTTAAATGTGGGTGGGCAGGAAAATCTATTAATATTTAAGCTGGAGAGAGCATAGTGTCCAGCAACTATTCAGAAATACAAAGCAAGCAGATAGCTGGCTTCTAAAGTTTTCCTTCATGACTTATTATTTAGCTTGGGATTCTTAAATTTAGAGAAGTTTTGTAGAGGGATCAATCAGGTTTACATTCTGGAAGGAGGAAATGTTACTAATGTGGACAAAAAGAGCTTCCAAATCTTTTTTTAAAATATAAAATGGCTTGCATTAAAAAAAAGATAGTATCTGTTTTCTCATCCATGTTGAATGCTCATAAAAATTATTTTTAGAGATTATATGCTAGATGGTACACTTTCTGATCAGAAACAAGGCTTGCAGCAAGGATGGAGAAAATGTCAATGCCTGTTAGCGCATTTTCAGTGTCCTGACAAGCCATAAAATACAGTGGGTAGAGATTAAACAACAGCCCTGAAAACCAAAGTGTTCTTGAGATTTGGACATACCCTGATTGCCTTGCTTTGAGATCCACAGTCAGCGTGATTGTTAGTAGCATCAGCTGTGCCTCTGAACAGCCCAGCTGATATTGCCTTCCTCACTGTCACCTTCCATCAGGGGATGGAGCTCATTCATTCTCATCAGCCTTGCTCAGCTGTTATCCCAAGCAGATGCTCCTTTGGAGTATGCCCATCTGGCTTTCCTACCAACTGCAGTCAGGGTGGGAAATAGTTTTGTTATTTAGTGTGTTTGAACCCGCTCTAGTTCACTCCCCAAATCTCAGGTACGTATGTGCATGTGAGAATTCAGAGTGGTGAGCACTCTTGTTTTAAGCATCTGGTAAAGTATAGCTGGATTGCCTAGGTTGCACATTCAAATGCATGCAGGAGAGAATTTTCAAGCATCCTATTTCCTTCAAGGCCAATCTTTTTGACCTTCATACCCCTGTTCATCATTATTAGCTATATTAAAAATAGTATTATTATATTTAACTATTTTAAGTACTGTCTCTCATATATTTAATTCTTCTTTTCCTCGCTTTAAATTTTTTCTTGTGCACTCAAAGCAAATACAACTGAGTTATCCACAGCTGTGGTGTAAGTTTTTCAACTGCATTAGTTTTTCTGTTGTGGGCTAAATAGTGACCTCTCAAAAATCTGTTTACATCCTAGCCCTGAACCCTGAGAATGCAATTTTATTTTAAAACAAAAACCCCACTACCACCCCTACCACCAAACAAATGACCTCTGCAGCTATAATTAAGAATGTCAAGGTGTAGCATACTGGGTTATCTAAGTGGTTCAAAATCTAAAGACACAAGACATTTTAAGAGACAAAGGACAAGACAGACACGGTGGTGAATATAATATGAAGACTGAACAGAGTTTGAAATTACATGGCCAGAAGCCAAAGCAGCATATAACTACCAGGTGCTATGAATTATTTCTTTGAATCTATAAGGCATTCCTGTCCTGCTGACTCCTTATTTGGGACAGAATAATTTTTATTGATTGAAGCTACATCACTTATAGCATTTTTCTCCCTTAATCACAAGAAGCAAATGTCCTCTCTGCCCTGGGACATGTTATAGGTACTACAGATAGATGTGTTCTCAATATTTTTTCCAACATTAATAAATTATTTGAAACTAAAAGCTTGATAGAAACAGGGGAGTATTTATTAAATTTTTACCCATACTATTCATGCCTTATTTTAGCTTAGTTTTAATATTTAAATTTAATGGTAAATTTGTGTGCTGGAACATCATTTTTAGGACCTGGAAAAGCAATGAGAAGTAAGATCTCCAGGATTTCTACTTCTCCATTTATCTTTGAAGGGCAAGAGTGAATTCCCAGTGGATTATTACATGCTTTTGAGTTTCTTTTCTAGTCATGATTGTTTTTGAACATCAAATCCACCAGACCTTTTCTGGCAGGTCACAGCTCTCTATTTAGGATATAGGAAAGCTTTTGCCTCATTTGGTAGCTGTCATATAGTCATATCTTTAAAAATTAATATGCACATATTATTATAACTGCTCTTACTGGTATCACTTTCTGCCAATTTCTGATCGCTATCATCTGTAACAAAGTGGAATTCCACTCACAACCCTCTGGCAGGGCCACAACTCAATTCAAATATGTGACTGTGAAGAAAAGCTCAGTTAGAGAATTACTTCCAACGTTAACAAAAGAAGATGACTTGAAATCTACATATTCAGATTACCTTGAGTGATCCAAAAGGACACCATGCTTGAAAACCTCGAAGGTTTTATTCTGGTTATCTTTACATTAATACAGATGCTTTTTATTTTGTACTGAGAAAAACAATCTGTTACACATAATGTAACTTTAATATACAACGTAGAAACTCACCCTAAATTAGTTACAACAAGAACCTACAAAAGACTTCATAAGAAAAAGGTTACCTAATATTGCCACTGTTTAGAGTTTTTTGTTTGTTTTGTTTTGTTTTTTAGTAGACTGACCCTGTCAGACCCTGTCATCAATGCTCAGCTCTGTAAACAATGGTTATTTTCATGTTGGGTGTTGTGTTATTAGGGGCACTAAAATCAGCCTAGAAAGTTGTAGTACATCACTATATACCGAACAGTCCTCAAAAATAATTTATTGTACTGTTTCTAAAAAAAAAAAGGAAAAAGTACTAGGATTGTTGTTTTGTTTCGGTGTTCTGGAGCATGTGAGCATTTTGTCTAACAGCCTAAGGGCATGAGAACTGAACTGCATGTCACAATCACAGAGATGAGGTTGTGGAGTCCAAGACTTCCCTTCCGTTGCACACCGTCGGGACATATGTGCTGGCAGAGGCTGGAAAACAAAGTGGGACACAAGGCTTAGTTGAGCAGGAAGGACATTTAGTTACTGGCATAATGCTCCCCGACACTAAGTAGATATTAAATTAAAAGGCCTACTGATTTATGCTGCAGTAGATAAAGTATCTAAATATTTTCTGTTCATTAGTTTGTATCCTGGAATGTATATTCTTGTGCCATGCCTGATTTATAAGCATTATCTTTGCAGAAAGAAATCTCTTGTGGGTAGAAACTTAGACCTAATCATCTATAAAATGGTTAAAATATACTGAATAAACTGTTGGGCACTAATTTTTTTTTAAAAGATGGTCAAATTATTTCTTATATTCAATAACTGTTATTAGTTTTGATCTTTGGTCAGGGATGACTCTTCTTTGGCCCCAGGGGTCCTGTGTGAACTCTAGTGATGTAGAAAACTGATATGAGTTCATGTCTGTGTTGTGTCAGCTCTGTGAAGTTGAGGGCAGGGGAGAACACTGACAGCTTTGGCTTTGTAGCAGCTCTTGAAATGAAGGCATTTCAAAGATAAGGGGCCATGGCTAACAACAATGGTGGTCGCAGTGCCATGGTGCTCATATAACATAGTAGTGTATAGTCATTCTTTTTATAATAGTTTTCTCAGATACAATTTGTACCTATTAACTTCTTCTTTTTAGGTCAAGTTTATCAACAGATTACCTACATTTATTTTGCACCAGATATCTTTTCATGGAATGCAGACATAAGCAGGAACCTCATTATTTCTTGGGATGAAACGATATGGTCAAGAGAATAGGTGAAAGTGAACTCATACCAGCTTTTAGGACTTTCCATCTATTCTAACATATATTCTCACTACAGGAACTGGATCACCAGGATACAGCCTGGTTACAATTAACAAAATATCTCTCTGTTCCTTAAACACATATGAACCAATTTTATTCTAAATTGTTCATGTTTGATAACAAATATATTATTGACTCATAAATTACTTCTTGTATAGCAATTTATCTAAACACAAAGGAGACACTGGTAGTGGGATTACAGCTTTTTCAGTATCTCAAGGGACCAGTCCCCATATTTAGGGGACTGACATCTTGTAGCAGGTCCGCCATAGCCAAGATGAAGTTTTGTGACTCAGTAATTTGAGTACACATGTGAGAACATTTTTGAACATAGATTTAGACTATATAAACTATTTTTCTTTGTAGCATCTACTAGCTTCAAACTCACGATCCCCTTGTCTCTGTCTCTTTAGAATTTTTCTACTTGCATGTATCACCACATTCAATTTTCTTTCCAAAATGACCATAAATCTTTGAGGGAAGGGAGGACACGTGGCACATTTTCTAAAGTTTCTGCTGGGAGGTAGTAGCAACATAGTATATGCTTAGCAAAATAGATGGAAAGCAGGTATGATAGTGATTCCAAATGTGAGAATTTTAGTAATTTAACTTTTCTCTATATTCATAGGCTTTGTGAAATCCTAGAATCAGTGGAAATTGGTAAAGTAAAAGAACAAGGAAAATGAAGCTCCAGACACTCCTCTCTGGAAGCAGAGGGAGCACTCTGAGTCAATGTGTGCTCTTTCGTAGTCGTTTCGGAATTCAATTCCATGAGCCTTCCTCTTCTTAGCCTTCCTTTCCTCAGTGAATGGTCTTCCCTTCTAGCCAAGACCAGAAGTCTAAAATTCATGCTTGATTTTTAACCTTTTTCCATTGCTAACCTATCATTAAGTGTAATTAGCTCTAGCTGTATATCTAACTAACAGGCATGTCCAACCCTGGGCAAGCCACTATTAATTATGTATGTATGGAGACTGACCAGAGTGGTAGATATGACTTACGTTTCTCCTGGTCATTTGTTTTCTATGTGGCATTAAGACTATAGTCCTCCCTGCACACACAGACTCAACCAACCATAGATTGAAAACACTCAGGAGAAATGCATACTGATCACATTCAGAATTTATCTTACAAATAATTCAAAGTGATGACTATTTATACAGCAGTCACACTGTATTGGCTGTAATAAGATACCTAGAGATGGCTGAAGTTGACTGGAGATGTGCATAGGTTATTTGAGAGTTGGACTACTCATGAAGAGGCTGTTCTGAAGTCAGTTCCCCGGATATTGAGAGGCAGCTAATCAGACATTTCCCATAGCATCCGTTCCGCTTTAACTTGGGTTTGGAAATCTCAAATAATTGAGCTGTTTCTTTCTTTCTGTTTTTCACACATCCTACCCATTCCTCCTCCACTTTGCTTTGTTCCCCAAATAGTAATCATGTTCCTCAATTTTGTGTCTTTGCCATAGCTATGGCTTCTATGAGAAACATTCTCTCTGATTATCCCATGATGCCTCACTTATGTTACCCATAGCTGGGATGTGGCCTCCTTAAAAAGATGTTCTTCAACCAGCCCAATCTAAAGCAACTCTCTGTCATATCACCGTGCACAGCTGATGCTTCTGGATTTCTCTCCCTCTTCCTCTTTACTGTTGCTCAAAAAACACATGGGAGCCCTACTTATTTGTCTCCAGTATATATTGCATGAATAGACTTTCTGTAAATATTTTCTGAGAGATTACATAAATGTTTATATTTCTAAGAATGAGGAGACCAGTGGAAGTCTTCAGAAGGAAGAGGCACATTCGTGAAGGCTGTAGGTAGCCTTGTTTAGGACAGGAGGATGTTTGGAGAGATGACTAGCAGTTACCCTTGCAAAGAGAGCTGAGGGGAGAGCTCCTGATGATAGGCATATTGCCATTGGCATTTTGACTAATTCTTTTAGCTTTTCTAGGATCAAGTTTTATCATTTCTTTGCAGGCTTTTTCTTTCAGAGATTGAAGAGGAGTGGTGATATGTAATGACGTAAAGTCAAGGATAACAAAGGTCTGACATGCTGATGCCTCTGTCCATCTTGTGTCCACTCTATGCTTCTCTATGCTTTTCTTTAGACCATTTCATAAAGCTGTTCTGATGTGCCCAGACTGCTGTGGAAGGTGATGGAACTCTGTTCTTTCAAGGACTCTTTCATGTCAGTTTTTTCTAGGGGTGTTAAAGGAAGCACCTTTGCCAGAAAACAAATTTTACATCTCCTCACAAAATAACAATAGCTAAAATGCCCATCAGACTCTCTCTGCAGGAATTTCCCCCAGACCCTTTTTAGTGTATTGAGGCTCCTCCACTTTGTAAACTTCTGCTTTTCTTTTACTGTTTCTTTGTTGCTTTGGCCATTGCATTTTATTATGTAAAAAAAAAAACCCTCCCTTTTTTTGCATATACTGCTGAATATAGTAGAAGAAATTATAGTTTTATGAGTTTACCATCTTAATTGCTTTGCATTTCATAAATATTTTACATATACTTTCCATATTAGCCCATCTGTTATTCTGCAAGATCGTAAAATATGTAGAAATCAAAATATTGTCAGTGTGTGTGTGTGTGTGTAGGTGTGTGTGCATGAATGTGTGCATGTGTGTGTGTGTAGGTGTGTGTGCATGTATGTATGCATGTGTGTGTAGTGTGTGTGCATGTGTGTGTAGGTGTGTGTGCGTGTATGTATGCATGTGTGTGTAGTGTGTGTGCATGTGTGTGTAGTGTGTGTGCATGTGTGTAGTGTGTGTGCATGTGTGTGTAGGTGTGTGTGCGTGTATGTGTGCATGTGTGTGTGCATGTGTGTGTAGGTGTGTGTGCGTGTATGTGTGCATGTATGTGTGCATATGTGTGTGTGTGTGTTTGCATGTGTGTGTGCATGCACTTGTATTCTTGTGATGAGCCTTTGTTGTTGTTCTGATGAACTTCTTCTGATGAGGTTTTTTAATGGTGTAAATTTGGGCCATTTTCTTAAGTGTGGCTAAGCAGATTTCTATAATCATTCTGTCTGCAGGAAACAATTATCATGCTGGCTTCTTTTAGGCTTTCTGGGAATATGAAGCAAGCAGCAGCTGTTGTCTGTTCTAGGCTAAAGTGGTACTTTTTGCCACTCAAAGTGAAAACTGAAAAAAGCTGGAAGAGACTTTGTAGGTTTCATTATTGATTAAAAAAGAGGACAATTTGCACCTAAGAAAAGACACATTTTACTTTACAGACATGGTGAAACATTGGTCAGTTCAGCGATGTGGCAGCCATGGCTCCTTGTGCGAAATCCACCTCCTTCCCACTGTTCATACATGGGCTGGCCAGGTTTGAGAGAAAATTATGACTTTTTTCATGTAATCAGGCTCTTGATCAATGCTAAACATATTTCTTGAATAGATTCTTCTGTATGCCAAGCCTGTTAGTCAACTGACTAAAAGACTGGCTCCTGAGAATTATTGCCTTACCAAATGCTGCAGCATATCAGACTTGGAAGAAAATGAACATTTCAGCAGAGCAGACATTCCTGCTTGCTCCTATCTATTCAGTTTTCTCTTTCTTGGTGACCTCTACTAGTTTTTCTCAGAATAGTCATGGAATCCAGTTTCTAGAAGCTGTATGATGCCTTTTCCTCCTCCTTTGTCATTAAATCTGTGTTCCCACTCATTTTCTCAATTTTTCTCATCCTCATTCAGAAGAAGTTTATTTGGAGGTCAAGATGTGCTGCCAGAGATGGTTCAGTCTTGCTTTGGTCAAGACTTCAAGAGAAAGGCCGGCTATTCACAGTTAAGACATTGGGGGTAATTTTAGACTAACTTCTCAGGAAGTATTTACTTCTACTAATTAAAAAACTATTAAAACTATTAACTAAAACCTAAAAATAGATCTAAAAACTATGAATATAGAACAAGATGAAAATTAAACTAATATTTTCCAAGTGAAATTTATAATTCTACAAAAGCTAAGACTTTTTCATTCTGAGAGATGGGTCATCGAGAGAAGCTATGTCATATATAATTTGTGTTATTCCTGATAGATTCCCATATGAGCAGCTTCCCTTGCCTTTTTTTTTCAGCCATCTACCTTACTCCATTGTACCTCATGATGTTGTTTTCAGTCATATCCTTTTACTGTTTCCCTTCTTGAAGTATGAAAGTAAATGCCCTGTAAACATCAGGTAAATGAAAGCGCTTTTTAACTCTGCATCTCTTTTTTCTCACTAATTCTGCATTCTTCTTATCCACCTCTAATTTGCACAGCAATGTTTTCTTTCTTTCTTATCAAAATGTAAATGAAAGTTCATTCAAGGATCAGAGGTTCACTGGCCTTGAGAGTCCATTAATGTGGGGTCTGTGTACCACTATGCCTAGGAATCAGTCTGAAGCTGCAGCCTCAGCTGCTGTAATTCTAAACTCTAAAATACTATGCCAGACACATGTTCTTTTGTCTGGTGGAGCTAATCACATTCAAACTGTATACTGCCTGTAAATATTTCATTTGTTTCCATTTCTGCCATCCTGGTCTGAGCCCTGGCATCTGTACAATGCAGTAGACTCGGTGATCTCTGTCTGCTCCCTGTGTGGCTGTCTACTCTCATAGACACAATGGTGCTTGGAAGGTCGGCTTGTGCCACGTCTCAGGAACAGTCTAGAGCTGTCCCATTTCTTTCATTGTAAAAGCAAATGGTTTTACAATTATATTATCCACTTACTTCTTGCCACTATGGTTTTCTTGGTTCCCGATCCCTCAACTTGGGGCCTTCCCTCTTGCCATCCCCACACCTAGAAGGTATTTCTTTCAGATATCAGCTTGACTTTCTTCCTTTGTTTCTTTCGTGTCTTTGTGCAGAATGCTGCCTAAGCAGATGCCATCCTCAGCCATGCTATATAAACAGTGATCACTCCACCATCTCCTCTATGCCTCATATGCCAGGTGGAATATATCCCTTCCCCTGTGAAAGTTTCTTTACAGTTCTCACCAATACCAGTTTCATGCTGTCTTATTGCTCTGTTTGCATTCCTCCTCTGGCCCATTAGCATGATAAGACCATGAGTATAGAATTTATGTTTCATCATTAGCACATTCCCTGCTGACTAGAGGTGAACTCTAGGCTCAAAAATGTTTCTTCAATGAATGGATAAAAGATTGTTTATATATTTACATATTTCCCTGGTATGAAAACCCTTCTAAAGAGCTTCTGCAGTCATACCATGTGAGGCAGAAATTATACACACACCTCATTGTTTCTCATGAGGAGAGACTCTTCATGCTATATTGGACACACAAATATCCCCATTTAGTGACATTCCTGATGATTTTATTTAAAGTAAAATAGAAGTAGGGAAGATAAATTAGAAAAGCAAATTGATATTTTGCTTGTTTTGTTCTAAGGTACTGAGCACCTAAAACAAATTACAGACAATGGTCAACAACAAACACAGTTTTCTTTTAAAGTTAACATGTTTGCATAATTCTGGACATGTCTGTGTTCCTAAAGGCATCTAACAATGCAGGGGTTACATGAACTGTGCTTTACTGGAAATAACTCTAATATAGTGTTGAACTCTTTGGTTCAGGAACTCTTCCTGTAATGCTTCCTGTTCAAAGGTACACCACAGAAGGTGAGAGGAGGCAATGCCATTTAATTCAAACAGACAACTTACTGAGAGGAAGCCTACTTGGACATAAACATCCAGGCATTACTAGTATTATTCTTTGTTTCCATCAAATTACTCTTTCTGGAACAACTGGGCCTCCCTTCTGGAATATTGTGCCTTGTCTATGTGTACTGTGGTGCTGTGAACACCTAGTCTACAATGGACATGATATATGATGTTGGACCTCTGGACATGGGCTTTGGAGAGAGGAATTTATAATCTGGATGCTAGAATAAGATACTGCTGAGTGTGGAGAAAAAAATTAAACCATTTATTTTTCAGGTGTTAAGATTCTCATTATCATAATATATATATATTTTTAAACTGAGCCAACGTAGAGAACCCAGAGAGCCCAGGGGAGTCATAAAAAATCTTTTGAGAGTTTTAGTTATGACTTTATTTGCAAATTTCTTAAAGCATCTATGAAATGGGGAGGGTCCTGCTTTTTCATCTGAAAATATAGTTATTAGAATAAACTTAGCAGCTTTTCCAGTTCCAGTCTCTGTGGTTATTTTTCTTACGGGATATTAGAAAGAGATTAGGATTGGAAAAGAACAGTTACAAAGTAATACAATGGCAACATTAAACAGGAGAGACTGGAGCTACAAGTCTCTGGTACTTAGAGGTTTACTTAGGACCACACAGGCTGTCCTCCCACCCTCATGGAATGAAGGTGTGAGAGAATCAGAATGAAATTCTCAGATTGTTGTGGACTTTTCAAAGGGAAAAAGAGATGGCCATCTATTTGAATTGGATGAATTTTGTTTATCTTGCCTGCAAGCAGATGGCTTAAGTTTCCGAATGCTCTGGGCTCATTATGCATTCTCCACTGATTCATGTTTACAATATACTTTGCCTGTAGTGAGGACCACTATCAATTCAGTGTGTGTCATTCAAGAACATGCTGATTTTTCTGGACAAGCTGTTACATAGTGTCATTACGAGACTTTTAGAATCTACATTGTAGGCCCATGACACTATTATTTTTCTAGAGCTGAAATGTTAAAAAGAAATTTGGGCATTATATGGTATATCTGAATTTATGAGGCTGCATTCAAATTTCAGCAATGGTTTGTATTCTGTTCATTAGGGAGCTGCCAAAGCTTAACTACTAGTATGCACAAAATTTTATTCTCATATGCTTGCTTTCTCTTGCTGAAGCTCTTTAGGCAGTGTCTCTAGAATATTGTTCACTTGATCTTCTTATACTATTTATCTCAATTTATAATATAAAATTACTTTGCAATAAAGACGAGTTTCTGTTAATAGAGCAGTTCGCGCAGTATCACAAAGACAGGTAACTTTCTGGATAAAATTTGGACATAGAAAATTAATTTACATCTGGCTAAAGTTCCTCTAAGAACCAACTCTGGGCATCATTATTTAGTAGAAGTCTCTTGGTTGATTGTAATGATAATAACATTCATACATGTAAATGATCTTTTTGAGAAAGAGAAATAAACATCCCCACAGGACCAAGTTCAAGGATTTAATAGTTCTATAAGATCCCAGGGCACACTTCATTTCTCATCTCTGTGCTGATCTATGCAGATCCTAAACCACCTGTATAGTCCCTGGTGGGTTTGACCTTCATGTGGCAAATGTGTCTGTGTCCCCTTCAACATTATGCAGTTCCATTTACATCCCCAGCACATCATCTCACTTTTCTGTCTTGGGGAACCAGCTCTAAGAATCACCTTTGCTCCCAAACTAAACAGAATAAAGAATGATTTTTTTTTAATCTTGCTGTGTAGGATGTTTTCTTATGTGATTGGGTGTGGGAGCAGCAGAGCAAGGATGAGTTTAGGATGTCAAGTTTTATTTCCCTTGGAAGCAGCAGTCTTTATGAGTGGCCAGGTGATTCTGTTCTTAAAATGATTTCCTTGGAGAGTTCCAGAGGGAGCCTAGCAAACAACTGTTGTAAGTATGTGGACAGTGGTATCCTAGGAACCAACTGCAAGGGTATGTGGCTATTGGTGTCATAAGGCAAAGCATGGGGATGGTCACTCTCTGAACCCAGGGTCTGTCTCCACTCTGAAGGTCATGAAGTAAGTATTAGCTGCCTACCTGATATGAAGCCAACAAGTCTGCTTACTGCTGCATTCTCAGAAGCTTTCCCCTAGATTACCTCCTTTGAAAGGCTACATTTTCTGTTACAAACTGGATTTTGCCTTTGTCTCAGATCATAGGAATCAGAATATTTGTAGTGGAGCCAGGAAATCTCTTTTTCAAATGGGAGCCATTAAGCAGTGGGTATAATTAAAGGAGAAATGTTAAATTTATTTTTATTCTGGCCTCCACTGTATATAATTAAGCAGATGTAAACTGAAGTATCCTTTTGCACATAACAATATGCAGAATATTTTCTGGTGATTGGTTCCCCCAAAATGTCGTTAGTCCCTTCTTCCATATTGACTTCTGAGTCTGGTCATACTTTTTCTGTTTATAGCAACTTCACATTAACCTATAGTTTCCTGTTATTAATGATCTTAGCTTCTGGGAAGAGGCTATCCAGAGCTCCTAAGTGACATGTTGTGTCTGACACTGTCTCACCAAAGAACAGAATAGGAAGTAATGTGGCTGCACCATGAGACAGTCTAATCCCTGAACAGAGCACAGCACAGAATTCATGGAGGATTTGGAGAGTCCAGTATAACTAAAACAACCACAGATTCCCTCAGAGTTGGTCTAATCCCTCCCTTTGAATATGGGCAGGCTATGTGCTGTCCTTGAACAGATATCATACAAGATATGCTGTGTGGGTTTCCCAGTTGGCCAGTTTCACTGGAGCTTTTACCCAGCATGCTCTCTGGAAACCCACATGAAGAGGCTTCCCACCAGGGTGCTAAGCATAGGTGTGAGACTAGGATGCTTCCTTCAGATCAGCTCAGGCTCAGCAGGAACACCACAGGAGGATGCCAAGTAAGGCATTATGAAGCAGATGAACTGCCCACCCAAGGCCTGGCTGAATTCCTGATTCACAAAACCATAGGAGGTGCTAAGAGAGTTATTTTAAACCATTTGGGCTGTGAAGCTTTTTATGTAGAAAATAATAACTGAACATTGAAGTGAGAGGTAACACCCCACTTTCATTTATGTGTGGTGTATTTCTTTTACCAATGAAAAAAGTTCAAAATCAGCAATAGCATGAATATCAATCAGCCAATGGAATAAATCACCAGTATGGTGCTTACTGGAAGGCCAAAAGTTACAGTTGTTTCTTGATGTCTGTAAAGGATTGGTTACAGGATCCTTTCCCTCCTGTCTCCCTACACACATACACTGAAAGCTGAGCAAGTCCCTTTTGTAACATGGTGTTTGTCTGAACTACACTCATCTCCCGGACACTCCACACCATCTCCAGATTACTTATAATTAATACACTGCGCACAGCTGTTGTACTGCATTGTTTAGAGAATAATGACTTAAAAATTAGTCTGCGTACATTTAGTGCTTTTATGCATTTTCTCTTAAGTATTTTTATCTATAGTTGGCTGCATTTGGAGATTTAATATCAGTGACTATGCTCACACTCTAAGGAAAATAACGGAATTAGTCAAGAGGTTTATTGGGGGAGGAGGGAGGGAAAAATGGGAATGAAAGGCCATGTCGGAGGAGTGGGGACAGGAGAGAGGCAGGGAGGCAGACAGACAGACACAGAGAGGGAGAAGACAGGAGGAAGAAGAGCCGTAAGAGAAGAAAGGGCAGGAGACAAGGTATGAAAAGCAAGGGAGGGAAGAAGAGGCCAGAGAGCCATCTGTTCCTGGCAGGCACTTTCAGGGGTGCACATGGCTCATTGCTGCTGGCAGAAAAGCACCTGTCGACAGGTGATGATGTAACTGCTTTGCTGGCAGAGGCAGGCTGCTGCCACCGCAAAAACTAACACCTAGTGGATTCACAGCAGCTGAAGAATTTGTGTAATTTATAAAGCAGTGTATTTCACAGTATTTGAGGGGGAATGGATATCAGCTATGCTGTATTCACACTGAGGAAATAGGCACAAGGATACAAAGATAATAAAGGTCTGCTTTCAATTCTTGCATGACAACAGGAGAGAAATGGCATATTCACATACAGAAGTGGATTTCACAAGTGAGCAATAGTGATTCAGAGTTAATAACCGCATTTTACCTGGTGCATGCACATAGCTCTTAGTGACTTGCCCTCATGTTTGTCTTTGTTTTAAAGCAATAGATCCTAAGATTTTGTATTTCTTTTCTTTTTGAAACACACTAATTAAATCTCCCCCTACCCATTAGTTAGTTATACCTCCTAGGGTATCAAAATACTGCCTTAGACACTAAGCTTCCTGGGCGGGGCTCCATCCTAACTCTTATTGTTAGCACTCATGCTCATAGGCCACTGGAATAGGGTAATTTTCAAGAATTTAATGATTGAATAAATTTCATAAGAGTAGCTTTAATTTATTAAAATGGAAAACATTTTCACTGTGAGTCAGGAAATTCAAGGTCACCATGGTGCTAGTCCTGAGTTACTGAGGTCTAGTTATAGGCTTGGTGTGGTGGTACAAACGTCAGGAAGCAGGAGAATCTGAGACTGAGGCCAACCTGGTCTACAGAACAAGTTCCAGGATAGCCAGGGGTACACAGAGAGACCCTGTTTCTAAAATTTTGTTAAAGACTTAAAACTATGTTGTTCCAATAATAAGCAAGAACTTTGAGTTATAAACAGACACAAATAACTTCTCAATTTTCTTAGCTGCAAAATAGAACTTCTAGTATCTGCTATCACAAGGCTAAAATAAATCAACAAAAATAAAGCTACTTTAAACAATTATACATGGGTGTATTTGTTATTTCGGCAATTTAAAATGGATGTTGTATAAATTCTTCATTTTGTTAGAAAATACTGCTTCATTGACTGGGATACATTATTTAGACCAATCCTGTTGAGGTCTGGAATACTCCACACATGCTCCGTTGGGTAGAAACCAACCTAAAGCACTAGCTTGGCCATGTTCAGGTTATCTATGGAGCCACAGCGGGTCTAGGGTGGCCCTAGCACAAGATCTTTTTGTGTAAATGAATATTTTGCAGTTTTCAAGAAGAGGATTTGATCGGAGTTCAGCATTTTTTCCCCAGAAATTTAATAATTCCCACAATGGGAACATGCTGCTAGTTCTGAGTTACTGAGGTCTGGTTTTAATGTTAAATTGTTTCAATCAGACTTAGGAGTTTTGAGTTATCAACACACCCAAGGGAAGCGTGTCCTATTCAGTCTAGGGTAGGTGCTTCTTCCTTTTCCTTATGGAAGCTATTTAGTGAGGTGCTTAATAGCCCAGCATGCTTTCTGGGAGGGGCAGCATGGTACTGTAGTTAGGTATACTGGTTCGACATCCAGAAACACTTGTGCTGAGTTCTGATTCTGGTATTTTAAAATTACTGCTTCATTAATTGGGGTAATCATGACCCTGTTAAGGTTTCTTTATCTCAAAAAGTTGTGAACATTAAATAAGATATAACATACACACAAAGTATTCAGCACAATGTCCATCATGCAGAAAATGGTGAATAATTCTGTTCATGGCAGCATTATTTTTATTGTCAGTTTTTTATTGTTTGAACTAGTTAACTATAACCATTTTGTTTAGTCAAGAAATGAACAGATTTGTTTGGAAATAAGCACGTTTCACTATTTTATAGGTTTTTTACTTCATCATTGGGAAACCTTGGAGTTTAGTAGGAACTGGTGGATCCATAGATCACAGCAGCTCAGGGCTGAGGAGATAAGGGTATAGGATGATCCCAGAACATAAGCGTGCTCCCACCTTGTCAGTCTTTCTCTGCTGAAGGAAAGATTGCCTTGTTAGCGAGACTGAGGCACTAAATCTCACTCCATGATGTTGAGCTATTTTGTTGTACTCTTTTGAATTGACTGGAGACAAAGTTGTGAAAACATTGTGAAGCAGTTGTTTGTCTCTGTCATTTCAAGACCCCTCTCCTCTTATGACTCCGCTCCCTTCTCTCCCACCCTCTCAGTGAATTTTCCCTACTTTGAACCACAAATTCACAGGAAATGATTTAAAAGCTATCTGTTTCAGATACATTTGTGCTTTAGAAAACTTGAATCGTGTGTTTTGGAATGACAGTGTTTCAGTCACTATCTTAGCCATGAGAATCTCAGAAGGAGAAAGAACAGTGGTCTGGAGAGAGATCCTAGAACCCTGCTACATAGCCTCTCAGCTGTTCTCAGAGAGAAACCATTGTGGCAGTGAATCAGGAAGATCTAGTCTAAAGTCTCGTCATGGATGTTAGCTGGATTTCACTGTGGTTAAACATGAAGGGAATGAACAGGTATCCATTCTCCAAATAAGATTCTCCAAATCTTAGCTCCAAATCCCTCTCCAATCCTTAGCTTCTTTCTCTATGTTAACAGAAGTGTCTGAATCGTTGAAAAGGGTGGTATCTACTGGCAGCATTTCCTGATGAGTTCTTCCCTTGCAAGATGTACCCTAAGCATGTGTGTGACTTTGAACATTCTTTAGCGAACACTTCCCTCTAGTCACTGAGTGAAAGTGAGACGGGGCAATTCAGTGATTCTACTAAGGCAACCCAGGGGACTATTGCAGAAAGATTAGAAGGCTGGTCCTATAGTCAAAAGCTTAACTGAATTAATAGGTTGAATGTCTTTCTTCCCTGACAGACATAACCTGGTACCCAAACAGAATGTTGAATCTTCTGTAATGTACTGTATCCTTAACATATAGCTCAGTCTGATACACATTCTAATTTAATATATATATATATGTATATATATATTAGAACTTATTCACACTGATCTGAGATTCTCTATGGGGACAGGCATGTTTTGTTGTGCCTGCTGTCCTGGCTCCCCATATGAGGCCAGTTTACGAATGAATCGATGTTTAGTTTCATACTTACACTGAGAATATGTGGTGGCAGTCCCACTGACACTGAACCTGTTGAGGTGAAGCCGGTGTGTGACCACATTCTTCTGGGGTTGAAACAGGACAATATGTACCTTGGGGGCAAATAAACAGCCCAAGACCACGAAACCACTCAAGCTAACGGAGATGCACATTGTTGTCGTCTGTACCTACAAGAAAGATTGGCTGAATGAGGGTCCAGCTATAAATTTCATCATGTAGTCAACTAAAGAGAATACTGAGACAAATCCTAGTCAGAAAATGAGAATCGGTCATAACTGTTCCTTTCATAGCTAAGTCTACGTGCTAATTATATTGGCTCTTCTGTGTTTGGGATAGTCATGAAAATATTGTTTAGGATTTCAAAGCAAGCATCATTTGTGTGGGTTGCTTCTGACTGCTTGCCAGCACTTCACATAGATTTCCTGGTTTTCTTTATATTGGTATAGTGATATTTCTGCAAAGCCAGTGAACTCAGAATCTTAAATATTCATAATTATACACAAATATACATAAATATTCAGTGCTGAAAGGACTAGACAGCAGGTGGTTATCATCAATGAGCTTGGCTTGTTCAAAGTTTGCTCGTCCAGGTCCTTCAGTTAGTCACATAATTAAAAGTCTGTTTTATCTACAACTCTCCTTGCTATTTTATATACTAGTTCCTATGGCCTTGCCTATATCTTCAGACGTATAGCCAACATTTGACAGAAGTAATCATTTCCATATTTTAGCTTCCTAGACATATCCCTCCCTGCTTGGAATCTCTTCTATCTGAACTTTAAGGTCTAGGGTGTCTTAGACCTCAGTTTTTTAATATCTCCTCTTTATCATTAAGTTCTTATCTTATAGATATCTGCTATATCATTTACATTTGCTAGTACAGACCTGTTCTGTATGCTTCTATATTTACATATTCAACTGTCACTATTACATTATGTTTAGTATCTAATAGAAACAAAGGAAGTTCATGTAACTTAAGGCTGACCTTCTTTCCTAAATATTCCAGTCTTAGTGACACCAAATGTATGAAAGAATGGGAGTCATTTTTGAGACTGTCTTTAAACTTGCTCATCCAATCCATTAACAAGTTCTGTCAGGAAATAATTCTGTGATGGTTTTCTGTTTCTACATATTTTCTAAGCAAAGGCTCTAGCTACCTCTGTTCTGAACTTACTTTTCATGGATATTCACAAAAAGAACTTTAGAAAATAGAGTGTGCTCCTAGTCAAGAGGCCATTGTTCCATTGTGTGATGAGGGAGACTTGGAGACTCCTGTGCATGCTCACAGTCTGGTTATTGCTGTTATTGCTGCTGTTAATGTCAGTCATAGTTTTTGTTAGTTTTTGTTTGTTTGTCTTTTATGGATTTTTAAAATCAGCATCAGTGAAGCTGGTGTGATAACTTGTTATCTAATAAGTAGAATAAAATATTAGACACTGTATTTGGCAGTTTTGGCAATAAGGAAGGAGTTTTAACTGAGATAGACTTTTTAAAAAAGGAAATATAAGCATCTCAAGAGACAAAGAAACTCCATAAAAATCAGCAACAAACATGTTGCAAAAATTGTATAGTTAACCTGACATACTCAAACAGCACTCTACTCATTGCCTGTTAAGTGGGAAGATCTGGAGAGGGGATTGAGTGTTGGGTTATAGACAAAGGGTTGAAGGAGAACAGCTAGTCCCACAGTTCTGTTTCTGAATTTTTCTGGGATGGAATAGGGTGTATTTCTTCACAGCAGAAATCAAGTCTATTTGATGCTAACAACTTAATATTGTTTGTTCTGATTGGGAAGAGAGTTTTACTTATTCTCACAAAGAAATCGCTAATCAGGAAGAGAGGGACCTTCAAGAAAGGCAGAGTGGACAGGTCCTCTGAGCTCTGGCTGACTTTCTTGGGAAGCTGAGGGTACAGGGCACTTGGTACGTGTTACAGAAGGATGGCCACAGTAGACTTTCTCAAGGCTGATCTTTTAAAAGTAATTTTCAAGTTGACAAAAGTTTCAGTGTTTACAGTGGAATCTGGGTGCAGAAAAAATCGAGTGCATTTCCCTGGGACAGAAACTTCTAGGATATCCTCAGAGAGGCACTCATTGGCATTTGTGCTCTACCTGAGTTGGGCGGCTTCTTCTTTTCTATTTTAAAAATTGTTTATTTATTCTCATTGCCAGTTTAATTCATGCACATAATACTTGTTCTTTTTCCAGTGTGTTCCCTGGCCTTGTTTGCCCTCTCTCTTCCACTGAACCTTCAAAGAACTGTCTTCCTACTTTTATCTGTTTTGTGTGTGACCCACTTAGACACAGTAGCCTACATGAGCATGGGTGGAAGACTATTTACTAGATAAACAACTTGAAGAAAGCAACAAGTATTCTGTCAGCTGTTATAGCCTCTCAGGGAGGGGTGGAGCCTCATGAGCCTCCTCCCCCTTGGCTTGTGTAGGTCATGTGTGGACACCGCAGCAATGATGAGTTCTTCTACAGGGTTTTCTGAACCTGCACATGCATGTGTCTGTGTATGATGTAGATACCGCATTTAGACCCAGCACTCCACAGTCACTTAATTTCTCCATTCTGTCCAGTTGTGAGTCTCCGTATTGTCCATCACCCATTGAAAGAAGCAGGGTCTTGGATGAGGCTTGAGAGCTACACTAATATATAGATATAAACATAAGTGTTCAGTGGGTGGGTTGGTACTACACTCATTTAGCAATAAGTAGTAATATACCCACCTGGAGACCTGTGATCTCTCCACCTATGCATTCTTGGCCAGCTTTCCAACACCGGGCATGAGTTTCTTCTTGTGGAGTGAGCTTTAAATTTGAACAGAGGTATTCTACATGGGAGATAATACTTCCCCAAGATACAGATGATTAAACCAGAGTCTGAGGGACAGATGTGGGATACTTATCTCCCTTTGAGAAGCCTGTCAGGGAAGTCTTAGAAATAAAAATACAAGCTATTGGTGTTGCTCTTGGCTGCCTACCGGATCTTGTAAGAGCATATCACTGAAGACAGGGCCTGGAGAAACTAGAACTGCCTTAGAAGCCACATCCTGCTGGCTAGCTTTTATCATCCCCGAGGTGGCTCTGCAGGTCACTTTGAACATTCAGGTGCACAAAAACAATAGACCCACCCAAAGCTGTGCTGCCAGTGGCTCCTGACAGCTTATTGGCATCGGGTTGCACTATCCCTCCACAATACTTGGCTCCACCATACTCTCCACCATGATTTTAGTTGCTTTAGGAGAAACACGCTGGAGGTGATGGCCAAGTTCTTTCCATTCTTGAGGGTGGTAGAAGTCTACCTGCACCAGATGCAATGTGCTGGGGAACTCAAGAGAGAGGAGAAACTCTGATTTCTATGTCATTCTGGCCCAAATCATCGCCATGCCTAGCATTTTTTTTTTTTTTAACTTGTGCTGTAGGGCCTCGCCAAAGGAAAGACACTTATTTTACATGCAAATTGAAGGGGACACTGTCAACTCAGTAATTAAGAGAAATTACATTGTAATGTCATATTTTTAAAATTTTACTTATTTATATATTTTTTAGGTATGAGTTCTCTGTCTGCATATATGCATACATATATACCAGAAGAGGGCACCAGATCTCATTATAGATGGCTATGAGCTACCATGTGGTTGCTGGGAATTGAACTCAGGACCTCTGGAAGAGCAGCCAGTGCTCTTAGCCACTAAACTATCTCTCCAGCTCTTAATGTAATGTTTTTTTAAAATCAAAAATAATGCTGAAATTTGTGATGAGACAACACAACACTAAGAATTAACCTAGGAATGTGCTCATTGCTGGTGTTGTGTTTTAGCCTAGTCAATCAACTCAGGAAAGTTGGACCTCTTTCAATCAGGGCATGTTCAGGTGTCCCTGAGTCCAGTTAGCATTACTTTTTAGAAACTGGAACCCTGGGGTCCTACACAGACGCCGACACTATTTGCTGTTGTGGCTATGATAAAGTCCTTTGAATCTGAATCAGTGGACGTGTGTGCTGTGACTTGTCCCTGGAACTGTGGCAGGTTACTTTGGTAGATTGCAAATATTTAAAAGCCTTTCAGAATTCTTGAGGGTTTCTATGTCCATTCTACCCTCTCAAATGCTAACTGTTGGATGAACCTGCCGTAGTCCCTGTACCATCAAGCAGGCTCAACATTCTCCATGCTCCTTCTTGCCTTTGCTTTCTCCTTCATGGCATTGGACCTTGATTTCATTCACCTAAAAATCTCCCAATGGTTTCCTTTTCCATAGAAAATAAAATTTATTATTCTTTTCTATGTCCTACATGATTTAGCTTTCTAGCAAACCTCTTAGATCAAATAACTCTTGTGTTTATACATTAAACTATAGCTGTCCAGGCTTTTCTACCCTAACACATTTCTGCATGAGAACAACAAAATGGGCTTTAAAAATATTATTATTTTTATTTTATTGTGAAACTCTGTTCACACCCTTTTGTGGTTCACATATTTTTGCCTTTGATTTTGCTTATCAAGTTATGATACCCCTATTAAAGATTTTTATATTTTTATATAGTATTTTAAAATATCTGAGCATTAAAAATATCTGATCAGTACTCTAACACTGAAATTATGTTCCTCATTTGTACTGATTATTACTGAATGCAGCCCATAGCTTTCATGCATACAGTTGTGAATAATCTGAATCAGAGACAGTAGACTTTGTCAGCCTCTTAACATGTGTTTTAGTTTTTTCCTTTGAAACATTATTTTAATTAATAAAAATAACAGATATATATTTTAAAGCATATTATACATATATTTTAAAACTTAGTAAATTACTTTTCTCATGTCATATTAAGGTTAATCATGGTGTATACATATGTATATAAGATATATTAAAATTTAAAAATATTATAATATAAATAAAATTAATAAACACATATTACCTCACATACTTACTTTGTGTGGGGAGAACAAATAAAGTGTACTTTTTATACTCTCAAGAATGCAGTCTATTGCTATTCATAATATTCACCATGATGTACCATAGACACCTTGAAGGTGTTTTCTTTTTTCCTTGTTTGTTTTTTTCCTGTTTTAGGTTTGGGATTTGCTATGTCTTCCTTTTGAGATGCAGTTTCCTACATTTTGGACAATGTTGTAATTAATAATAAACAGAAGATTCAAAAATGTTTATAAACAATGGACTACTTAATTTTGTGAAATCATGGTATAACAAAGAAGCAGACCTGTGGAAAACTGATCTATGATCTAAAAAATAGAGATAATAAAAACTGGCATAAAAGAGGAAAATCTTATTACTCACTGAAGACACTACAGTTAGAATTGTTCAAGCAAAATTAACTTATGAATGGCTCAAGAACTTGGGAAGTTATGATGGAATGATGACATTTTCATCATAAAAGATGGTAATTATATGGCAGTCCATAAATTTGAACTCTATAAATAATGACTTAATTAGGTTACTCATACATGTACAATAAAGTTTTTAGCAGTTCAATGGCACATAGACACTCACAGTATACATTATACATAGTATACATTATACACTCACAGTATATATTATACACAGTATAATTGTATATATAACTAAAGGCTCAGAAAAGTCATAGTATATTATATTTTATTTCATCTCAGGGAAGTAATGAAGTATGAATAAAAGTTTTAGATCTTTATTCTGATTGTGATTTAATGTTACAATGGTACTTTAATTTATAGATCTATCTATTATAGACATTCTCTTGTGTCTGATTTCAAGTATTCTCATTAGGGTTTTAGTGATTAAGTCTCATTCTCTTGTCAATTGCGTTTTAAATTTAATTAAGATGTTTTTATGTGTATCATTATGCTTTATCCTCACTAGATTATAAACTAGTTGAATTACCCAACAGTTATATCTGTCTTCCCCTCTGTGCCTGGCACAGTGCTCTGAACAAATAAGCAACTAATTAAGTGTTTTAAAGCATAGTAAATTAATCTTCTCATATCATATTAAAGTTAATCATGGCATTTGTAATTATTTGATTCATTATTGAGACGAAATAAAAGGAGTCTACTCTAACTCCTACCCAACAAAACATTGATAAATAAAAAGAGCAAAGGAAAGAAGAAAGTTAAATTAAGGAAAAGAAGAAAGCAGTTAAAGACTTACTCTGTAGTCGCTCGATGTTACATAGAATATAGGGAGGAATGCCAACCAGATGATGCAGGTGGTATACATGGTGAAGCCTATGAACTTGGCTTCATTGAAGTTTTCAGGGCATTTTCTTGTTTTGAAGGCATACACAGTGCATAGGATCACCAGGACCACATCATAGGTCAGAGAGATCAACATGCTGGAATCTTTGACATTGCATTTTAGAATGACTGTTTCTCGCTTCTCAGGAAGGGTATATCTTCTGGTGCCTGGAGCCTCCAGGATAAGCCACACCGACACCATCACAATTTGCACCAATATCAAACCCAGGCAGATAAAAACCTGAGAACTGGGGCTGATGAATTTTGGCCTCTGAGCGCCATTCTTGACACCATCAAAGATGCGTGCAATGCAGTTTGTCTTGGTCAGCAGAGCTGAATAACAGATAGCAAAGGAGGTCCCAAGCCCAAGTCGGCGCAATGCACAGATGACAGGTGATGGTTTAGCAATGAAGAAAAATGTCATGCCATAGGACAGGCTAACTCCAAATAATAAGATGTAACAGAGTTCTCGGCCTGATGCTTTGACCAAGGGTGTGTTGTTGTGCTTGATAAAAACAGTTATAACTATGCTTGTACACATAAAACCCAGGCAGGCAATGGTGACTGGGCCTATTGCCCAGGCATCTTCCCACTTGATGTAATCCTCTGGAAGATTGTAGCATCCAGATAGGTCAGCAGTGGGCCACTGGCCAGGCCCACAATCCATACAGGTGAACTCATCAACCAGATATTCGTAGGGCTCACATGGGATGCAGATCCAGCAGCAAACATCCCCTGGCTGCATATTCTTCATTTCATTGGGGGCACAGGGATCACTGCACTGGGAAGTGGGGACCGAGTTTCGGGACCAGTGGATGGAGTCTACATCTAGAGATAAAGTTTCTGCCCAGTGGCCAACCTTTAGGTAGGAATATTTTCCACCTACATGCTGGAAGTTGAACACGTTGTATCTTCCCATCCCATCTCCAAAAGTATCAAACTTCACAATGCTGTCTGCTCCTTTGTTTGGGTTGAATGGAGCTTTGATACACAGAATGAAAGAAAAGAAAAGAACACTTGTTTAGGTGTTTCATATGTCATCAGTCAATTGCTTTTGCTGTACACTCAGGAGAACTGAAGGAGCAGGGCTAGAGATGGCAAGGCTGACGTAGTTTATTATATACCAGGGGAAGTCACACATCAAAAGCTTCCAGAGTGCTTATGCATTCATACATTTACTCACTTAAGATTGCTGAGTGTCTGACAGGTGCCAAGTGACAGCGATAATAATCAACAAAATACAGCATTGCTTCAAAGTAGCATGTTGCATAATAGAAAAAGCAATGGCAAACACATAGTTTTACTCTGTGTGATGTAAAATACTATTTTCTTGAAAGCTTTATAGCAGGAATTGGGTAGAACTTCATGTCTTATTTCATTCTTTTATATGCAATCACTAAAATTCTTACCATCTTAATTGTTTTCCAAACAATATAAGATTAATAGAAAAATTTTCCTTGAAATGAGTTTCAATGTAAATATATAATACATGCATTTAAACATTTCTGATGACTATCATAGGAAAATAATTGAAAATTATTTATACTCATTCTCTCGTTTTCAGCATATAGGCTTGCCATATAGCCCAGGCTAGCTTTAAACTCATAACAATTCTCTTACCTTGGCATCTTTGATGCTGGGGTTACAAGTATGTGTTGCCACATTTGGTTAGATACCTCATACACACAATAGTATGTGGAATATTTGCAAGTGGACTTTACTTTGAGTGTAGAGGGTGAGACGTTCTCAAACAACTATATATCTTAGATCTTGTCCATTTTCTACACCTTTGAAAGCCCTGGAGAGCACCTTGTCTGAACATCTGAACTTCTTTCTCTTTACCAACTGTCATTGATCATGTGTCTACTGTCACCATGAACAACTTCTAAAATAAGTTTCTATACAATTTATTCTTATATCTTGATTTGCATTTATTAAATGTCTTTGAAATATAGTGAAGTAATAGAGCTTCATGGAATTGGTGAACTGAGAAGCTTTCCCCCTTAATAGCTTTTAATTTTAATTAAAATATAATTACAGTATTTTCTCTTTCCCTTTCCTCTCCCCACCCCTTCCCATGCCCCTTCCCTACTTGCTCTGAAATTACTTTTCTTTACTATTATATTCTCTCTCTCACACACACACCAATATATATAACTGTAACCTGCATAGCTTGTATGCATATGATTTCAGAGCTAACCACTTGGTACTAAATATGTAATACTAGGGGGCTCATCCCTGAAGAGACAAATTGAATTCTATCTCTCTCAGCAGTCAGTCACTAGATGCCTAAAGTTCTTTATCTGAGTGACGCCCATTAACATTTCCTCCTCTTGTGTTAGCTTGTCCCATTGTTGTTTTTATTGTTTAGGTAGCCATATTGTTGCAGTATCTCGGATGTAGTTTCCCTGTCATATGTAGGAGACATAATCTCATACAGCAGACTTGTGGTCTGGCTGTTCCAGCCTCTCTGTCCACTCTTCTGTGATATCCCCAGAGCCTTAGGTGTGCAGGCATTGTGTCAGAGAGAGAAATTTTATTCAATTTACAGCTTCTAATCAAGCATGCTTCCCTCTCCACTACATATGCTTGCTTTCTTATAGTAATTACTATGTAATTGTCTTCAAGATGCAGCTGAAGATTGAATTTTTCATTTGGGACCAGGATTAGTCAGTGACTGTATGATCTTTATTTTTATTCCACCTTTTCTGGTATGTTGTGTATTTTCCATTTCATACTGTTCATCTCTACTTTTTCCTTAGGAGAAGAATGTCACTGTCTTGGTGATTTATAGATATATTATTATGGTTGAATTACTACTAGCATGATACTTATGGGCATGTAGAAAAACCAAAAGAGTAGAATAAGATATCCCTAAGTAGACCTACTACATCCTAATAAATGCTCAATCAAGTGAGGATATTACATACACATCATTAGGTAACTGTTTAATCAACTGAAAAAAATGAATTTTTCTGTATCTTATTATTTATGCCCAGATAAATTTTGAAAGGATCAAAGTCTTGTGTGGGAAAAACCATAGGCATAGAAGTTCTAGAAATTAAAAAAAAGCATGTTAATATCAGAGTGGGAAAAGTACTTTTTAAAGGTTACTGAAAAATGAAAAACAATCAAACACACAAAAACGAAAACCAAAACAATGTAAAGAGCTGCACATCCAGATGGAGTTTGTAAACTCAGTGCTAGGGAGGAGCAGACAGGATAACCCTTGGGGCTCACTGGCAGCCAGCCTAACTTAATGAGTGAACCCAGATCTCAGTGATAATATCTGCCTTAAATAACGAGATGAATGGTTCTTGAACCATGGTTGATCTTTTGCATCCATACACATGCATGTTTACCCTCATATACACATGCTACCCATACATGTGCACATATGCAAAGTTCTAAAATCAATAAATATGGAGAACATCAGATTATAAGTGAGAAATGATACTGCAAACTTCAAATGATATTGAGATAATGTACAAATTTCCAGTATAAAACAGTTCTTAATATGGCTGGGCAGAGAAAGGAATATAAGGTAGGAGGAGATAAAAGTTCTTTCCTTATTGTTCTCTTTGCTTCTTCTCTTCAGTCTGAGGGTCTTTGGGGATAGAATCTACCCCATTAGGCCTAAGGATTCAGAGTGGGGAGAAGTGGCTTTGACTTATTCCTCTGTCTCTCTGATCTTTTAGCACTTGTCCCAATATCTGGCTCTGGATTTTTATTATAAAATCAATTAGGAATTGTGGAACATTTATAACTCTTAGAAAATGAGCAAAGGATATGAACAGTTATTTTACCACAAGGAAAAATCTAATTTTCTTAAACATATGAAAATATGCTCAATAGTCAAATTACAAAAAATTTTGCAAACTTCCAGAGGCAAAATAATAGTCCTTCAAAGATGTTCACAACACAAATGCCAAGGCTCTGATAGTGTTATACCAGACAACAAAGATGAATTAAAGTTAGAATTAAGATTGCTTTTAGCTGGCATTAGGACATCTGCTTTATATAGATGAGCCCAGCATTGCTGATACAAGTCAGAAATGCTAGAGAATGGTCAGAAGAGCCAGTATCAGGTTTCTGTGTGATAGATATAAGGAGCTCATCACTGCTGTGTCTAAAGGAGCTGCCAACATAGATGGGCAATAAGAACTGCAAAGTAAATAGAATGAGTCCTTCTGTGGGGCCTTCAGGAAGTAATACAGCCCTTTCAACACATTTCTTTTACACCAGTGGAATCCATTTAGACATCTAGCCTCCAGAAACATTAGAAATAAAATTAGGTCGCTTTAAAGTGATACAGTATAGGGGTCTTCTTCAGGTTCATTTTCTCTACCAGTTAAAGAATTAAAAGGCAGGAAAAATCTTGAGCGCAATGGGAAGCATCTGAGAAATCCCAAACAGTGTAGAAGGTGGCAGCATACAGAATCAGCTGCCAAAGGCCTTTACTGATATGAGGAAACACACATGCAGCAGACTCACAGAGAAAAGATCATCTACAAAGCAGAGTGGGGGCTTCAAGTTCTCAGAAATCCAGTCCCTTCTTGAGGCTGAGAATTTTTAAAGACTCTGTAGGGTTTTTCTCCCTAACTTAGAGTTGATCAGTTTATAGAACCATGAAAAGATTGGTTGGCCAGCAACTGTTGTGTAACACATCCTAATGTGTCCTCAAACTTATTAAGCCAGTTTATCAGAAGAAGGCATGCTGGAGAGAAATAAAACAAAACAAAATTCCAAAAAACTCAAGGACTTTAAACTTCCAGGCTTTTGTCTGAGGTCAGAAGGGTGAGGAAGATGCCCACCATCTTGGCAGCTCTCCACCTTTATTACCTAGCCATGGCCCTTTTCTCTACAACTGCCTACCAAGGAATCTATCTCACAGTCTCTCCAAATCACCAATTTTGTGGTGATTTGTTTCAGTAGTAATAGGAGACCAACACACACAATAAAATCATTTCTCACTTGTACCATGCTCTACTAATGAGGTTGTAGTTGGGTGAACTCTCTCAGTGTTTTGTATTTGACAATTAGCATACCCCTGAAGGAGGGCAACTGGACTGAATTTTTCCAAAATTACAGATGCATCCATGTTTTGGTTTAGCAATTTCCATTGACAGAATATATTCTACAGATCAGTTAGACTATGTGTTTACTTAAGAATTAGTTATATCAGAAAGACTTGGAAATGACTCAGTCCTTCATCATTTGGGTTCATTAATAACAAATAAACCATTACACAGCTGTGAGAAGAATGAGACATGAATGTCCCATAAAGTATGGACATATTAGGAAAGAAACCTAAAAGGTGCATTGTTTTGTGTGAAAAACAATGATAAGCTATATTAGTGGGAGTTGGGGAACATAAAGTGATCTACTCCTTTTTCTTTTCCATGCATAGAGGAGCTTGAAGATGATAACTAAGAACAGTAGCTATATTGGCAAGGAGATGAAAAGTTAACAGATTGGTGGCAAAGATAGGAAGTACATTTTTATTTTATAGTTTAGATTTTTGAGAAATGTGAGTTGCATTACCTACTCACATATGCTTTGCGATCACAAATATGTCATCTATGAGACAAATAGGGCAACCTTCAAAGGGGATGTTCAGAGATCAAGAATCAACTCGTCATGAGAAATGACACCTGAGGTTATTTTCTGGACTCCACAAATGTGTTCGCTCTCATATGTGTGCCTGAATACATACAAACACATAAAAATCAGCTCTGTGAAATGATATAGCAGAACCAGAAATTTAGTGTAGTTATTTAAAGACAAATATAATAAGACTCTCAAAGTTTGGACAAAATGTTAGGAGGAAAGAAGGGGATATAATCAAAAAATGGATCACCTATTTTCCAGCAGAGAGGACAGTTAGAGAAGTGCATATGGGCAGGTAGTAGACTGTGCTTGGGAAAAGAGAGGAAAGAGAATTCTATTCTTTTTAAGTGTGCTGTAGTTACATAAATATGTACAGATTTTACTTGATAAGAAGTTATACAATTAAATAGAATAGTTAAGGAAGATAAGGCAAAAACATTTTTAAGGTAAATATGAAAATAGTGAAAGTATTTTAACAAGTCTTTGAAAATGTGTGGTAACTAAACAAATGATACTTTTAGTGGATTTTCTGTCCGTATATATGTACATGTATGTTTATATATGTGTGTGCATGTATGTATGTATATATGTATGCATACATGTGTGTGTACGTATGTACATATATGTATGTATATACATATGTCTGCATATATATGTGTGTGGGTACATATTTGTGCATTTATAGAGGTCAGAGGTCAAAAGCAATGATGTTTCTTACTTCATCTCCATGTATATTTTGAGACAGGCGGCTCTCTTCCTGACTCTAGAGCCAGCAAACGGGGGGGGGGGGGGATGCTCCTGCACTGGATTCCCAGCACTGGGATTATAGCTCTGGGATTACAAGTGTGCTGAATTCTGAGGGTTGAACTCAGGTTATTATACTTGCACAATTCATCCTTTACTGACTGAACTATCTTTCTAGTAGAAATTGTTTCTTAATAAAAATTTACCTTTTACTAAATTTGTTAAATTATAAGATATATAACAAAGTATGGTATAATATCTAAACCTTTCTCTCTAAAAATCACCTTAGGGTCCTTCAAATGAATGCTTTATGAATTCTAATAAAAATACATTGTCAGAAGCACCCTGATCCTTAACTTGAAATATATAGTGCTATATTGTATTAGCATGAAAATGAAAGGTGAATCACTTCTGACAAATATTCCTCATGTGAGGGTGGTCCTTTTCTGGAACAATGGTTTCAGATACAAACATTGGCCTGAGCAGTGACACAAAGCAAACTCTTTTCCGAAGAAATGACTTGGAGTGGCCGGGCACCTGCAGCCTCGTGTATCGATTCAGTCACCTTCCGATACCGTTAGAGCTGCTGCAGGTCACATGACTCACTAGGGAGACAGTTAAGACCCAGGGAACTGGAACCACCGTCCTCTAGCAATCAATTGCCTAGTGCTTTAGTGTGGGAAAACTGGGCAGTTTGCTGTTTCTCAAGTGGGATCTCACCAGGGGAGTAAACACATTGGACATGGAAAAATAAATCGCTTCACCTTTTACTGTATGGAACAGCATGAATGAATCCAGACTAAAAGGGAAGACGAATAACAAACATGAAGATGAGATCTTTTTTTAAAGACTCCCTGCCTGTTCCTAAGCCCAGTCCCTAACCCCTTCTTCCTCTAATGCTGCAAAGTGATTTCCTCATTTTCAGACACTGATATGGCCTCACGTCAAGACAGTGGTTTTTGGAGTAGCTCATTAGCCAACTAGTACTGAGCCCAGTTTCAAGTGAATTTATTTGTAAGTTTTAGTATCAAGGCGATCAGCCCTCCTAGGACCCATTTGATAGAGATTAGTCAAGTCTATTTCTTAGGAACATCACAGGGCAATGGTAAGAGAAAATTAAATTGGTTCATTTTTTTCCTCTCTCTCTCAGTACTCCAATTAAGGTGAGACAATAATAAGGCTCTTAGAAAGCCTTCGGTAAAGCAACATTGCCTTCACTGCTCATGTTAAGATTACAAAAGCTACAGCAACATGGCTCTAATTTTAAAACTGGAGCCTCACTAAGTGGCTGTGAACCTGACTGATGAATTGCGGTAAAGACAACGTTAAGAAGAAGAAAATGCCATCTCCCTCTGCAGCATCAGCAGAGCTCAGATGTGAGGAAGCCAGACTCGTTTGGTTAGAGAAGACAAAAAACTCTTTTACAAATACCATGCAGCAAGAAGACTAGAAGCAATGAATGAAACCCTGGCTGTCAGGAATTTACCTTCAAGCAAGGACTAGGCAAGCTGAAGCAATCCTAGTGCTTATTAACGAAGTGGAGCCGCTGAAGTCCAGCGCCACTTTGTCCTTGAATTCAGTCTATCATGTGGGGAATGTTTAGTTGGAACCTTCCATGGACAGTGGAAGTGTCTGAGAAAAGACCCCGAGGAACAGTGGCTTTAGAATGGTATTCCTCTATCAGTTCCTGAAGCGTTAGCAAAAGAGTTTCACAGGCTTCTTCTCTAGATTCCATAGCACTGCCAAGACTGTACAAGCTCAATTCAGGAGGGAGCAATATAATTTTAGACTAAGAATGAGATGAAGAGACAAGGCATAGGAAAAGTAGGAGCAGGTGCAAAAGAGTAGAACCTCAGCCCGAATCTGAAGGTCGTCTCAGAGACCACCTGCTAGGGTTTTGTTCATTTTAGCTATCAGAGTGGTCACTGACTGACTAGAAGCTTCCTTCAGATGAACTGATTCTACCAGCACACTTTTCCTACCCTTTCACTGACTCTTGTCCGTTTCATTTTGTAGATACTGACTCGTTGTGTCTGGTTTAATGGGTGCTTGGTTATTTTTCACTGAAATATACTAATATTAATATAAAGTGTAAGTAAGTTCACTACAAGTGAACACACAGATATCACATCAAGACTATTAAGATGTGTGTTTTCTCTTCCCTTGGTTCTATCTCTATCTCTTGACTCTTCTTTTCCTCAAGGGTAGCTACCATTTTAGTCTGTTATGTAAAGGTATCAGTATGCTACAGTTGCTGTAACAAAACCAGCACAAAGGCTGGCTTGAAATTACAGATTTATTATTTCACAGTTGTCTGAAATCAAGGGTTGGGAGGCTTGATTTGTCCCCAGGGCTGTTCAGCTCCTTCTGGATGGGGTAGCTTCCCTGAAATCTCCTATCTCTTTGCCTATAGATCTATTCTCATTTTTGAACAAACTCAGTGTACTCTTCCTCTATTTCTGTATCTGTGACCAGATTTACTTCCTATAAGCCATATTGAATTAGGGTCCACACTAATGAACTCATTTTATCTTGGTTATAATCTTAAGACTATGTTCTCAGATAAGATCATATTCTGAGGGAGTAGGGCTATGAACTAAACACAGCTTTTGTGAGGAAAAATATAATTCATCCTTAACTACATGCTGTCTTTGCCTGATACTAAAGCACATTTAAATGATGATATCATGAAGTATTAGTACTGATTTTTCTTTCGGTTAAAATTTTGTGAGATTTATTCATGCATTGATGAAAAGATATAGTTAGTTCCTGCTATTTTATTCATCTGAGGCTGGGTCTGATTACACACTCATAATTCTGCTGATTTAGCTGTCTGGGTGCTGGGATTCAGATATACACCACTGTGTATGCCTGTCTGCTTTGCTCACTTTAGCTGTTGCCTTGTACTTTTTCATATGATGTATTATGACTACATCCAAAGTACATTGTATGCTTATCTGAAATACTTAAAATTGAGTAGATGATCTGAGAGGTAAAATTCTATGGCTCTTCATGATATTGTAAAAAGATAAAAAAGAGAGAATTCCAAACAGGATGCATTAATGAGGGAGTTATTGCTGAATACATGTAGGTCACAGTCTCAATGGGTCCTTTAGGATATAGTGGAGAATGGGAACTGGGGCACAACACCACAGTTACTCCTCAGCTTCGATGGACGACCTTTGTCATTAATTGATGGTTGCCTCAGGTGTGCTACCATCAGCACATTTTAAACATGATATAGTTACAAAGAGAAGATGCTACTATGACAGAAAATACCGCAGGAAGACACCCCTAGAAGCTTTCATTAATAAAATACTGAGGGTTGGTGAGATGGTTCATCAAGTAAGAGCATTGGATGCTTTTCCATAGGACCTGGTTTGATTCTCAGAACCCATATGGCAGAGAACAACCAGCTATAATTCCAATTCCAGGATAAACACTTGGAAGTAATATTTTAGGAAATGTCTTTTATAGCCTCACATATGTTGGATTTTCCCTCTTTTAAATTTGATTTGCAGGTATCTATCTGTCATTATTTATCTCTGTATATCTACATATCATATATGTATTATCTATTTACCTGCTTATTTATATGTTCATGTTATTCTGTTAAATAATTTTTAAATGTATTTTTGGCAAACACTTTTTTGTACTTAACAGTTATCTAATGAGCATAAAATTTTAGTTTTAATTAAAATTAAATTAAAAAAACTGACTCAACTTCTAATTTTCAACCTTTATAACAGGCTATTTTATCCTTCTATCTAACATCTTTTATGGTTATGAATATCTAGTTATCAAATGTGAGGCTTTCAAGTTCTGAGCACATTTCAGAAGAATGTATGCTATTATGCTGATAAGCCTTCCTTTGTGCTGACAATGTGCTCTGTATTTCACTTTAAGAAAACTGATCACAGTGCATTGTAAGATTGTCACTGTGTGCTTGCCTCTTCACTAAATCCTAAACTTCTATAGAAGAAAGAAAATGAATCATTCATCTTTGTACTCTCATTAGGCGATGCTGAACACATAATAGGTTTTCATTAATTGTTTTCCAAACTGATCATTGAACTTATTAAAATAACTTCAGGGTCTTTAATATCATACCAATTTTGAATTATAACGCAGACCAATTAGATATGAATCTGAGAAGAATTCTTGACCCCCTTTTTCTATTTCAAGCATTCCTTATTTATTTATATGAGTGTGTCCATGCAAATGCATGTGTGGAGGTCAGATGACAGCTTGTGGGAATGGGTTCTCTCCTCTCAAGTGTGGGTGCTGGGGAATCAGTGACAAGCAGTCTTATGAGATGAGCCCCTTGATACTTGCATTTTGACATATTATTTTGCAGTCTATATAAGGGTGTAGGAGCATTCCTATTTCTGGCATCTAGTCAGAGGCTGGGGGTGCTGTTGAATGTCTCACAAAATCCAACACACCCTCATTAAAACAAGTATCAGCACCACAATACCAATTGTACTAAAATCAAGAGACATTTGCTCAGGGCAATACATGTCTGGATTTCTAGATATATTTTGAAAATTTTAATCTCTATTGTAAATGGAAAATGGCTTTGTCAAATAAATTCCTTATGGTCTCACATGACGGTGTGACTTTTGTCATGCTGTATCACTTGCTATAGAGCAATTTTCCTCAATATTCTTTCCCCACTGATCAACTGCTTCACGAGTGGCTATTACACCTTCTTCCTGCCTTTCCCACAGATCCCATTTCTCATAGATTCGTAACTCCTCCTTTTCAAACACTGGGAAGCATCACCAGCTGACCTCTCCAGTCAGAAGAGAGGCACACTGTTGTGCAAGGCAGGAGTAGGAGGAGTCCAACCTTTTATAGCAGACATGGAGCAGAGCTGGATGGCCCTAAGGAAAGCATAGTGCAGTCTCTGTGGGGACTACCCTCCCATGTGACGTCTAGCGCTAGTACAACACTGAGTGTCCAGGAACACATGTGACACTCATCAATCATGCTCAGCTTTCAAAGAAAAATTGAAATTCCATTGCTTATGCTTTTTAGCTTGACTAGGTCGTTTTTAGAGCATAAATAGGCAAACAGAGAATAGGGAAGAAAGACTTTGTTGAAAGCAAACTTGTATAAACAAATATACAAGACCTTTTCAAAAGAAGGCTTAAGATTCCCATTGTTCTGTCTTAGGTCACTTCTTCATGATCTAGATGATTGGCCTAACTGTGCAGATTTATAAAACTGGCAATGCAGAGGGTGAAAACATCTGGGAAAATCCCACTCTGCGATGCCCCAGTAAGTCGCCTTGCAATGCGTGTGACAATTGGTGGTAGAGCTCGTGTTCTGAAGAATGAAGTGACAGTAGCAAGAATCTACTTAATAAAATGAGCTTTCCTTTTTTAAAAGCACACAAAACTTCTTTATGTAAAAAGCAGAGCGGCAGAAATTTTATTCAGCTTTTGAGAATGAATGTGTCAAAGATAAGTACAGTAGCTCAGTGTGCAATAGCTTAAATTTTCGTGAGTAAAACAAATTAATTTCTATTCTGCCAGATGCATGCATTTGACTCTCTGTAGCTTCATGTAAAAAAGAATAAAAGGGGAATAAATAACTTCTGCCAGAGCTCTGGTCCATTGTCAAGTTGCTGTGTACTTCTAAGCCATGGTCTCACAGCTTAGTCTCTTTACACAGAAGGCCTGAATTGTTGACCTGTAACATTTCAAGGGATTTTGTCTGGTCATCAAGCATTTCTATTCACTGCTAAGAAATTCCAAGCCTTTACCACCCAGAAAGGGTTTCTATGTCCCTGAAAATAATCAAGTAAAAAATAATTTATCCTTCATAAAATTTTCTTCTCTCTGTGTGTCTGAATTTCTATTTTGAGCCTAAAATGAATATTGGAAACCAGACTCTGGTCCTGTGCAAGAATTTCAAGTGCTCTTAGCCACTGAGCCACGTCTCCTGCTTCTCATAATGTTTATAAGGAGCACAGCTCTAGCATCCCATCGTCCCATTTTGCAAGGCCTAAATAACTTTGCTGTTAGACATATATAAAAGGGGAAGAGATCTGTGATCCATTAAGCCAGATTTACAAAGGCACACTCTTTTCATTACTGTATATTGGGGTTAGTGTTTTTATTTTTGCATCTAATTTGTGAATCTGCTTTGAGAAATTTAAAAATTATAATGCCATGCATGCATATATGCATATAATCCTTATCCAAATTTTTGGATAATCTCATTTTATTTCAATTTATTTATTTTATTTTTAGGATGGTTTACATCTAGTGAATTGGTATACTTCAGAGCTGTGCTCTACAGATTACATAACATCTTGAATTTCACAGATCTATGTAATATGGTTCATGTCATCCTTTTATTCTAACAACTTTATAATACTCACCTGTGTCTAAGTGGCCCCTCCTCTTCCTACCACATAAAATTGCGTTTATCTATTGTACAGTTTTATTCAATATTCCTGTGCTTTAATATATTCTTTCTTTACTATAACACTTGAAAAACACCCTTCAAGGCCAGCACATACATTCCTTGCCCCAGTCCTGGTTCTCAACTGGAAGTAAAATTCTTCTCTTTGATGTCATATATGTTGTGCAATATTACTATATAAAGGTGTTTGTATTGGTTTATGCTGTATTTCTTTATCTATAAAAAGATGTGTTACATTTGTTTCACCTTGCCTGACTAAGGCAACTGACTGGTATAATAAAAAGCTGAATGGCAAATAGCTAGGCAGGAGAGTGATGGGCCAGGCTGGTCGGCAGAGAGAATAAGTAGGAGGAGGAATCTAGGCTTGAGGTAGAGAGAACAGAGAGAAACAAAGGGCGATACCCAGGGCCAGCCAGACCTAAAGGAAGCAGGGAAGTAGGACATCTAGAATAAAAGAAAGGTAAAAGCCCCAAGGCAAAATGTAGATGAAGAGAAACAGGTGAATTAATCCCTAACATTAGGTCACCGTGTCTTTATTTGGGAGCTGATTGGCAGCCAGGAGAAAGCCTGCTATATACATCTACTACTGCTCCTTTTCTTTGTCACTTCCTACCTTTTCCACCTGTACTTCTCCTGTATGAATTTTATAATTACTCTCCCATAGTCAAATATAACATGGGCTTCTCAAGAGTACAAGCTAATCTTTCATATTTCAAATAAAACTGTAACCGAGGAGGCTGTGGGGATGGTTCAGGGGAAAGTACTTATGAACCAGGCATGTGGACCCAAGTTCACTGTTCATTGTGCAAGTGCAGGCAGAGATTGGGGATCCCAGAGAAAGCTGGCTTGCTGGACTAGTCAAATCAGAGAGTCCTGGAATCTATTAAGTCAGAAAGTAAGAAGCAATGTCAACTCTGGCTTATACATACACATATGTGCACATGCATCTGCACTCACGTGTTTCCTGCACACAAACCCAAATACATGCATACCAAGCAATACACATACAAATATGAAGAAAGATGTATAACACTAAGGTAATGGGTTAAATTAAACTGGAGAAATGTTTGGCTTGTAACTTAGAATATTTTTTAAATGCCTGAATTGGTGTTCTTTTATAAACTATTTAGAGAAAATGTTTATTCCCTTCTCCACTGGGACAACTGGCCATAGTCAGAGCTGGAAAGTGATGTGTTTGCCTGGGCCCCACCTGGAGAAGCGTTTCCTTGGTAGCATAGTTGAATTTTCACCTCTTCAAGTGATGTCTTTGGAAGAACATGTTCTAAAAATGAGATGTAATTATCTCAAAAAATATCAAAAGAGAACGAAAAAACTTCTAATTAGAAAGAAAATTGTATAGAGAGATTTTAAAATTCCATTTTCTTGTATAATGGAGAGAGGAAATTCGTCAAGGAGGATGATGACAGAGGACACACCTAAACATGCCGTATGTAACCATAACAACCTCTACTGAGGCCCCTCCAAGCTGATTTATTTCAATATGCTATTTATTGGCTCTGGGTCTCCTGTCTGCTCTAGTTCCTTGAAGTTTGGGACTGTTACTACTTTCTTCACTGCTCGATGCCTTCTCTGAATTCCTAGCCTTACTACTACTAGCTCACTTTACTTTTTTGTGAGTTTTTCATATGCACATACTGTGACTTTAAATTTAGAGTTCTTAGTTCAATTTCCAACATATAAAAGATATTTTGTAATTTTTGAGCACATTGTTAGAGTGCCTGTCACCCACCAGTTATTCAGTAAATACTTGTTGAAATGAATAAGTAAATAAATAAAGAGTAAGCAAGGGAGAAGATGTATGCTTGTGACTGAGCAACCACTGAGTTATCATTACTTAGGTGTCTGAGCTTTGGCTAATGGCTTAAGTCTATACATATGACTGCCGTAGGACTCATAACAGCTTTTTAGAATGTAGACTTCATTTAATTAAATCACCCTAAACCATTTACATTTTCTGACACAACGTATTTCTTTCTAGTTGAATAGAAAGATTTGCTTGGTCTCTGATTATGGGCACAATATTTTCAGCACTGTACCCTTCCACAGTTTGTGGAAATCATTGGAAATATAACAAAGCTTTAAGCAAAAAGCTTGACTGATTACCTCTCTTATATGTGGAAGTTAATACAGGCATGCACACGCGCGCATGTGCACACACACACACACACAACAAAAGCTACAGGAAGTGAAGACATGTTAGACTTTGTTTTCAGTGAATAATTTTGGCTATACATATGAGAAAGAAACCCATGACTTTGGTACCCAGGGCCATCCTGGCTGAAGAGTAGACATGTGGTATATTTAAAGGACAAGAGCCCTAAAGACTGAACATGTTGAAATTAGTGTTTGTTCTGGCTGGTCTAAGGTACACTATATTATTTCCTTCTTTCTTTCCCTCTTTTCCTTTTTCCTCCCTCCCTCCCTTCTTCCTTCCTTCCTTCCTTTCTTTCTTTCTTTCTTTCTTTCTTTCTTTCGTTTTGGTGTCTGTGTGTAACAAGATTTGTAGTAGGATTTTTCTTATTGTTGCAAACAATGTGACTGACATAATAAATGTGTCCTCAAAAATAAACAAGAGAATTTAAGAAGAAATAATGATCAATATGAGACATATATCAAGAGACCTTCTCAAATATCAACTAATATTTAAAGTTGATAGTTTGTCCACACACACACACACACACACACACACACACACACACACCAACCATACTGTGTTATTTTATTGCTATAACTCTCTGAACTAACCTGGTATATTTGAGGCAAATATTTAAGTCTTTATCCAAATGCTGAAAAACACTTGGGAGAGAATTAGATGTTCTTGCATAAGTTACCCAGAACATGTTACTTTATTAATTTGTCTGAAAATCTCATTTTAAGGCACTCATGTCTATAGTCAGTTTAAAACAGTGGTCCAGAAAGAACACTAATGTCTTCTCACCTCACCTCTCTACCCAAGCATCAGAGCTGGGATCCTGAGTTTGCACTACCCCAGTCATAGCAGGCATTTTCAAACAACAATTTGACATGGTTGAGCTATTTAGTGCCTTGTGTCTCCCACAACATCTGTATGCTTTCTATGTGTTATGAACTCTCTACATTAAACAAACAAACAGAAGACAAAACTGTCCACCAAAGGAGTGGTTGCAGTTTAGAATATGCATTTAAAAGACATTGTAAAAACCTGATCATAAGTTAATTTTACAAAAGTCTGAATTTATGCTGCAAAACCAGAACCTTTCTCTCGTAATTACCGTTTTTATGGTAATCTTGGAAAAGGTAACTTTTGTAATAATGAAAGAAAAATGTTTGAGAAATTGAGGGAATCTTCTATAGATTCACCTAGAATTTGTCATATATTATTCTTATATAAATTTCTTGTATTCTAACTTTATTTGAATCTGTCTTCTATAGAGTGGGAAGGATTTTCTTTAAAAATATTTTTAATATAACAACTCTTTTCCATTTGAGACCTAAGCTTTAAGAAACTTTTTAAAACTGAAAGTAAATTATTTTATGTGTGCTTGTCTGTGCCTGGTGTCTGCATGTACTTTATGTGCATATATGTATGCTCAGAAGCCAGAAAAGAATGTCAGAGCTTCTGAAACTGAAGTTACAGGTGGTTGTGAGCTGTTTAGTGTGGGTGCTAGCAATGGAACCTGGGTCCTTTGTAATAGCAGCTAGTACTCTAAGCGTTGAATCATCTCCCTACCTCTCCACCTTAGAACTAGTAATGAGCAACTTTGGAAAGATGTGAAGATAGATGGTCTGTGATTTGGCATTTAAGAGTTCAAACACTATTACTCATCTTTGATCAAGAACCCCTAAGTGAGGCAAAAATTGCAGTTTTTAGTCTATTCCATGTTGTGGCTGCTGGTCACAAACACTTGAAGGTGATTTTGCCCCTGACCCTGCAGGAGAGCACAGCATCAGGCTAGGTCTTTCCATCTCTAACTGTAACTGCTTAGAATGGTCACTTTCCAATACTGTTTCAAAATTATCCACGAAATACCTATTCTTTGTCAGCTTTAGAATGTATGATTGTCTTTTTTGAATGCACTGTATAGCGACTCATTCAAAGCACAAGTAATAACATTTTTAAGGTAGCAGTTGGGATGAATGGAAAAATTCCTTTTCAAAGCGTTATTTAATAATACGTGATTTTGGAAGGAAGAAATTTACAAAAATTGTTATAGAATAAAGATGAAAGGTGAAGAACTAACTTTTCTTAGACTCACTGCTTCCCACATGTGCATAAAGACATACAAATAACTCCGGCTATTTCTCTCCTTTTATTTTCATCCTATGAATTCAGCAAATGGCATCAAGCGTCTCCAGCTGTGATAATTGCAGCGTAAAGTGAAGTGCTCTTTCAAGTGTAGAAGCTGGAGCTGTTGTGAGGCAGCTCATGGGGATACATTTTCTGAGCAGATGTCTCTTACAGGAAAGATGTCTGAGACAGATGCTGAAGGGTCACTGTATGAAGATCAGGTGAGATCAAAACTTTTTCCCAATTTTGATCAGAGGTCTAAGCTGTGATTTAAAAATATGGGCTCCTGAAGATAAACTAAGATCAACAGAATATGCCTGAGTACCCAGAAAGCTAACTCACCTCTTTGTGGTGTCAGACTTTCATCTTTTACTGCTAATTATTTATGTTTCTGGGATTTCAGAGCTACTGGAAATTGGCTAAGATTTGGGTATCTGCTAGATATCGATACTATTTCATTACACTTTCTTCTGTTGTTTCATACCTTCACTCTATCTCCTCCTCTGTGTGTTTTCTCTGTTGCTTTCTTTAGAACATTCATGGAAGAAATGATAAAGTACATGCATGCCCTTTGCTCCAGATGTGTTTTTCTGAGTACCAACTCCAGGAGCCATTCTTGTGTTTTACACCATGTGGAATTTAACTTAATAAAGTGGATTCTTTTTAACGATTTAGAAATGAGGAGATTTAGTAGGAATGAGTTTGGGTCATTAAGTACTACTAAGTGAACAGTTTCAGGACCCAAACTGAAGTCTACATAAATCTAGCACTTGTGTTTTTAACGACAACATGTTCTGTCCTATCCTATTCTTGTTAGTAGTCCATGCAGCCTAATTGACATTTATTTTTAGGACTTTCTTTGGCGGCTTCTCAGTTCATCTCTGAAATTTGTTACTCCATTATGATTTAGTGGGCTCAGAGATATATAATAGGCATAGTATTAAGTGTGTGGTGAATGAGCAGTTAAGAATGACTAGAATTGGAGAAATGGCACTGTAGTTAAGAGCACTTGCTGCTTTTGAAAGGGACCTGGGTTTGATTCCTATCAGCCACCTGATGACTGCCAGCTGTCTATACTGGAGGATCTGATATTGTCTTCTGGCCTACTCAGGAACCAAACATATATGCACACATGTAAACACTCTTTTATATACAATAAAAAGAGCTAAATCTTTTTTCTTTTTTCTCTTTCTTTCTTCTTTTTTTATCGACAAAATTAAACTCTCCTTTATGATAAAAGTCCTGGAGAGATCAGGAATACAGGGAAAAATACCTAAATATAATAAAGGCAATTTATAAGACGCTGACTGCCAACATCAAACTAAATGGAGAGAAACTCAAAGCAATTCCACCAAAATCAGGAACTAGAAAAGGCTGTCCCCTCTCTCCTTATCTATTCAACATAGTTCTCAAATTTTTAGCTAAAGCAATAAGAAAACAAAAGGAGATTAAGGGGATACAAATTGGAAAAGAAGAAGTAAAACTATCTCTACTTGCAGATGATATAATTGTATACATAAGTGACCCACAAAATTCTGCTAGGGAACTTCTACAGCTGATAAATACCTTCAGCAAAGTAGCAGGATACAAGATTAATTAAAAAAAAATCAGTAGCCCTCCTATACACTAAAGACAAACAGGCTGAAAAAGAAATAAGGGAAACATCACCTTTTATAATAGTTGCAAATAGCATTAAATACCTCAGTGTAACTATAACCAAAGAAGTATCAGATCTATTTGAAAAAACTTTAAATAACTGAAGAGGATATCAGAAAATGGAAAGATTCCCATGCTCTTGGATAAGTAGGATCAACATAGTGAAAATGGCAATCTTACGAAAAGCAATCTAGAGATTCAATGCACTTCCCATCATAATCCCAACACAATTTTTTAATAGACCTTGAAAGAAAGAACAATACTCAATTTCATTTGGAAAAACAGGAAAGCCAGAATTGCTAAAACAATTTTGCTCAACAAAGAACCTCAGGAGGCATTACCATCCCTGACTTCAAATTATGCTATAAAGCTACAGTAATGAAAATAGCCTGGTACTGGCATAAAAACAGACTTGTGGATCAATGGAACTGAATTGAAGACTCCCACATTAAGCCACACACCTATAACACCTGATTTTTGACAAAGAGGCTAAAAATATTCAAAGGAAGAAAGATAGCATTTTCAATAAATGGTGTTGGCTTAACTGGATGGTAGTGTGTAGAAAAATGTAAATATATGTAAACCTATCTCCTTGCACAAAACTCAAATCCAAGTGGATCAAAGACCTCAACATAAACCCAGCTATACTGAACTTGACAGAAAAGAAAGTGGGAAATACCCTCCAATGCACTGGCACAGGCGACCACTTCCTAAATATAACACTAGTAGCACAGACACTAAGAACAACAATCAATAAGTGGGACCTCCTGAAACTGAGAAGCTTTTGTAAAGCCAAGAACACAGTCAATAAGACAAAGCAACAGTCTACAGAATGGGAAAAGATTTTTACCAACCCTACAAGTGACAGAAGATCTCTAAAATATATAGAGAACTCAAGAAATTAGAGCCCCAATCCATTAATAACCCAATTAAAAATTGGAGTTCAGAACAAAAAAGGGAATTCTCAGCAGAAGAATTACAAATGGCTGGAAGGCACTTGAAAAAGTGCTCGACATCTTTAGCTACCAGAGAAATGCAAATTAAAACAACTTTGAGATACCACTTTACACCTGTCTAAGATAAAAGACACAGATGACAGCCTATGCTGGAGAGGATGTGGAGCAAGGGAAACACTCTTCCATTGTTGGTGGGAGTGTAAACTTGTTCAGTATCTCTGGAATGTAGTATGGTGGTTTCTCAGAAAACTGGGAATCAATCTCCCCAAGAGCCCAGCAATGGGCATATACCCTAAAGATGCAAACTCATACCCCAAAACCTCAACTATGTTCATAGCAGCATTATTAGCAATAGCAAAAACCTTGAAACAACCTAGATGCCCCTCAACTGAAGAATGGATTAACAAACTAGTACATTCACACAATGGAGTACTATCAACAGGAAGAAAAAAATGACATCCTAAAATTTGCAGGCAAATGGATGGATTTGGAGAATATCGTCCTGAGTGAGGTATCACAAATCCAGAAAGATAAGCAGGGGATGTACTCACTTATGGTGGACTTAAAAAAAAAAAAAGATGTCATTGTATGCAAGAAGAGCTCAAGGCTAGATCATAGCTAAATGACACAGTGCCTTACTTCTGGATTGGTGGCTTCTGGCAGGGTTATGGGTGAGGAAAGACTTGTTTTCTTTAAGGGTCTGGCCACATGGAGTTAATTATGTCCCAGAAGAAGTCATCTCCTCTTCCCCAGGAAGAAACAAGCAAGATGGGAGAGACCGGGAGAGTTACAACAGAAGAGCTTTTCTGGCCTGGTGGAACAATGAGCATTCTCATCCTAACAAATTCCTCCCCTCCAGTTCTCTTCCCCATATCATCTCCTTCTCTGCTTCCTTGAAAAAGAAGGAGAAGGGAAGAGAAAGAGAAGGAGAAGAGGAGGGGGGAGGAGGAGAAGGAAAGAGGAGGGGAAGAGGAGGAGGAGAAAGAAAGAGAAGAGAAGAGAAGGAGGAGGAGGAGGAGGAGGAGGAG
>PVIH01000168.1:241799-306366 GCA_004025045.1 Sigmodon hispidus | reverse complement strand
TAAAAGTCAGAGACAGCTCCAACTTCCATTGCTGTGAGCTGCAGAACACCAAGCTACATAACCATAAGGCATATAGAGGACCTAGCTCAGACCTATACAGGGATGGATGTGTTTGTTGCCTCAGTCTCTGTAAGCTCCTATGAGCCCTGCTTAGTTGATTCTGTGGCCACTGTTCTCAGGGTGCTCTTGACCCCTTGGTGATGTTAGATGTCTTTCTTTACGCTGTGAATATATTTTGTTACCATTTGTAATAAAGAGGCTGTTTTGGCTTATGGCACGGCAGCTTGCAAACCACTCTATGAATGTGAGGACATGAGCTGTTTCAAGATATATAAACTCCCATAAACACAATAACCAAACTTATTGTTACATGAATGGCTTAGCTTAAAAATCTTCTTATAGAAGAAACAGTTAATAAATGGACTTGATTAAATGTAGGTATATTTGGGAATAAATAATTCATCTAACTTCAAGAAAGGAGTCTAAATGGAGTTCTACCAAGTGAGTGAACATTAGAGCCAGGATTGAAAATTTGCATTGTAATCCTGTAGCTACCTAAATAAGTTTCTTTCTTATACACTTCTTAATCAAGTTGTATAGAAGGTGGTGTATTTCAAAACATTGGCATTTTGATTCCAACAATATTTAGGCATTGTGATATTATAGTAAACCATGGAAAAGTAAAAATAAAATACTAGATATCTTATAAAAAAGAATGTCAAGTAGTGCTTTTCCTTTCGGCAAAATCTTTCTCAAGTTGTAACTTGATGTTTTTTATATGTAGAATCTTTGAGGAGGAATTCATTTTTTCCTGTTGTCTTCATGGGAAGTGGTAATTCACATTAAAGACCACTATCTGGCCCGTAACATGAGCTGGCATCAGGCATGTCACAGCCTCTCTGAGTCTAGACTACACTCCATACTTACTTCTGTGCTGTTAACAAGCTTCTTGATAAGTTTAAGACTATTGACTGAACCATTTTATTTTTGACAGTGAGTTTTGAAAGCATATCTGTGGATTATTTTTAAATCATGTTTAGCATTTTAATTCCCTAATTAGAAATAATTGTCTTTTCATCAAGAGTTTCTTCTATCTGTGAACTTCACAAGCTAAAATAGTGCACTATCAATCAGGGTGTGTCAGTTGGTACAACAGAAGTACAATTATTGTGAATATATATAATGTATTTCCCCAACCCCATACATCCCTGGCTGTCCTGGAACTCACTCTATAGACCAGGGTGATCTCAAACTCACAGAGATTCACCTGCCTCTGCCTCCTAAGTGCTGGGATTAGAGACGTCTGCCACTACTGCACAACCTACAATGTATTTTTTTTATTGGATTTGAGTCCCATATCCTAAGAGGCAGTTCATACCTGCTACTGTAAATCTGAATCTGATCAAGAACTTATACCTGGGGTGGTCATAGAAAGTGGAAAATCTACTACTTGTTTATATCCTTGAAACTATTTTTGTGTGTTGGTAGTGGGGAGTAGTTAATGCTGAAACTCATAAATGGTCAAAGCACTGAGAATAAGTGACAATTGAGCACTCGCTTCCAAATGGAGCATCTGTATCATGCCTCCCAAGGCTCAGAGAACACTTCAGAGGAGGGGTGAATTCTGGCAAAGTGTCTTCTGCACTTGGCCTTTGCACTCAGCAACTCGCAGCAGCTGTGATTACTTCCACATGAGCTGCCCCAAAATAGGAACCCTCAGCATTTTATCACAGATGAAGCCCTTTCCTTACTGAGTGACTATGGGTGGTTAATGTGTGTGTGTGTATGTGCGTGTGTGTGTGCGTGTGTGCGTGTGTGTGTGTGTGTGTGTGTGTGTGTGTGTGGTGTGTGTGTGTGTGTGTGTGTGTGTGTAATTTTTTCCCTTTGGTTATCTAGCCACTGTTAGATTTTCCATGATCCACTTAATCTTGACATATTTTAATAAAATCATTCACAATTTAACTCAGAGCATCTCTCTCTCTCTCTCTCTTTCTCTCTCTCTCTCTCTCTCTCTCTCTCTCTCTCTCTCTCACACACACACACACACACACACACACAATAATAGAAAGGATGAGTGGGTCTTGTTCGGAGAAAAGCTTCAGTGAGAGAGAAGAATGGCCTTTTAAAAATCAGGTCAAAGGAGGTATACGGAAAAGCTAGAAGACCCTTTTCTTTAAAATTTTAATAAAAGTTTCATAAGGTTAATTTCACTACTCTTCCATTTTCCAAAACACTCCAGAAAGTCTAGATATATGAACTTTCAGAGAAAGACATTCTTTTTAGCTTGGTAACTGATTCCTTCACTTTGACTAAGATCCTTCCCCCCCTTCCCTACCTCTTGCCACTCTCCATTCTGCACCAAGAACAATTTCCCCAAAACGATAATTGCTACAGCATCCTAGCTACCAAAATTTCTCAGTGAGGTTAGAGGGTGCATTTCAAGAGGGCAGAATTTTCTTCCAGTGAAACCCAGGTTAGGATCCCAGTACCTTGAAAGAGGAACAAAATCCTTTATTACATTTTTGTCATTATAAAAACTATTTCTCAACAGACTTGCTACTTTTATAATAACTTTACTTCTCTAGCAAGGAGTTTATTATCATTCTTTCTCCACAACATGAGTACCCACCATTCCATTCTGAGGTCATTTTTCTCAAGCTTTTTGCTTAGGAATAATGACAAAAATTTATTCCTGGAAAGTTTTATATATTTTTTTGTCTCTGCTTGAACATGTATGTATATACATATGTTATATATAATTTTGGCCTAGGTCTTTGTCTTAAGGTATGCATTATTTTTGTTGACTTCAATATTATGACACATGACATTCCTTTGTAAGGCATCATTCTTGATCTTATCTCAGATCAATGATTTATTTATCAAACATCTAGCTGTTGTTAGGGCTGAAAGATGGACAATATATATATGATTCTTGACTAATACCAAATGTTCTGGTGAATTTTAAACAAACCAGTAGTGCTATAAAATATAAATTTAAATTATATAAATTATTGAGACAAAAAGTTAAAACAGTGTAATGGCTCTCAGAGTGACAAGAAGAGGTGGTGGGAAGGAGTCTTTAACCTGTAATCAACTATCGCTTATTTAAGAAAATAATTTGCTCAGGATGAGAAGGACTCTCTCCTTCAAAGTTCTGGAGGAAGATGTTTCAGGTTGGAGAGAACAAGAAATACAAATTTTAAAGTAGAGGCATGCTTGCTATGTTTGATGGATGAAAGAAGATCAGTGTGGTTGATGCCTAGAGAATGCAGGGAAAGAAATAAAAAGAAATATATGGGTTTCATGGAGCATATCAAACCATGGAAGGCTTTGTGGATTTCAGTAATATGTTTATATATTGTCCTCTTATCAATGAAAAGTACTTAGATCTTATGATCAGATTATAATTTTTGCTGGTTTTCCTCTTAACTGTAAGTGAAGAATAAACTCTTGGAATATAAGAATGAAGATGCAGATAGGTTAATGAGTATCTAGTGTGAGGAATGAAGATGTAGGAAGTGAGCACATTCATGTTATTTGTTATTTTATTTTGTCATTCTTAAGACAGGAGCTCACCATATTCCCAGTCTGTCCTCAAAGTGACCACACTCTGCTATAGCTTTCCCCAAATTCTAGGGTTATAGTTGTTCACTACAATGCTGAGCTAGGATTTAATGTTTGAAGTAGCACTAAGAGAAGACTCAAAGGTGATTATAAATTTTCATTTAAAAATATTGATGGTAATGAAATAAAAATAATGGGTAACAAATTTAAGATTTTAGTTATTTTTAAATTTCTGTTATTTTTTTGGACAGTGTATTACTATGCAAGAGAAAAGTGCCAACAAGAAAGGCAAAGTGTGGAATCATGGATGTCTAAGATCACAGCACCTTGGAAGGTCAAAGAATGATTAGAGGTCAAAATTCAACCAATGGCAGTTAGCTATATCACACTATTATTGTCACTTGTCTATATTTGCATGTTCTCTAGTAGATTCTAACTTCCCTGATAGTGAAGAGCATCATTCTTTTTCAATATGTAGGTACAGAGTCTAACCTAGGTCTTAATAATTATTTATTGAGTATATTAATGAACACATGAATTCTACGGCTTCAGAAGATACCACTGATTCCTGACAGTGATGAGAAAAGACAGGAAATGTTTTTTTGGTCCTTGCACCGACCTCTGGCCAAGTTGTGCTGTAAATTCCCCCCAAGGATAACACGGAAAGCTATAAAAAGCAAGCTTAACAGCTCATTGGATGGCGTTCCTTGAGGATGATGTTCGGCAGAGTGCGCCACACCTAAGGGAGCTGGCAGGAACGGCTGGGCTATGCTTTCCAGTTAATTATATAGTCACAAATAAGCTGGGAACTGTGGCTCTGCTTTGATTCACCTCGCTGAAAGTGAAAACGGAGAGATGAGTGTTTCCCCAAAGGAAATCTAAAACCGAATATAGCATAGATACTAATGGTGTTTTTGCTTAACTTTCAATAATGTATCATTTTATGATTTAATATCAATTCTAGGGAGATACATTAGAAGAGACATATAAAGCATTTAGGGTTCCTTGGAGAAAGCTATTCATGATTTTAAAATTATAGTGATAATTACTGGATAATGAAGATGCTTTAAGTCACATCTGATCTGCACACTGATAGACTTCTAAATCTGCTTATATTTCCAAGTTCAGAAAGGAAGATATTTAATTTTACTTTACTCTTACATTACCATGTTTTCAATGTATTTAACACATAAATTCTTACTCTTATTTTAAATGTAGGAGTGTCTCAAATTTATGAGGCTTATTTGTTTTTCAGGGTCTTGCTATGTAGCCCACATTGGAATCATAGGTGTGTGGAATTATGTTAGCTCTTTTAAACTATTTTTTTTCAATTTCTTGAATTTTTTTCTGAAGTGTATTTTTTCCCCATCAGTTAAAATATGCCAATGATTTCCACACATATACCTAATCTAGAAATGATCTCTGAATGGAGACCCAAATATTGTTTATTATAAATTTTATTTCCTTCTTCTGTTTTTATGTAGTGTGTGTGTACACAAATGTTGTAGGTACATGTTGAGGCCCAAAATGATGTCAGGAACATTCTCTATCAGTCTTTCATTTTATTCATTGAAACAAGGTCTCTCAATCAAATCCATATCTCACCACTATGGCTAGTCTTTCTGGCCTCCTTGCTTTGGAAATCCTGTATGTATCTTCGGAGCCTGGAAATAGGGGTGAGCCATTTTACATGGGTTCTGGGGATCTGAACTTGAGTACTCAGGCTGGTACAGGATAGGTTTTATTGCATGGGCTTTGTTCACTGAGGCATCTCTGGAGCATCCCCAGGATTTAGATTTTCAAGAGTCTCACTTTATGCCTGCTTTATCTATGACTGTACCAACAGTTAGTTAATGCTTGAGAAATCTTTGCTGAAAGATGATAATGATGTAGGTGGACAGTGCTACATTTTTCTTGGTTTTGGCTCATTTGATTACTTAGTGTTTTTTCCCTGTGGTGTGCTCAGTTCTGAAATCCTACATTCTTTCAAATGCCACTTTCTCCATGAACCTCTGTATTCTTGCAGATAAAGGTATCATCTCTTCTAGAGAACTGTGAAGCCTTATCTGGTCTTTATTAAGGTCTTCTTTGACCTAATACATATATACAGAATACAGAGTAATAGTGTGAAATAGTCCCAATCTGTGATGAAAAACCATCTCTCCCTTTATTACTCCAGTTTGGCATCTTTTCATTTTGCTGGATCATTTTATCTTTTTCTGTCTGTTATTCTAAAACTTGAGTTGGCAGGAGATGGAGACTGAGAGGTTTGGGATCTGGTTCCCTATAGTTGTCTATCCAGGTGTCCCCAGTTCTTGTGAGACCTGGCTCAGAAGTGCCTGAACTGGATGACGAAGTTCACAAACTGTGTAAGGTCAATCCATATGACACACTCGTGATGAATTTCAAAGTGATTTGTGTACAGAAAAATAAAAGAAAGAATAGTAGTATGAAATTGCTCATAATGTAAACATTTTTGTTTTAGAATTTATATTTTCTTACCATGGTGGAAACTTGGCCAACCTTATTTCCTTTTCTATAGAGAGTGGGGTTATTTATTTGCTTAATAATCCATAAGGTGACATTTGGATGGGGACTGGCTTAAAATCAAATATGCCAAGTAAAGTCTTTCCTTTGTGAGGACTTATCATCAAAAAGCTTCAAGTCATCGGGCACCTCTGACCTTAGGATATGATGTAAGGTTACATTTATGCACAACAGCAGATTGACCTGTCCTCAAGAAGCTTTTAGAAGATTTGATACGGTGAAATTCCTGTTGTATATACACACTTTGTGCAGCAGGTGGCGCATTTGCAACAAATTGCTCTTTCTCTGTTCCTACCCCCTCGGAAATTTCTGCCAGAAACTGCCACAATCAGAGTGACACATGATGCTGTTAAAATAAAATATAAAGGTTATAGTGAGATTGGTGATAGGTCCTCAATTGAGCACTGGTTCCAAGAATCTACTTCTGTAAGAGTCTAGAAACGAATAGTCCATAATATGATGAAAAACCCCAGCTGACATAAAAGGACCCTCTTGCCTTCTTTTTAAAGAATTCTGTTTAATGCATAATTCAAAGAGTCCCTGAAACATTCTGGGAAACTTTTGGATGGATATCAACCTTTCGATGCAAAATTATGCACTCTGGGAAATGGTTGGTGCTGAAGGTGGCAGGCCTACTATGAAATTTACACTGGCAATCAAATTGCAATTACAAAGGCGATTAAAACGTGCCTTTAAAGAGCCTAACTCCACCCTCAGGGCTACTAGCTGTTTGGTAAACATTGCAAAGAAGCCTGTAATTAAAGGAAACCTGTAATTAAAATTTTCGACCCTCTTCAGCTTTGTTAGGGAGACCTCTGAAGGCTTAAAGGGTAGGAAACAAAGCTTCATTTCCAGTGGTCTGGGGAAGGTACTTTATGACTTCAAGAGAATCCATTTCTTCTGCTATTGTCAGCCCCATCTTGTGCTAGCTGTTTTTCTTTTAAGTCTATATTGCTCTCATTATTCAGAAATAATTTGAAGGATTTGCAAATCCACTGCTGGAGACTGATTACAAAACGGGTGAGTAAATTCAGTTTGTGAATGTAACACAGCTGGAATTGAGAGAGCAGACTTCAAGGCATAGACTTCCTAAACAGTCGGGACAGTTTGAGCATGCTCAGCAAGTTTGCGGTCAAGTTTTCTGAGGAGTTTTAAAAATTTATCTATGCTTACAAATTGGAGGGGGGTAAAAGCCAAGGTAGGGGGTTTAATCTTTGCCTTTCAAGATCCTACCTTCAGGAATTAAGTACTGCTAGGTTAACGGACCTTGAGGTGTTTGAATTGCCCAGGTATTTTCTTTAATGACATGAACAGGATCATGTGGTGGGTGATGTTGTACAGACTCCTGGCAGTCACAACACGTTCATACATACCCTATTTCATATCTAGTGTGCCAAGAGGAGCCATATACATGAATAGCAATATATATGTACAGGGTGTAACCTATGCTTCATGAGTACCTTTGATTCCACAACCCTTTATGCTAAGCTGCCCGAATGAATAGTCATTTCACTGCAAACAGTGCTCTAAAAGAGAGGCTGAGGAGAAATCCAGTCAATGTTATCTAAACCCAGAGAGAAATACATGATTAAATGATAAAAATAAACAGGCCTAATTTAAGGAAATTTAACTCTGCTTCTGTTTAAGAACTTGACTCCTTTCTAAGCAGATTGAAAGATTAAGATATTTTGCATGATGCTCAAGATGTTTCATTACCAAAAACCCATGAATCTGAAAAAGTGTTTTTAGAGACTCTGAGAGACATAATTAATTACTGAGTTAGGCCCTTTGAGACAAAAACTGCTTAAAGCCTGATGCGGACCTTTTATCTAGTTAATTAGCTTTATAGAGAGAATTTTGCACATTTAACAGATGAGTATAGGTTTTATTACTTGAAGAACAATACAATTTATTTTTATGTTGTACTTTTAAATTAGAGAGTAAAAGAGAAAAATGATTTTGAACTCTGAAATAACTCTAGAAGCCCTGATAACAGTGAAGGATAAGGTGATTAAAAAGGATATTTCAGTCACAATGGATAATGAAAATTTAAATATAATGTCCCCCAAATGGAGCAGTTGATTCAAGATAAGGAACTGGTGGGATGTCACAGAAATCTAGTTGTTTGTCACAAAGAGTGACTGACTCCTTTTCTGGGAATAAACTAGACTTTAAAACACAGAAATCCCTTTGCTCCTTGGTCTGACATGGTTGAGAACAGTTTGTGCTGACCATCCACTCATTTCCTTAAAGTATATAAAGTACTAAAATAAATATATTATTCTCTTCTTCATAAAACTTTCTTCCACATCAGATACCTACTAAGACAGAATTGTCCTTGATGTTTCTTGCAAATGCTGTGAGGAATTTCTCAGTGACCATGTGCTTTACAGCCCTGATGCTCACTTTGATTCTGGTTACATTCTAATGGACTCTCATGCTATTGAACCATCTGTGGCTTGAATCAAAAGTCTTAGCACTTGTACTGAACATAGATTTTTCACTCTTGAGCAGTGGGTAAGCCCTTAACACATGGCTAACGGATACACCAGCCACTTACACTGAAGTGTCTCACTTCTCAGTTGTGGTTTCTTGTTTCTTAATGCACAACTATATTTTCACAGTTGCCTCACACTAGTCTGTGATGGGTGAGGCCACCTACACTGCTGAGAGCTGACTCACAGGCCAAATGTCATTTCCTATATGCACTGCACAACCAGTTATGTAACACTTGAAAGAATTCTCACAATTCATTTCTTTTCAAATTACATATACCCTGTTACTCATCTTAACAATACTATCATTACTTTTACCTTTCAAAAAATAGGGATAAATAGTTCTCTCGAGTATTTCAAGCAAAAAAACTGCAATGTTTATGAACATGTGACTAATATGCTCCTTGAATTCCATCAAAACTGTCATCTCCAAAAGAAACTCTATTTCCCTAAATTCTGGTGGTTCGCCAAAGTCAGCATTCCTTAGGAAGTTGTGGGGCAGGCTCTCTTCTATTAAAAGAAGCCATTTTCCTTATCACTTGAAGAAAGGACAAAGGCTACCTGTTCTGCCTACTAGCACACCCGAGAGCATGCTGGGAAGAGTCCATGCATGGCATCCTGGGTCTTCTCTCCTTCTCCCCATATTAACTTCTTATATGTTATTATATAAGAATAATATAATAAACTTATATTAACATATTAAACTTATAACATATTAAACTTCTTCAGCTCATGGGCTTTCCTTCCCACAGATACTCACTCTCCTTACGGCCCTGCTATGCTATCCTCTCTTTTGCCTGCACTCTGTCTTTATTTTTTACTCTCCATGTTTCTCTATATATACATTTATCTCTCTGCTCTGCTCCTGTTTCTCTCATGGCCAGATTCAGTCACCTACTACTACTGAAAGTAGTTCAGTCTACTACATTCTTTCTCTGCTCTTGACTCTTCCAGATATCTTTGGCTGTTCTCTCTCTTTCTTTTATCTACAATAAAACCTTTCCTCTCAACTGCATCATGAAGTGATCATATCCTTAGTTTATAAAAAGCACAACAATAAGAACATCATCATCAACAACAAAAATCTCGAAAATTATGACAAGGTTGCCAGTTTTGCCAATAGGGTACTATTTGGAGGCCTGAGGTACAGGGGTTAGATAGATGTGAGGTGGTATCAAGATCCTAGCTGAAGATTTGGAGGATGTTTCATATGAGTATATCTTTTAGGTAAGAGTGCCATTCAGACTGCTTCATCTCTGTTCATCTGCCTTAGATGATACTTGAGTGACACTTGTGGTGAGTGTCCACAGATCTTGCAGAAAGCAGAAAATCATACACACAAGAAGCAGAAAAAAAAAAAAAAAGGTTCATGGGGCGATATAGTTGCTTTTGTTTTTAGGATCAGGCTAAAAATGACTTATAGATTAAAAGTTGATTCTTTATATTAGCAATCTGAAACAAAATTGAAAAAATAAAAAAACTGAATGTGTCTTCCAGCCCTTCAGAAAACCTTTATTTTTGTTGCTTATCATGAACTTTTACTCTGATAATGGCTTATGAAGCAACTGGATGACACCTCATGCACTCTAAACAACCATTTATGGGGCAAATAAGTTTTTATCAGCTTCTTCTCTCCCTTTCAGACTTTTTACCAGCTGTCCTCCTTGTGGTGAAATTTATAGCAAAACATGTTCTGAACAATTTTACCATGAGCTCCAAAACAATAGAAAAAGTGACATACTAGCCCCTGTCAATCAAAGATGATCCCACAAGACAAGTAGCAATATTGCCTGATGTTTTGATGAAGCAGATAAAATGGTCTAATTGTTTGTTGGTACCAAATATAAAATGAAGAAACTAATCTATGGTGATATTTTAAATAGAACAAAACAAAAAGCATAAAAATAAATTTTAATAAATATTTTTTATGTGGTGTGACCTGTGTGCAAGTGTGTATTTGTGTGTGTATAGATAGATGTATTTCATTTTACATATATCTATTAAAGACTTCAAGGAAAGTTAAGCCTCCTTTCAAAAACTATTTAATGTATGCCATAAGTGAAGGATAATAAAGTAAAATAATATGTTCAAGGCTGTCATTTGTTTTTTCATATATATTTATTATTTGGTGTTTTTACATCATGTACCCCATCAAACTTAGATATCAGACTTTTCAGTATTATGCCAAGGCTGTCATTTGTAAATGGATATTACTTTCCCAATATTGGCCACTGCTCTCAAATAACTGACATAGAGGATAAATATTACTTATAAATGCTTAGTTGATAAATGGGAATTATTACTAACTAGATCTTACATTTTAAATTAACCTATATTCCTTATTTACGCTCTGCTGTGGTGATACATTTATTAGCATGTCACATTCATTTTCTCTCTCTTTGTCTAGCTGGAGACTTCTACTTCATTTTTCTCCTTCCTATCATGCCTAGTTTGGTCACTCTGCTATACTTCCTGCCTGGCTATTGGACAGTCAGTACTTTATTAAACTAATTCTAGTGATGAATCTTTATAGTGTATAGCAAGAGTTAAAATCTCATATCTCCTAAATCTTTATCCAATGTGTTATATTTATATGCAGTGCTTGGTTCTATAAAAATATCTAGAACTAGAGTTACCTTATGTGACAAACTCAAAGATGAGTTTTAAGAAGGACGCAATTAAGAACACTGTCAATAAGACAAAACGACAACCTACAGAATGGGAAAAGATCGTCACCAACTCTACAACTGACAGAGGACTGATTTCTAAAATATATAGAGAACTCAAGAAACTAGAGCCCCAAACCCTAAATAACCCAATTAAAATATGGGGTTCAGAACTAAAATGGGAATTCTCAGCAGAAGAATTACAAATGGCTGAAAGGCACTTGAAAAGTTGTTCAACAACTTTATCCATCAGAGAAATGCAAATAAAAACAACTTTGAGATACCACCTTACACCTGTCAGACTGGCTAAGATAAAAGACACAGAGGACAGCTTATGCTGGAGAGGATGCAGAGCAAGCTCCATTGTTGGTGGGAGTGTAAACATGTTCAGCCACTCTGGAATGCAGTATGGCAGTTCCTCAGAAAACTGAAAATCAATCTTCCCAAGGACCCAGCAATACCACTACGGGGCATATACCCAAAGGATGCACATTCATACCCCAAAGACATTAGCTCAGCTATGTTCATAGCAGCATTATTTGTAATAGCAGGAACCTGGAAACAACTTAGATGCCCCTCAACTGAAGAATGGATTAACAAACTGTGGTACATCTACACAATGGAGTACTACTCAGCAGTAAAAAAAATTACATCCTAAATTTTGAAGGCAAATGGATGGATTTGGAGAATATCCTCCTGAGCAAGGTATCACAAGCTCAGAAAAATAAACATGGGATATACTCACTCATTAGTGAACTTTAGACAAAAAGCAAAGAATACCCAAGTTGCAAATTACAACCCATGAAAAGCTTGAGATCACAAGGAATTTAAGAGAGATATCCAGCAATTCCCCTAGGAAGAGAAAATAGAGAAGACCTTCCTAGCTAATTGGGAGCATAAGGGGCTGCAAGCAAAAAGGTGTGGGAACAAATCATGAGAAAAAGAGATGACTGAGTGTGAGGAGCAACAAGGAGGGAGAAAAAAAAAAGAGATGGAGATTTTAATAGAGGAAGCCAATGTGAGGTTGGAAAGAGACTGGATGCTAGAATAATCTCCAAGAATTTACAGAATGTCCCTGGCTAGGTCTCCAAACAATAGTGAGGATGTTGTCTAAACAGGACTTTCCCTATAATCAAATGAACAGACACCCCAAGTGCCATCAAAGAACTTACATCCAACAATGAAGAGGCAGAGATACATGGCTGAGCACTGGGCTGAGAGCACGGGAGTAGAGTCTATATGAGCAAGGGGATAGGGCTTATGAGGAAAATTCCCACAGTGATGGCTGGCTGGAGTTCTAGGGTGCTCGCTGAATTAAGAACAGCCACTGGGGAACCTTCAAGAAAAGGAACTAGACCCTCCAAGGATAGGCAATTGTCCACTGACATGAACAATATGTGGAGCCTTAAGGGGAGGGTTCAGACTGTGTTTCTTTGCGTGGACTGGCACTTTGGAGCCCATTCTCCCCAGAGGAACACCTAACCCAGTCTTGACATTCAGATGAAGAAATTGGACTTGCCTAGAGTGGATGCTGAGCTTATCCATCTTAGGACTTCCTGCCCTTTTGGGAGAGGGAATGGAGGGATGGGGAGGGAGGTTGAAGGCTGACCTGGAAGGATTGGGAAGAGAAAGAGAGGGAGAGCAAGGGGATACATGCTGGAGGGGGGAAAGGACTTTATTTTATAAATAAATCAAAATTTTAAAAAGGAGGCAGTTTCAAACTCATGGAGAGAATGTTTGCAGTCAATAAATTATATGAAATTGCAATAGAATGTTTCTCTCCTACTCACCAGTTCCCGAATACCCAGCAGCCACTTCCCAAATAATTAGCTCAGAGGCTTAATATTATAAATGCTTGGCCAGTAGATTAAACTCATTACTAATTAGACAACTAACCCATAATTCTTATCTATGCTTAGCTACATGGCTTGGTACCTTTTTTTAGTCCAGCATTCTCATCCTGCTTCTTCTACATCTGGCTTGCATCTATGTCTCTGCCTATCCTCTTCCCAAAATTCTCCCAGCTTGGTCATCCTGCTTATATTCCTGCCTGGCTACTGGCCAATCCAATCAGTGTTTTATTAAACCAAAGGAGTGACAAAATTTTACAGCATGCAAGAACATTATCTCGCAGCATAAAATGGTTTTCATATTTGTGAAGCCAAGGAATATTATTTTGTCATTTTTGATGAGGTGGAACCAAAGTAGGAAACTCACAAAATGTGTAATATGTTAGCTCCATTTTTATTCATAATAAAAGCAGTAACTATTAATAAATTTCTACCTATACCAACTTTTCATTTTATACTTCATTTGTGTTGCTCTTGAGGGAAAATTATATATGCTTGCTAAGTTTTATTGATAAGGATGTTTAGGACCTTCTTCCATCTCCCCCACCTTTTCTTTCTCTCTTCCTGTCATATGTAAGTGTGCACAGTGTATGTGCATGTGGGTATATGTGTTGGCACGTATGCGGGGATACTGAGCCATTGCCTCTGTTCTCATTCTCTCTCTCTCTCTCTCTCTCTCTCTCTCTTTCTGTATGTGTATGTTTGTTTCTTTGTCTCTCTTTGAATCCCTGTCCCCCCTGTCTCTTCTCTGCCTCCTTCTCTTTCTGTAGTGGTGAACACAAAATTCAAGGCCTCAATTGAACTGGACAAGTTTTCTGCTATTGAATTAAATTCTTATGTTTTCTAATTTTCTTTAACAATATTGAGAAGGAATTTGTAATTTCTTGACTCTTTAACAAGGAATGCTGCTGAGTAAATTATCTTAGTAAAGAATCATGGATTTCTTTGTAAATCAAAAAATCTGTGGCCATTACAAACAAAAAAGGAGAAGATTTTGCTGTAACATAAAAGGCAGTGATGCTGACTTTGGGGATCACTAATGTGTCCTGTATGTTATACTTGCACAAATGTGAATGTGAGTTTTAAGTAGCTTGTCCTTCAGCTCCTCTCAAGGGGCCTTGAGTCCTGTGCTCCTACCTAAATACTGTTAGAATTTGCATTTACTCTATTTTTAAGAAGTATAATTTGTTCAAAATTGTTACAAAAATCAAAAGAGAGGCCGGATATAAAATGATATTTCCAAGTCTATAGCACCGGACAAAGGACTTAATTGTCCCAATACTCTTGTCCAGTCTAGTCCTTACTGTAGCCACCTCATGCAGTGACTCAACATACGCACCTAGAGGAGAGAGCTATTGTTTGAGAGTGTTTCTCTCAACAATTTAAAAAGAATCTCCTTTCCAGTGTCTGATATATTAAAAAATGCTTCAAAATAGTTGAAGAAATAACAACTTGTTGATTAATGTAGTTCATAGTGCTTTCAATGTTCTTGTCTTTAATAATACATTATTGTGGTGATGTAAGTAGGCTAACTCACTTTTCCTGTTATGAGCAGGACTTGCAAGATGTCAGGACAACCTGAATATTGCTGGAAGACAAACAATCAGATTAGAGGTGTTCAATGACAAGGAGGAGAAACACTGGAAAAGAAAGTCATCCTATTTTCTCAACATTGTGGGCCAAGCAAACATCATTCAGTTATTTTGCTTTCTTTAGATGTGATCAACAGTTCTGTAGTAGGAATAGACAATGTGCCAATTTATAGTTACTGACACGATAACTTTGGTAAGTACATGACTCTAATATTGGTTCTTAAGGACAAAAATAGCAATTTGATATGAGAAGCTGACCTGCATTTAATTACTGTTGTACAATAAAACTACAATAATAAATGTAATGTAAATATAAGTGTAAATGGCTCTAGTTCTAGTCAAATACTTTGAGAGTTTTTATTCTCTAGAAATTAAAATGGATAAGAATTCTCAACATTTATAGAAAAATACATATTAGTGTTTGAGCATTTATTTAGTTTCTATAAATAAGTTTATATATAGTTTCAAATGTGAATATGTGTGTGTGTTGCTCTACCACTAAGCAACATATTCAACTCCTCAAGCAGTTTTTCTTGATCTATCGACATACTTTTTAAATATGTCATATTCTAAGTCTTTGATATTGTTCCTGCTACATCTTAGAGCTTAAAGCCAAAAAGAACATTTGCTTCAAGGTTTCACAATTTTTAGATGGCACCACTTCTCTGATCCCACTTTCGCCTTCTTTTATATACTAAGTCTATCTAGTCACAGTCATCCTTTCAATTACTCTTGATGAGCTTGCACCTCAGGCTTTGGCTAGCTTGCCAGGAATGTTCTTCTCATAGTCTTATATGGCTTGCTCCCTTCAGATTACTGCTCAAATATTAAGTTTTTAGTGACATGTTATGTTTTATGTTACATAAAATAGTAATTTTATTACTCTCAACAAATAGGCATTTGGTACCCAGTATATCTGTTATATTTATAAAATATTAGCAGTTGAATCTGGGATTAAATTTGTTACAGTGCACAGACACAGGCAGGGTAGATCTAAAGTGGTATGAGATTTCATGTTTCTATGTCTCTTCTTATTTATTCTTATCAATATTTTATCAAGATTCTTCAATAGCAAACATAGCTGGGCTACTTCTGGAAGCCAGTTCTACATTTTAGATAGGAATCAATCTATTGGTTGTTACTTTGGCTCTTTCTACATAGTGATGAAAGAAAGTGATTTCTATTCCCTGAGTTTTTTCTCTTTGACCTTGGGTGAGTGAATTATCTCCCTTCTCATGTCCTCAAGTATAGAATGTTTAGTACTACTGACATTTCCTAACAGAGAAAACTATAACAGGACAAGATACAGTGTTTTTCAATGTGCTTTGTAAAAACAATACAGTGCTCAAAGCAAGTGTGGTGACATATTCTTGAAATCTCAGCACCTGGGAGACTGAAGCAGGAGGATAATTGATTTCAAGTCAGCCTAAGCACATAGTGAAAACCTATCTCAAAAAGCCAAAGTATGGTGGGTTAAATTTGTTGACCAAATATATATTGTTACAAATAATGCTAGCATCTGAGAGCTTTGAACTTTTAGCAATGTTATTGCTTTAGTTTCTCAACTGAATGAGTTCTTGTAATGGACCATCAAACATGACTGTCACTCATATAACTCACTGGTACACAGTAGCTGGAGATATTAAATAAAAGGATGAACTTGTAGACTCAGAATCTTACTAATTAATTAAAATCTTTCTGGTCTAGTAGACAGTAACAAAAAGAAACACAAAGCTAAGTAACTTTTGTTTTCTCATCATCTAATCAATTTCTTATATATAATCATATTATCAATTAATCTTACTTTACATATGAAAGTCCACAGCAATTTGTCCTTGCCACAGTATTTATGATATAATTGTTTCTAAACCAAAAACATAATATATAATTTTATCCTTATGATGTTTAGTGACTAATTCAGAATCAAAAACTTATACAGTTGTCTAACACAGAGGAGATCCTGGTTTTTCTGTTTTCCAGCACACGTGTGCACGCACGCGGGCACACACACACACACACACACACACACACACACACACACACACAAATAAACCCAAGAAACAAACAAAAAGACTCTAGCAAGACAAAAGACAGAAAAGGAATGTAATAAACTTCTCCACTGACAAGGCGACTAAGCTAAAGAACCCTCACCTCATCAGAAATGGATGCTTTCAAATTGTGGACCCAAGTATAGAGAGGAGTCAGAGATCATGCAGACATTGTGTCCAGAGCAGATAGGAGACATACAGCTCCTCTAGCCACAACTGACTAGAAGCTGACTAAGAGTGAATCACTGAAGCAATTGGCAGACCCCAGTGCAAGAGTACATATAATAATATAAAGAATAACAAGACAGCACCAGAAGAAATTGGTGGTTCTACAACACCAAGACCTGAAGAGATCACTGAAGAGGAAACAGAAGGAAAAAAATCTCAAAAACACCTTTATGAAGATTACAGAAGCCTTAAAAGAAGATATAGAAAATTCCCTTAAAGAAGTAGAAGAAAATGCCAACAAAAAATTGGAAGAGATAAACAAAACCTTGAAAGAAAACAAAGAAAACCAAGAAAAGGAAAACAAAATAAAGAAACATTTTAGGAACTAAAAATTGAAATAGAAGCAATAAAGATGACACAAAAGGAGGCAAAGATGAAAATAGAAAATCTGAAAAAAAGAACTGGAACTGTAGATACAAGCATAACCAACAGAATCTAAGTGATGAAAGAAAGAATCTCTGGAGTGGAAGACTCAATGGTGGAAATAGATAAATCACTCAAAAAAGCCCACTAGAACCAAAAAAGCCATAACACAAAATATTTTAGGAAATTTGGGACACCATGAAAAGACCTAACCTGAGAATAATAGGAATAGAAGAAGAATAATTCCAGCTCAAAGGCACAGATAAAATATTCAATAAAATCATAGAAGAACACTTCCCCAACTTAAGGAAGGAAATGTCTATAAAGATACAAGAAACTTACAGAACACCAAATAGATTAGACTCCCCCTTCCCCCAAAAAAGTCAGCCTGCCACATAATAATCAAGCCACAAAACATGTAGGACAAAGAAAAAATTTTAAGAGCTGCGAAAGAAAAGGGCCAACTTAACTATAAAGGCAGACCCATCAGAATAACACCAGACTATTCAATGGAAACAATGAAAGCAAGAAGGTCCTGGTCTGAAGTTATACAGACACTAAAAGAGCAAGGCTGCAAACCTAGACTACTGTACCCAGCAAAACTATCACTCACCATAGATTGAGTAAGTAAGATATTTTAAGACAAAATCAGATTTAAACAATATCCCCAAATCCAGCCTTGCAGAAAGCACTAGAGGGAAAACTCTAACCTAAGGATCCCAGATATACCCTGAAACAACAAACAAATGATAATCCCACAGAAAAAAAGCTCAAAGAAAGGAAATACATACAAGCTACCACAGAAAATAACAATCAGAGGTCATTAATCTCCCTTAATATCAATGGACTCAATTCACCTATGAAAAGACACACCCCAGCATGATAGATACAAAAAGAGAAGTCATCCTTCTGCTGCATACAAGAAATGCATCTCAACCTCAAAGACAGATACTGGCTCAGAGTAAAGGGTCAGAAAAAGATTTTCCAATCAAATGGCCTCAAGGAACAAGCCGGTATTGCCATCCTACTTTCTAACAAAGTAGACTTCAAACTAAAATCAATAAAAAGAGACCAGGACAGATATTACTTATTCATCTTAGAAACAATTTGATCAAGATGAAATCTAAATCCTGAATATTTATGCCTCGAATATAAGGGCACCTGCATATGTAAAAGAAACACTACTAAAGCTTAAACCTCACATCAAATGTCACACTCTAGTGGTAGGAGACTTCACTACCCCACTTTCACCCTTGAATAGGCCAACTAAACAGAGACACAACAGAGAAATAAGGGGTCTAACAGAGGTTATAATGCAAATGGAGTTAATACATATTTACAGGAGCTTCTATCCAAACACAAAAGAATATACATATTTTTCAGCATCACATGGAACTTTCTCTAAAATTCACCACATAATTGGTCATAAAGCAAATAGCAACAAATAAAAAAAATGGAAATAACCCACTGTATCCTATCAGACCACCATGGTCTAAAGTTAGAGTTCAACAACATCAAAAATCACAGAAAGCCTACCAACTCATGGAAACTAAACATCACTCAACGGAACCACTTCTGGGTCAAGAAAGAAATTAAGAAAAAAAATCAAACATTTCATAGAATTTAATGAAAATGAATCCACAACATACCCAAACTTATGGGACACAATGAAAGCAGTCTTAAGAGGAAAATTCATAGCACTAGATGCCAATATGAAAAGCCTAGAGAAATCTCACAGTAGAGAACTAACAGCACAGCTGAAAGCCTTAGAACAATTAGAAGCAAACTCACCTAGAAGGAGTAGACGGCAGGAAATAATCAAGCTTAGAGCTGAAATCAATACAATTGAAACAAAAAGAACAACACAAAGAATCAATGAATCAAAGAGTTGGTTCTTTGAGAAAGTCAGCAAGGTAGATAAACCTTTATCCAAACTAACCAAAAAGCAGAGAGAGAGAATATCAAAATTAGCAAAATCAAAAATGAAAATGAGGATATAGCAACAGACCCCCAGGAAATCCAGAGAATTTTCAGGTCATATTTTGAAAATCTATACTCCACAAAAATAAAAAACCTAGAAGAAATGGACAGGTTTCTGGACTGGTAAAAATTAAATCAAGATCAGGTTAAATACCTAAACAGACCTATAATCCTAAAGGAAATTGAAGCTAACATTAAAAACTTCCCAAGTGAAAAAAGCCCAAGTCCAGATGGTTTCAGTGCAGAATTCTACCAGACATTCAAAGAAGAAATAATACCAATATTCCTCAAACTGCTCCATACAGTAGGAAATGAAGAAATATTGTCAAACCCTTTTTATGGGCCAAAAATAATCCTAATTTCCAAGCCACTCAAGGATGCAATGAAAAAAGAGAATTACAGACCAATTTCCCTTATTAATACTGATTCAAAAATTTTCAACAAAATTCTGGCAAACTGAATACAATAAGATATGAAAAAAAGCATCTATCACGATCAAGTAGACTTCAGCCCAGACATGCAGGCATGATTCAACATAAAAAATCTATTTTATGTTCATCAGATAAACAAACTGAAGAAAAAAAAACACATGACAAATTCTTAGATGCTGAAAAAGCCCTTGACAAAATCCAACACTCCTTTTTGATGAAAGTCCTGGAGAGATCAGGAATACAGGGAAAATATCTAAATATAATAAAGGTGATTTACAAGAAGCCGACAGCAAACATCAAACTAAGTGGAAAAAAACTTAAAGCAATACCACTAAAATCAGGAACTAGACAAGGCTGTCCCCTCTCTCCTTATTTATTCAATATACTTCTAGAAGTTTTAGCTAAAGCAATAAGAGAACGAAAGGAGATTAAGGGGATACAAATTGGAAAAAAAGTAAAACTGTCTGTATTTGCAGATGATGTGATTGTAGGTATACATAAGTGACCCACAAAATTCTGCCAGGGAACTTCTACAGCTGATAAACACCTTCAGCAACGTAGCAAGAAACAAGATTACCTCAAAGAAATCATTAGTAGCCCTCCTATTCACTAAAGATAAAAGGGATGGAAAAAAAAAATAAGGGAAATATACCTTTTATAATAGCTGTAAATAGCTTTGAATACCTAGGTGTAATTATAACCAAAGAAGTAACAGATCTATTTGACAAGAACTTTAAAACACTGAAGAAAGAAATTAAAGAGGATATCAGAAAATGAAAAGAACTTCCATGTTCTTGGATAGATAGGATCAACATAGAATGACAATTACCAAAAAGCAATCTACAGATTCAATGCAATTCCCATCAAAATCTCAACATAATTTTTACAGACCTTGAAAGAACAATACTCAGTTTCACTTGGAATAACAGGAAAGTCAGGATTGCCAAAACAATTTTGCTCATCAAAAGACCCTCAGGAGGCATCACCATCTTCAATTTCAAGTTATACTATAGAACTACAGTAATAAAAGCAACCTGATACTGGCATAAAAACAGACTTGTGGATCAATGGAATCGAATCAAAGTCTCTGACATTAACCCAAAAACCTTTAAACACCTGATCTTTGACAAAGAGACTCAAAATATTCAATGGAAAAACGATAGTATCTTCAACAAATGCTGTTGGCATAGCTGGATGGAAGTGTGTAGAAAAATGCAAATAGATCCAAGCCTGTCACCCTGCACAAAACTCAAATCCAAGTGGATCAAAGACCTTAACATAAACCCAGTCACTTTGAACTTGATAGAAAAGAAAGTGGGAAATACACTTCTACAAATTGGCACAGGCTATCACTTCCTAAATATAACACCAGTAGCACAGACACTAAGAACAACAATCAATAAGTGGGATCTCTTGAAACTGAGAAGCTTCTGTCAAGCCAGGGACACAGTCAATAAGACACAACGACAGCTTACAGAATGGAAAAAGATTTTCTCCAACCTGACAAATGATCTCTAAAATATATAGAGAACCCTAGAAACTAGAGCCCCAAACCCTAAATAACCCCATTAAAAATTGGGGATCAGAACCAAAAAGGGAATTCTTAGCAAAAGAATTACAAATTGATGAAAGGCACATGAAAAAGTGCTGGACATCTTTAGCTAAGAGAGAAATGCAAATTAAATGAACTTTGAGATACCACCCTATACCTGTCAGAATGGCTAAAATTAAAAACATAGATGAAAGACTATGCTGGAGTAGATGTGGACAAGGGGAACACTCCTCCATTATTGGTGGGAGTATAAGCTTGTTCAGTTACTCTGGAATGCAATATGGAAGTTTCTCTGAAAACTGGGAATCAATCTCCCCAAGGACCCAGCAATAACACTATTGGGCATATACTCTAAAGACACACATTCGCATCTCAAAAGCATTAACTTAACTATGTTCATAGCAGTATTATTCATTATAGCAAGAACCTGGAAACAACCTAGATGCCTATCAACTGAAGAATGGATTAACAAACAGTGGTACATCTGCACAATGGAGTACTACTCAGCAGTTAGAAAAAAATGATATCCTAAAATTTGCAGACAAATGGATGGATTGGAGAATATTCTCCTAAGCCAGTTATCACAAAGCCAGAAAGATAAGCAGGGGATGCACTCACTCATTGGTGGACTATAAAGAAAAAGCAAAGAAAACCCAAGCTGCAAACCACAAGCACTGAATAGCTTGGGATCTTAATGACTTTGGGCTGGCATCTTGGAGCCTGTTCCCTCCAGAGGAACACCTGACCCAGTCTTGATGTTGGAGTGAGGAAAGTGGATCTGCTTGGACTAGATGCTGAACTAATCCATCTTGGAACCTCTTGCCCTTTCTCAGTTGGAGAAGGGGGGATGGGGAGAAGACAGAGTGACCAGGAGGGGTCTTGAGGAGGAAAGGTGTTTGAACAAGTGGCTATGTGGATAAAAAATGAGACTCTATAAAAATAAAAAAATACAACTTATATTTTCTTTAATATGTATTTATTTTAGTTTGCTTCTGCATAATTTCCTTCATGTTGATTTATCATGAACATTAATCAACTGTGGTGACATATTTTATATTTAATGAAACTATTCTGCAATATCAGAGAACAGATCCACACACAGTCAAACCAGCAGGGTCAGAGAGTGGTGACTCATGCCTTTAATTCTATCATGGGCAAGGCCTGTAGTGGTGATCTATCCGTTAATCCCATAACTCTAGAGACAGAGATCTTTCTGTCTTTCTTTGAATTCAAGGCCCAACTACCAAAGAGTAGTAGCTCACATTTTTAATCTTAACTCTAGGATTATGATGCAAAGTTGAACCCCGAAGTGAAACAACTGGGTGAAAAACATATTTAAGGAGGCACAGGGAGACAGTAAAAAAATTAATTAATTAAAACAAAATAAAACAAAAAGAGCCCTCACCTGTGTGTTAAGGTTTTAGGGAGACCCAATATAGGCAATCCTAATACAAGAGCATAAAAAAATTAGACACTTTTTGGAACTATTTTATTCACATTTTTACTGTTTAAATATTGTTGAAGGCTTCATAGCCTTCATTTCATTCGTAGTGAAAATCAGTGAAGTTACAAATATCTACATCATAAATTATTTTCTACTTTTTAAAAAATACCAATTATCAAGATTTAAAGTTTTATCACTTTTATTCTTTTTAGGCCCACACACAAAACAAAAAACCCACAAAGCTTCCCAGTAGACAGTTCTTTTTTTTTTAATTTTTTTTTCTTTTTTTTTAATTTTTTTTCTTTATTTTGTATTTAACAAAAAAAGTAACATGAATTTAAAATGAGGAAAAGTAGACAGTTCTTTAAAAGTTTCAGTTCTTGAGGCAGTGTATATAGTAATTATTTATTTTGAAATAAGCTTGAATCATGGCATGTTCTAAATAACAAATCATCATTGTCAACCACCAACAAATGTGAGAGAAAAATGCAAACATGTTAAATGAATCCACAAAACTTTTAGTCTTGTTTGGAAATTGTAGAATATCATAGCAAGCACTTTTTTATTTTTCTCCTATCAATTTACTTTTAATTATGCATGTGAGCATCTTGTGATAGAGTGAGAGAACGGAATGCTAGGAAAGAAAAACGTAGTCTTAAATACCATTTAACACATGGCAATTATTTGTTCTTGCAATTCGTTATTGATTCTCAGAAATAACTGTATGATATTACAGGTATTGATCCAGTATAATGTGATGCTCTTGAGGTAATAGTAAAATATGTGAATGGAAGTAAATGCACTGAGTCATTCCATACTGAAGACACTGTTATGGCAGTTAACAGATGCCTCTTTGGATGGTGACTATTGGGGCTATACTTGCTCCTACATCAGCTGCTCTCAGCAAGCTGGGACAATGACAGCAGAGCTGGACCCGGATTTTCTCTCCATTTTTATTTTTCCCCCTTACGAGTAGTAGTAAAATAGAGGAATTGGGTTGGCTTTGGCAGTTCTTCAGCTATTTAAGTTTGAGAAACATATTTAACTACCTTGAGCCTTAAGCTTATAAAGCAGAAGAAAATAATGTCTGCCCTTTCATCAGGATTATTGTGAAAAATAACATAAATACACATTATGACTAATGTCAGGCTGTTAGTAAGCAGTAAATGCGAGGATTTTTTTTCCCTCTTTCAGATTATAGGTTTAAGGTGAAGGTAAGTAATCACTATATGATTGTAAGACATATATATATATATATATGTATATGTTATATATATATGGTTTTGTTCAAATTGACTGAAAAATATACTTCAGATTTAGTATATCAAACCACACCAAAACATTAATTTTGAAAGGTTAATGCTCTCTCCACCTGGAAAAATCTCTTTCCTCTCTTCACTTTTAATAAAACCTTGCTCATATAGTTTTTGGTTGGTAGTAGAAGTTAGGATAGAAAGAAAATTAGGTATAAACCTATTGACTCAGCAAGATAGGATAGATATTAGAATATTTTCTCTGAATTTGCCAAATACAGATAGACTGGACATTGTAAATGTAATTCTTACCTGATAATTGCTCTTATTGTGTATAGTTTTGCTATGTTAGAGCTAAAACCTTTCCTTTTTATTTAGACAAAAAGTGGGGATGCTGTGGGATACTTGTACACTCCATAAAGATATATTACTATGACTGGTTTGATAAAAAGCTGAATAGCCAATAGCTAGGCAGGAGGTACAAGCAGAATTTCCAGGCAGAGATAAAGGAAGCAGGAGGTAAATGTTGACATGTATCAGATACCAATGAGACATGAAGGGAGTCGGACATACAGAATGAAAGAAAGGTAAAAAGCCATGAGGCAAAATGCAGATTAATATAAATGGGTTAATTTAAGTTATGAGAGCTATGGGACAAGCCTAAGCTAAGGCCAAACTTTCATAATTAGTAAGACTCTGTATTGTTAGTTGGGAGCTGGTTGGTAGGACAAAGTTTCATTACAGCAGAGTATCTCACTGAGACTGAAGACCACTATTTCAGCTAGAATAGGTGGCCAAAGAGTCTTCAGGAATTCTCCTGTTTCTGCCTTTTCAGCACCTACATGCTGGTATGCCTGGCTTTTACATAGTTTCTGGGAGCTGAACTCAGGTCTTCATGCATTTGCAGCAAGAATGTTATTTGCTGAACTATTTCCTCAGCCCAAGAATTTTTTCTTTTATTTTTGAGATTATAATATAATTACATAATTTCTCCCTTCCTTTATTTCAAACCATTCCATATACCTCTCTTTATTGCCTTTCAAAATTATGACCTTTGTTTTCATTAATTGTTGTTACATGTATATATATCCATATATATACATATATGTTTCCAAATAGAACCCTGATTTTCATTTTATACAGCACTGATTTCATTTAAATTAAATTCTAAAAGTTCTTTAAAATTTTCACAATATTATCATGTGTATATCATCACTTGTCCACTAATTCATTCTGTCTTAAAAAATGTTATAAAAGACTAGCGTAATACTACTCATGTTTTAATCTTGTTTTTATTTCATCATAAAATAGTTTGTGTTTACTACAGTAATGCATGTGATCTCTAATGGCCAGCTAGACTACTATAGACATAGAATATTTAATCCTGTCTCAAGAAAAAGTATAAATAATCCAGACCAATAATTTTCAGATTGTTCTTCTATACTTGGTTTCAGCATGGGATGAAGTGTACAATTAAAACAAAACCAATTATCTTTTATGAATTGGCTAGCTAATTAAAGTGCACTGAAATGACTTAAGTTTCCATTTGTCCACTACACTTGTAAAACTGTGTTACTTACTGCTTAAAGAACAATGCACAAAGAATGGGAATGTTAATATTAATGGCCAAATCTTAGAACTCCTAGTCACATCTTGCAAATTTGGCTTATGTGTTTTGGGATAATTATAGCTGAGATGTTAGTTTGCAAATTTTTAATTAATTTCTTTACTTTGCATCTGGGCTACAATTTTTCCTCTCTCTTCTCTCAGTCTTTCATCTCAATCCATTCTTCCTCCATTTCTGTTTAGAATTTTAAGGTGTCTTTACTCTGCTAGCAAACCTGTTTATGCTTTTTGTTAGAATTAAATACTTGAGCATTCTCAACTGTTATTAGTAACTCCGAAAGACTCTGGCAAACTCTAATTTATGTTGAGTCCCATAGACTTGGATAAATGAGATACAGATACAGTGCCTAGACTGCTTCAGTCAGTGTCAGGACTTGGGGGAAACACCTGTAGGATGACAGTGTAACTTTTCCTGCTGCTGTCCTACAAAGTGACTAAGAACACTGTGGGTCTTTGTTAGATTGCTAAAATCAATGTGAGAAGGGTGGAGAGTTATCTAGGTATTGTTTTCCTCAGGCACACTCTTGGAAACATGATAAAGGATGTTGTCATGGAAACATCCTTTATTTTAAGCTTTACCCACTGCTCAGGCATTAGCATCATACTTGCTTCTTAAGAAGCCATACTAAGCTGAACTCCGGGAAGAACTTCTCATATTGTCTAAATCTATCATGCAACAATCTAATCCCTTTGAATTCTTAGAGAAAAATCCATCAATTTAACACGTGATTGCTGTCTTGGTGAGAATGTTTTAAATTCTTTCTCTGTGTTGGCTTTCCAATATTTTGAAGAATTGTAGATTAGAGAAAGGTCCATAAAAGGATCACAAAATATATTTTTTGTTTTACTGTGACAATATTTCTAAGTAGTCTTTTAAAGACAGGTTGTTGTAGACATAATTATGAAAGTGTCTAAAATTTTACAAATTTAAGATGGACTGATTTTTCAAACAATATGTTAGTTGTGTTGACATATGCTCAAGATACTTTTCAAACTTTAAGATTCTTTTGCATTATTTCTGGGAATAAATAATGGGGAGGGGGAAAAAGAGGGATATTCCTGGGGATAGGAGTGGGGTACATATACAAGGTATACATATACCGTGTATTCATATACAATGAATATGAATCTATTTCTCACATATGCCACTGGGGAGAACTACATTTCACTTTCCCGTTTTACAGGTAAGACGGTTATGTGCATAAATCGGACTAATTAAGGATGTTGAAACAGTAATAATAATAGCAGCCACCATAGCATTATTAATAAAAAGATGCCACAGGTGGGAGACCTAGTTCCCGGCCAGGAACTACATTTCTTCTGTTCTCTCCCACACAACCTTAAATGTAATCATTTCTAAAGCTTCTAGGACAGCAGAGCACAGACTTGTACACAAACAAACACTTGTGCATATTTGTGGTGCCCCTTTAAGAACTTAAATGCTTCTAGTTACCGCAAGCTGGTCAAGAAGAAAAGAGGGAAAAGGAATACAGGATCTTGGTCTTTGCATTTGGAAGTGCCTCTGATCAGAAGAGCTGGGGCAGTGTCTGTGCTTTTGTGGGAGCTAGTCATGTGCCAGAGGAGGAAGCAAGATCAAGAGCAGTTTGCTCTTTCAGGGACTTCAAAGCCCATTCATCTGAAGTTGTGGCCATTACCATTTTGGCTTCCTCATTGTGCCTTGGATGGCCCTGTACTTTTCAAGAGGAAAGCCTTGCTGAGTTGGGGCCAGTTAAAATGTATTCCTTGAAGTGCAATGTCCCAGAAAATATGCCCTTCCTGGCTGCACTCTGTGATTGTAGTCCCAACTGTGATCTTTGTTCCTATTGGATGAGTCAGATACAGAGGTGCAGGCGCAGTGAGGCTGGGCTACCGGTTTCCCAGTGCCCCCTTCTTCCTTGTGTGGAGAATTGCAAATATAAGAACCATAGCAAGCAGGCTCCAATTCTCTGACCCCAGGAGTCTTTCTCTTTACAGTACTAAGAGATATTAAAAAAGAAAAGCCAGAAAACAACCAAATAATTATAGTTTTAAAAATATATGTTGGCTGTTTATCCTGTTTAGTCTTAACTAACAGTCCAACAGGACTAGGGAAATTTTTGAATCACTGGTAAGTTAAGCCATGGAACTAAATTTTGCTCATGGGGTTTAGCTTTTTTCTGAGAAAAAGATATATAGTAATTTTCTCACCTAAAACCAAGACACAAATCAAAACAGAACAAAATCTAGGACAGTGCTCTAACCTTATAGTACCTAATAACCTACTTGTGTTATGTTGGTAATTCTGAAGACTAGACAGTGGTGTGCCCTATTTGAAACAGGGAAAGCATCTATCTTACTTCTTAGGTCCCCAGATCTTAACATACTCTCTAAACATGTGTGGAATGAATGAGTAAATCAAGTCTTTGGCAGCGTGTGCTGTCAATGTTTATTATATGATCTTGGATACATTTCTCTAGTATCAGGTTCTAATCTCTCAGCTCTAACCATTTTGGCCTCTTGATCTCACACCAGGGAGTGACTATTTTGAATGAGCTAATGCCTACTCAACCATGAAAATGTCTCAGGGTACCTCTGGCTGTGTATAAGGTGATTGACAGCTCTTTCATTTTCTTTTAAATTGGATGTATTCTAGTTACCATGTCACTGTGACAGTAGATAAAACTCATGTCTGTGTGTTTTAGTAAGAGAAGATAATAATCTGATATCCTAAACTTCTGCCTTTGTCAAGTGAGGAGTAGACATAGGTCATCTTTCAGGAAGGCCTTTGTAACTCTGTGGTTTTACTCTAGTCTATTTTCTCAGAATGGTTTCATGTAGAGACACGGTGACACTGCATTTCTTTAAAGGTTTAGGAAGTCACTGTGCCCCCTGTTATGACCTTTCTTGGCTAGTTTAAAATTTTATCTTACCTATGAGGCACATAGAATTTTATTATAATTAATTTAGAATGTCACATAAAATAAAAATTTCTTATTTAACACTAACTTTAGAATTATAGATGTAATAATTGTCTTACACAGAACTTTTAGAATTAAAAGATGCTTTTAAGCTTCAATTTTTGAAAATATTCTAAGTTTTGAAATTTAATGCGTGCTCTGAAAGTTTAGGTGTTTGTTCAATAAGAGGCAATATTGCAACCTAAGGAGCATCAGCAGGGTGGGAATTTAGGTAGAAAATATATCTTAAATCCATTGGCTAGTCTTACGTTCCTTCAGTGTGAATATTATTAATACACAGTGTATGCCAGAGACTGTAGATATTTGGGATCAAAGACCTTAATCTACCAGAGACCTACACACACTCACACACATACACACACACACACACACACACACACACACAATTATACTGATGAAGCAAATTGTACTTATGTAGTTAGAAAATATGTATATGCATTCACACATTTGATGTAATAACACTTAATGAAAAAGGAAGCCATGAATTTGATCAAGAAAGAGATACATAGGAGGGTTTTGAGGGAGGAAAGAGAAGGGGAAAATGTAATTATATTATAATATAAAAAATGAAAGAAAAATTATAATCTGAACAGATGATAAAAAATGACTTTGAATGTAAAATGCTACTCACAGTAAATATTACCTGGGTAACATTATAATTTATATATATTTGTAATAAAATAGACTATAGTTTTTGTTTTCATGGAACTTCTTTTGTGAGGAGAAAACAATAAGGAATAAACATAGAGGTAATAAAAGACAATTTATATGACACAACCATGAATAAGTAAAAATGTAAAGCAGATTAAAAGGAAATGGGTGCCTATGATAGAAGTCAGAATGGGGAGGGAAGAATTGCAATTTTAAGAATGGGCAGAGTAGATCTCTATGTGAAAGTGACATTAAGTGAAGGCTTAAAGAGAGTAGAGGAGTTTATTAGCATTGGGGTGTATGGGGAAGAATTCCATGTAGACAAGGGGCAGTGAGACAGAAACCCCATATTCCCTGGCATGAAGCTATGGAGGGAGACTTCAGATGATAGCCAGGAAGTAATATCAGGGAGGGGCAATGCAGGTTGAGTGTATGGGGCATAGAACGGATATGTATTGACTGACAGAGAGTGACATGGGAGGGATGGAGCAGATAAGACACTCATTCCACCTTGTTGCTGATTAGAACTGATAAGGGGACTGAAAAGGAATGGGAAAAATTAGTGAACAATCTGGAGGGTATCATGGAATTCCAGGCTAGAGATTGGTAGTTTGGACCATGAGAAACTGCTGAGGCATTTTGATATACTTATACACTGTGGAAAGATATACTACTGGGATGGTTTTAACAAAAGGATGAATGGCCAGTAGCTAGGCATCTCTTTGGGATGAGAAAGGAAGAGAAGAAGAATTCAAGGGACAGGAGATACCAGGAGACAGGGAGAGAAAACAGGATGTAAAAGATGAAAGAGTGGTAATACCATGTGATAGAACATGGATTAATATAAGTTATAAGAGGAACAAGCCTAAGCTGTAGACTAAGCTTTTATGATTTATAAGAAGTTTCTATGTCATTATTTAGAGACTGGCTGGTGGGACAGAAAAAGACATTTTAATATGGCTCCCAACATGGGCCTTGAATATTCAAACATTGAGCCTGAAAAAGGTAAGAAAAGTTCTGAACAAGGGGCTACATGTGGCTTCCAAGCCCTTCAGTCTTTCAGGTGGGCCTATTCTTGGGGGTGTACTGAGACATGGCTCCCAGCTATTGCCCATGGGCTGAAGCCAGCCACCAGTGCCATGTGCCAGAGCCATATGCTGAACCACACAGTGACTGACATGGTAGTTTAAATTTTTCTCACAGGATCTGAGGCCACTGAAAGCACTTAGTAAATCCAGGTACAGATACAGACTACCTCTAAAAAGGTACAGTATGTTTAAAATGTGCTTAGATACTGAAAAAAGAAAAGAAAATGTATATAGACAGTCATAAAATAGTTTTAAAATAATAAAATCTTTAAAGATAGATTAAAGTAATATTAAAAAAACCTAAACAATGTAAAGATAGAAAATATATAAAATGTCTGGATCCTTTATGGAATTCTGTTGACTTTAACTTTTAGAGAAGCTAATGTGCAAAAGTCAATAGCTGCTGAGAGAGATATTGGATTAGGAAAATTGTTAAATTAAACTAAACTATATCTTTTATAAAATGTATTAACTTCAAAATGGAAAGCAGAAAATACATTGCATTGGGTGAAATGAAAGTTATGGTTTTCTTAAAAATTAATAAAGATTACATCTGATCATGGGAAAACTCCTAAGGATCTTGGCTATAGACATGGGTAAAAAAGCCAAGAGAGACTATAGGATAGCTGATGTATATGCTGATCTCTGGACATCTCTGAGACTGGATGAGACATGATCAATCTTGCTGGCTGCAGAGTCCTCATGACTTGATGACATTCTTTCATATAACATAGATGAGGATTTATAATACAGTCTGGTTATATAGTCCAAACTGACATAAAGTTGACAGATGTCTTTTACTAGCTCAAACATAAAACAGAAAAACAAATCTTTAGCTGACTTGTGCATAATGCACAATCCATACTTGTGTTAATGCATATATATACATTTCCTTTAAAAGTTTGTGTATTTTCAAAAAGAAAGGACCAGTCATCAATGAAAAGAAGTATTCTAGATGATTCAGCCTCTCAGATTGTCTCTGTTGCAGTTTCCTCCAGAAACACTTCAAAGCTGCTGGTTGAGATGGTTTGGCCTCATAGACTACTTTAGTCAGGAATTCAGATAAGCCCTGCATTTTCCCATCACACAGAAACTTGATAACAAATGATACAGCTAGCCCTCCCAGAACTTGACAATTATCTCAATTTTATCATGGTCCCCTAAAGACATTGTCTCATCCAGACAATAGGAAGCAGTATGGAGAATACAGCATATACATTTCCAAGAGGTGGAGTGGTGTTTTGGTTATTTGGTAGGTTATAGGTGGATGTTTATTGTCATTTAAGGGGGCAGTTGATTACATGCTGTTGATGTTCATGGTCAGGAAAAACTGAACAAAGGAGATTAGATTCAGGGATCTCTTTCTGAAGGGAAAAAAAGGGGATCTAGGATGATAGTGTAAAAAGATAGATTGTTGAGTCCACTTTTGAAAAATGACTAGTCTCAAATATTTTACATTGGTAAGAATTTTTGCATATTGATGCAAATTTAAGGTTATTTTTGTTATGTATATGTGTTTATATTTTTGTTTAAAATATATCTATGCAGCTTATTTAAAAATATAATGTATAATTAAGAAATAGAGGTTAGTAGTTAGTCATCTATAATAATCAAATTTGTAGCTATATTTTAAAGGTTAAACAAAGATATCTTTTAGATAAATAGATCATCTTCAAATACTTTAGAGACCTACAGAATACAGCATTTAACATGTTTCTCCATAACCTAAGGTGTTTCATGACAGTGAGACTCTGCTGGCAGAACCAATCTACTTCATAAAAGGATGATGGGAATAGAAGAGCTACCATATGAAATTTGCTTTGTGCCAATAGTTATCCATTGGGCAAGAAACTGTCCTTGCCTCAACTGCTGACAGTATGCTGTCCAAATTGGATCAGCAGGACACAAAAGAAAGTGACTGCTGAATTTTGCAATGACAAGATAGAAGAGTCCTTCAAAATTCTTGCTTCACAGAAAAGTCTGTCAGATATTCTAAGCCTGTAGGCTGAATATGAATTCCCCAGATGTTGCAGAGGAACCTTGGATGACTTTCCAAACAGTCAGATATATCTCTCATGTCTGTAGTTTTGGAAGTTGCTTGCTCTGTACTTCCTGTTTACTCAGATAATAATATATTCTTCTGGGTCTCTGATGGAGTTAAACATAAGATAGTTATAGTTACAGTTTTCCTTGTTACCAAATCCAGAAAAGAAATTTACAAGAGAGATACAAAGTATATAAGGATGAGAGACAAAAGCTTAAATTACTAATCTAAGAAAATGTTTTGAGGTCCAAAATGATAGTTTTGGTTTAGTAATTTAAGTTAGGATAGGTAATAGGATATTTTCTCTGAATTTGCCAAATAAAGATAGGCTGGACATTGTAACTGTAAGTCTTACCTGATAATTGCTCTTATTATATATAGTTTTGTTATGTTAAAGCTAAAACCTTTCCTTTTTATTTAGAGAAAAGGGAGGAATGCAGTAGGATATTTAGCATTGTGTGAAGATATGTTGCTGTGATTGGCTTAAGAAAGAGCTGAGTGGCTAATAGATATGAGAGGTACAGATGGGACTTGCAGGGAGAGAGCAGAAGCACGGAAGGAATTGAGAAGCAGGAGGCACCAGGAGACATGATGAAGAAAAAAGATGATGGTAGAGAGGTAATGCCATGTGATAGAACATAGATTAATATAGATGGGTTAGTTTAATTTTTAAGAACAAGAATAAGCTATAGTCCAAGTTCTCATAATTAATAAGAAATCTCTGTGTCACTATTTGAGAGCTGGCTGGTGGAACAAAACAAGATTTATTACACTGAGGTGATTAGTGGTAAGATAATAGATAAATTTAGAAGGTGAAACCCATAAGATATTGTGGCATAAGGCCATGACAAAATGCAGAAACAGCAGATGGAGGAGAAGTAAGAACATTCTAGGTGGATGAACTAGCACGTTCACAAGGTGTGAAGATGAAAGTAAAGGCATGACATGTTTGGGGGACTGCAATCTTCTTGAAAAGAAAACTGTAGATTTGTCTGGAGAGGTGTGCAGTGTTTCTATCCTGTATCAGGAGAGTAGAAAATTTGAGAACATACTTCTGTTAAATCTACTTAGCAAAAAAAAAATATGTTCAAGCTGAGTCAACTTCATAACACTTATGCCAGCCAATACTGGGGCTACCTAATAGGAGCAGCAAAACACTAGGGATTATGTGGCAAAAAACGCCCCTTTGCTTAGCAGGATGTTGGATGTACTTAGTAGGAACACACAGCAGGGAGAGAACGCTGAAGAGCTGAAACAATTAGACAGATATAGTAGTGTCCTGGCTTAGTGTTGCCAACAATGCCTACTTCATGAAATCAATAAAAAAGTGAGAAAACTAGGTATTATTTCAGAAAAGAAACATAAACAATTGATTTGCAACTGTTAAGAAAATAAGAATTTTTCTTGGCAATTTTCAATCTAGGCAGTACCATTACATAAACGTTTATAATCTTTCATCTAAGCCTAAGCTTTAGAATATATGTATATCTAAAGAGCTAGGGAAATGGTTTACACAGTAAAATACCTGCCATGTAAGCATGAGTATGTGAGTTTGGATCTAACACACACACAGAGATAAGTCACATGTACTTGCACCTACCAGCTCAAGTGCACACCTCCCACTACCTGTGTACACACCACACACAGAAACACACACACACATTACCATAAACTCAACATGACATTCTATAATCTATATCCTATTTTACATATATGCCTCTCAATGAAGGACTAGATTACTATAGTCAACCTTTTATTTTTAAAAATATCCTTTTAGGTACTTTTTATCTTGGTATCTTCATAATGTATTTTGGGTATGCAACTCTTTTCTCATGCATATTAACTTTGTGGCTAGTCTAAATTACCTGTGTTTTCTGTAGTTTAAATCTGTTTTTCAGTCTCCTGCTCTCTTCATAAATGGAGACTGATGGGTAATGCCTGACCAATTGAGAAGGCCACACGGCACTTCTGAGGTCTGCACAGGCAAAGAGAATTGCAGAATTGAAGCCGGTAACTGAACAAGACAGAGAAAGAAGGTACATTTGTTTTTATTTATCTAAATTGTGCCCTTCTTTTTTTTACTTTCCTCTGCTTTTTATGACCCAAGCAGTCAGATGAAGGAAAACGTGTGGTTATCTTGCAAAGGCTTTCTGAAATATGAGTTTCATTTGTGTTGGCTGTTAATGAATCAACCTGCTGTATGTATTCTCAAAGTGAGGGGCAAACAGAATGTCAAAGATAATACGTGTGGAGAATAAAGAGAAAGGCTTGTCTCACAGGGAGTCTGCATGGGAGGAGTGTGAACTTAGACAACTGTCTTTAAGAATTATGTCTCTATGGAGAATATATATCTATATATAGTTGAAGGGGAGATACTCTTTGGTTCTGACTTTAAGAAACTTTGGTTCCTTATTTATTTTTGGAGATATCAGTAGAAACTGAATCGAGATTCTGAGAAACTGATACAAGATTCTGAGATGAATGGTAATTCATTAATAACCTGCTTGTTTTTTCCTGTTGTTTGGTTCTAGTGAATGGACACACTGTGAGGAACAGGGACATACTTAATCTTTAGTACTTCCTGTAATCATTCTAATGGTAAGAGGTTATATCCATTACCTGGATAAAAAGTATGCTGACTTTACCTACATTACTTTTGTCCTTAGGAGAGAAAGGAGAGCAAAAAGCTAGGAAAAACTGCACAATGGCACATTTGTGCTTAGTTTCAAGGCTTCTGTGAAGTGTATGGGAATTATGGGATAGAAGCTAGAGGCTATGGTCCTCCCTCACTGCTGTTAGTAATGTTACAGAGCCCTTTCTCTCGATAACCACTTGCAAAGGAAATGTGAGGATTCTATTTGCTCCAGAACATATGGTTTAAGCATATAAACTTCCAAATCTTAGGCGACAAATTGAAATCGATTGTGCACACCAGAATCATTGTTTAATGGCTTAGGAGACTTTTAACAGTATAGGCATATGAACACCCTGGAAATGCCATTTACTGTTTTATAGTTTGGCTTTCCTCAATGAGAATGCAAAACTAAAGATAGTATTTTTAAAAAACTATTAAAAAATAGGTCAATAATGTGAAACTGTATTTAGAAACATTTATATCCTATTGAGAAGTAGATTAAAGGCAGCAATATTAGGCACTGCATAGTTACTGATATTAGCACTGCATAGTTACTGATCAGAATGAGTTCAATCAATCTTCAATTTGCATTCATTCAGAATCACAGAGAAAGCTGCATTTCATAATGTAATTTGAGAGAACCCACAATATCTAAAACTCCAGGGGATTGTTTCTGTATAGCAGAAAAAACAGACCACAGTGCTTGGGAGTCACCATGGTTGTCTGGTTGTCTTTCTTATTCTGTCCCTAATTAGGCTCTGGGAAAAGTGATTTTTTTCTCACCCATTGTGACAGTTATGAGATTCTTTTTGTTCAAATCACCCACAAGGAGAGCTTGGAATTCATGCTCCTTAGACAGTTGCCAATTCTGCTACAGAAGATTAAATGCCCCTATCATACGTGTCAGATCCTGCTGCTAACAAGAAAGAGAGTCAATGTAGCATGGCCCCATCCCGGCGGCTTGCCACAGAGGGACCATCAACTCAGCCTAGGGGCCTTTCAGTTTCATGTGGTGTAGTATCCAAAATATTCGTCAAAAAATGAACAAGACTATCAAAGGACTATCATTGCATGTTGGGATATTTAAGATTATGAACCCCCTTTTGTGTGCCTCTGAACTTCTAAAGCAGGGATATCTGGTTAGAGGCAGAGGCATTTGGTTCCTGGTCAAGTCTACCTGTTTACACCACTGAAGATGATTAAAGGCTCACTGCTTACCTGTGAAGTTGATTTTCAGCAAATAATCCTTGTACAATTTCTTTCCGTCCAGGATCTTCATTGCATCACAGAGCTTGGTGGTGTTAGGACAGAGGGTACGCTGCATTTTGTGCAGTGCATGCGCCATGGCATACACTGCGTTCACCACGAACATGATCTTGGATTCTTGCTCATAGTTGCTGCTGTCAATGGCCAGGTGCTTGTCACAAACTCGTCTGTGGTTTCTCTTGTTCTGGAGGCTGCACTGGAACTTCTGCTCCCAGAAGTCTCGGAACCAGGGATTGCGGTGATTGTTGTAGGGGTTGAGGCTCTGGAAGTAGCGGTCAAATTGGCGAACAGGGTGGGACGCCAGCTCCAGGGTGATGGCGCCATAAGCTACATGCTCACTGCCCTTGATGATGCTCTCCTGAGCACCCCAGCCATCGCTGGCCACCCAGGTGAAGGAGGCATTCACGCGGCTGGCTGCAGCGATCAGCTCTCGTGAGTCGTCACTGCGCATGAATAGCACCACAACACGCGCATTGGGCTTCTGCAGCAGCTCACGGATAACGCTGTCATAGGACTTGCGGATGTTGGAGCGGCCCACCTTTTCTGCAGTGGCGATGCAGATGTTGCGCAGCCGGGCTTCCTGCTCGAAGGCCTCAATCCCTGTCTCCCCGTAGTCACCCTCAGAGGCAACAGTGGACACATAAGTCCAATTGAAGAAGCGCAAGATCTCGGCCATAGCTTTGGCCTGGTAGAAATCAGGGGGCACAGTTCTGGCAAAGTAATCATAGCGTGACTTGTCGCTGAGTTTGGCACTGGTGGAGGCGTAGCTTATCTGAGGGATCTGGAAGAGCCTCAGCAGGTTTGCCACCTGAGCAGAGAGACAAGGGAAAGCACCTTTAAAAAGACTGACTATGCACAAGAAATATTACATTTACACTATTCACATCTGTTAGCACCTTTCTTTACATGTGGAGGTCACTTCTTGAGAACTTAGCCAGATGCCTTCCTGGGTACTGCATTTAGATATTAGGGAGACGGTCCAAAGCAGGCAGCGTATGTTTTGGAGAAGGGCATGGGAACAATGGAAGGACAGCTTGGCTGGACTGTCTTAAGCTCCGTGACAGCCTTCAGACTGATGGAATCTGTTGGGAGGCTCTGAAGGTGGTTGTTTTAAGTTCCGGGGGTCCTGCTATAGCTCAGCCAGACAATGAACTTCAGTGAAGTGGCCAAATTCAGTTTTCAGACAACTTGGCTGTGGCTGTTTAGAAAGAGCCCGGGTGTTTAATTTTCACTTCCTCCTCTTTCCCTAAAAATGCCAGTCTCTGAAAGAGTTTAATCTGGGAACTGAGTGCCACATGGACAGTTCAAATTAGACATTTATTATCTAGGTTAAGCAAAAGAAAAAAAATTCAAAATTTTAGGGATATAATTTGATAAACTTCTGAAACTACAGTAAATTTTTTCTTGTTTTTTCTTAAAATTTGTTAAAGGAAAACATGCAAATATGCTGGTCTTATTGTATTTTTGGTTAAAAATCAGGTAGAGAGTATTGATGGCTTTATTTACCATGATTGAGTACTTTGAAATATTTAAAGCCTATGCAAGTAAAAAAATTATTTTTTTTGTAAATCAGCTATCAACATTTTACTATTTTATTTATTGTAGAGGAAAAGGAAACAGTGATCTTAGATTATCAAGGAGTACTTACTACAGAGTGTTTAAAACATATATTTACACATATCAAAGTAAATTATATATTAAATATATATAAAATAATGTATGCATGGTGGCACATGCTTTTAATCCCAGCACTCAGAGGGCAGAGGCAGGCGGATCTCTGAGTTTGAGTCCAGCCTGGTCTACAGAGTCAGTTCCAGGACAGCCAAGGCTATACAGAGAAATCCTGTCTCAAAAAATCAAAACAAAATAATCAAATAAACACAGTTTTTATTCTTACTGGCTTCTAAAAGGTTTGTGTTTATGGTCTTTAGATTGCATAACACTGTCAGCTTTAATAAACAAGGAGATTTCAGAAGACTATATACTTGAATAAATTAGGTACTTTGAAAATTTTCTTCTGGCAAGTGAAGTTTGTGTTTACATATGACATGCAGGGAGATCAGCTTGAAATGGGGAGCTCTGAGCTCAACAGAAGCCACATGAAGCAATGGACATCAGAGTCTGGATTAATATCTATTTTATATAGCAAAGGAAGCCAACAACCAAGTTCATACACAGCTACACAGCATGTTATTGGAGATCTAGCCTGCTATTAAAAATAAGACTGATATAGTTAGAGCTATCCAATACCCTTTTCTAATTCCAGTAAACTCTACCTTAATTCCAGCAGGAAAGTCCGAGATGTGACACATCAAATAATGGGAAAATTAGAACTTCAAGTGGAGGTGATGGTTGGATGGAGGGTGGAATGTAGCTATTCTCTTCTAAGGACAGGATGACATGACTACACTGAGTAACTGGGGCACAGGTGTACTCAGGCTACATGGGAGGGTGGGTGGCTCTAAACTGGCACTGCATTGCTCCCTGTACCCCACTGCCACTGGGTTTATGTGGCACTATGGCAGCTGTGGTGATTTGATTCTTTTCTGTGCAGAGACCTGACTTTGAAGTTTCTGGGCAGCAGTAGAAAAGGCATTTTTTCTTGAGGTAATACTTCTTCAAGTTGGAGTCACCAGAACCTGAACCCTCTAGGGAGACATAAAATGAAAGAAACCAAACAAAAAATACCCAGAGACATTATTTCCCGGAAGTGAGGAACTACAGATCCTAAGCTGTTGAAAATTTCTTCTCCCAAAGGGGTAAGAAAGCGTTCAAGAAAAAAAAAAATCTTGTCTTTTCACTGCTAGATGTTTTGGTGTTATTGTGTCTGCCCCTCTAGAATGTCTCAGCACAACTTAAAATTAAGAAAAGCTGCACAAAAGAGTGAGTTACCTCCAACATGATAGCAACATGAACATTCTCTGTCCTGGAAAGAGGTACAGTGAGCTAAAGCCTGCTTGGGAAAGCAGTGAACTAGAGTAAAACACTGATCATTGCCATTGTTTTTACCACAGCTGTACAAGCTGCCATGTATGTGTGTTTTAATGAGTTACAGTTAACCCTAGAAAAAGGAGGCATAGCTGCTGATTAAGATCTGAGGTTGGGGGGCTGGAGAGATGGCTCAGCGGTTAAGAGCACCGTCTGCTCTTCCAGAGGATCAGGGTTCGATTCCCAGCACCCACATGGCAGCTAACAGCTGTCTGTAGTTCCAGTTCCAGGCAAACACCAAGGCAAATAAATAAATAAATAAAGTTTAAAAAAAAAAAAAAGATCTGAGGTTGGAACGCTTCTGAGTACCATGTCAGCTGTCCATCCATATTGAACACCATGGAGTAATAATATCAAGTAATGCTATTTGGAGCTACATTATAAACACATTTACAACAAATTAATAATAGGGTAAGGTATTGAAATACTCTTACTATAGTGAATTGGTGTTTTAAAATTAGTTTCCTGAGTTATAAAAGTAATAATTTTTGATATCACAAAAGGCAGAATATTAATGTCTCCTTTTTCATCCCTCCTTGGTCTAATCTTATTTCTAGAGAACAATATTCAAAATTTGATTTGTGCATTTTTATGGATCCATTTTGTTGTAAAATCAATTACCATTTATAATGAGTGTGTGTGTCTGTGTGTGGATGTATGTCTAAATCCACACATGTATTTTTTTGAATTTATAAAGGCCTTTTCGTGTAAATATTATCTTTATTTCAACAAAAGTGAATTCCATGAACTTTTAAAACTTCTTCATAGTTTTTCAATTAGAGCGTAATGGAAAAATCAAAATGCAAAACTTGGCATTGGACTTCCAGTACTACTGTTGTTCTCTTCTTTCTTTCTCTCTTCCTCCATTGTGTGGCCATATGCCTATCGAGCCTTGGAGTGTGGAGAAACTCAGCCATAGAGAACACAAAATATGAGAAACAGAAGCGGTGTTTGGTGAATATTATCTACTATCTACCTGGTGTCAATAGGAGCTTTCTATTGGGTGCACATGTTTGTGTGTGAATGCAAATTCATGGCTGCCACAGCACATATAGGGAGGTAGAAGGAAACTTCAGGGATGGTGCTTACCTTCTACCTCTCCATAAACATAAGTTTCTGGAGGTTCTTTTGTCTCCTATTTTGCCATAGAAGAGCTAGGGTCACAGACATGTGCTACTATATCTGGCCTTATATGGATTCTTTAGATGTAATTGCAGGTCTTTGTGTTTATTCAGGAAGTGCTTTAGCCATTGAGCTATTTCTCTAGCCCTTTGTGCTTTTATTTTTAGTGTAAAATTAAAATTTAGGGTTGGAAGTTGTTCATGTTGTTGTCAACTGAGTTCTCTGTCTTATTTGTTGAAAAATTGGGCACCTAAAATGTTCTTGACTTGCTAACTAGCCATATGGTTTCTTGGAGAAAGGATGAAGAAGTAAGGAATACTCCTACACTGGACATCTTTTGAGTGATAAAGGAAGAGCCTTCTAAGGATGGGGAAGTGGTATAAAATTTGGAAGGAAGTTATCATGTTATGTTATTATTAGTAGGAGAGGAAGGAGGAAAACCAAGACCTAGCTATATGTTTTAGATCAAAGCATTTTAAAAGAAGATTTGTGCTTTGCATAGGCAGAAATTATTTAAGTAATATAGTTTAAGAAAGAAGGACCTAAAAATAATTTATGCAATATAGTCTCCATAAGAGAAAGAAGATAACCCCTAAGTCCCACTGGTTGATGGGGTGCATTAGCCAATTGAGGTTGAGCAGTGAGGGAAATATGTGAATTGGGAATATCTCTGTGCTTGGTGTGACCCTGAGCATGAACTCATAGGAAATGCAGACAGTACAAAACAGAATAGAAAAATGGAGGCGGGCTTTGTGACTATTTTTGCTTTGCTTTGACTTGTCCTTCAGGAGAAGACACAGTAGGTAGAAACTGAGCTAATAGCTAGAGTTGATTCCAGACAATGACTGATTATGGTGATGGACTCCTGTAATTACAAAACCTGGGTGGGCTGAAGCAGGAGAATGGGGAGTATGAAGCTTGCATGAATTTCATAGAGAGATCCTGTCTTAAAAAATAGATGACAATATTATTCCCCCTTTTTTCCCTCCCAATAAGGATGTATTCTAACATGGAAATGGTGATACAAATAAAAATACTATAAATAATTTATCTTACACCAAATCTCTCCATAATGTAAGAAAAGGTCACAAAATCATATTCAGTTTGCTACTATAGATGAATTTTGGAAAATGAAGATTATGTTATAAAATTATTTTAATGAATTCACATTGAAAAGACTAAATGTGATAGAAGAGTAAGGAAACATAAAGAAGAATAGACATACATTTACAGGCATGGTTTTGGTAATTTTCTAGTACCTAGGTTTTGAACAGATAATGGTGAAGACACCTAGAAATAAATGAAGCAATTGTTAGGAGTCAGGGTGGGCTCAGTAAAAACACATTCCATTTTCAGCATTCATTAGCTGATCATTTGAAGAAGAGTGGATCATGAAAACTACGGAGAACCATGGAGGATCACAATTTCAACAAAATGTTAATGACATTGCCTGGCATCTTGTGAGAAAGAAAAAGTGACAGATGCTGGATAATAACTTAAATATATATACAAGGCAAAAAAATTTAAAACATATTCGAAGTAGATATTTTTCTTTTTGTGCAGTGTCTCACTGTATATACCAAATTGACTTCCAACTTGCTATACCATTCATTATCTTTGAATGAATTATCTTTCAGCCTCAGCCTGATGAGTTCTGGGATTCTGAGTATGTTATCATCATGCCTAGATTGAGAATAGCTTAGAAGAAATTATGTATAATAATTGCTAAGTAAATAAAAGTTAAGATTAAATTTTTCATGAATGGTGTTAGAAAAATAAAAATAATCTTCAAGATCATTTTGTTTTTAGAAGTTGGAATTATGAAGGTGATCTACACTTCTATTTTTTAGGTGAAGTGACTGACATTTATAAGGGAAAGTGACCTTCAAAATGTACACAGCCAGTAGACAGAAATGCCAAGGTGGAGTCCACTCTCTGCAGAGGATAAGGCTCCCTTTTGGCAAACAAGAGGATATTACATCAGTTGAGATGTAAGTTTCTGCATTTAAACTTAAGTGAGACAAGTCAAGCTTTCTTTGTGATGAAAACTGGGAAAAATAAAAGTACAAAATGAGAGCTGAAGGTTGCAATCCACATGTGCTATGTCCTAGGTGGACTGAAATGTCAAAGATGAACTTGTGAGTGCTTTGCTTGCTTCAGATTCAGTTCTGAATTTGTCAAAAGTGAACAGAGAGCCACTCTGGTCTTCCTAGTTTTTAAGTTTCTGTTTACAAACACTCAGTTTTGGAAAAAGTCTCAAGTTCAGTAATATATTTCATCCCAGCTCCTATCCTATTGGAGATGTCTTATCTCTTTTTCATTTTTGAGGGTACAATTACAGCATTTCTACCTTTCTTTGTCTCCCTTGAAGCCCTTTCATATACTTCTGTGTGGTGACATGTTACATATTTAATAAAACCTGAACTATCAAGAGATCAATCCACAGTCAAAAACTAGACAGACATAGCTCAGGGATTTCTTGATCTTTGAGTACAAGGTTAAACAGCTGGGCTTCAATGGCACACACCTTTAATCCCAGCACAGGGAAAGCCTGGGAGTGGTGACCTATGCTCTTCATCCCATTACTTCAGAGACAAAGAACTTTCTGTGTTTCTGTGAGTTCAGTGCTGACTACCAAATAGAGTAACTCCCACCTTTAATCCTAACCTGGATGGGATGCAGCTGGAAGGGTATTTAAGGCAGGCTTAGGAAAACAGCAGCCAGGTAGAAGCAATCTGGAGGGAGGCTGAGGAAGCTGGAAGATTGCTGGGTGAGATTTGACTGTAGTGTTTTCTTTCTCTCTGATATTTTTTAGCCTTTCCCCAATATCTGGCTCTGAGTCTCTTTTATTAAAATCAGAATTTGTGCTACACTTCTGCTTGTTTGCTTTCAAATTCATGGCTGTTTTTTTTTTCATGAATTGTTACTGCAGCCATATATGTATGGATATTCTCAAATATGACCTGCTCTGTCTGAATAATGTACTTATGTGTATGTTTTAACTAATTGGTGAGCTCTTCTCCCAGAAAAACTAATTTTCCCACTCTCAGCATTCCTCAGTTGCCTGTTGCTCTTTGTGTAGCGTTGTTTTATCCACTTTGCAACATCGATTGCTGCCTCTCTTCAGCTCATGTTTGAGTGGTCATCTTGTGAGTGAGACTTTATGAATGCAGCTTCTGACATTTCTAGGAGCCATGATCTCATAGCAAACTCCTTGGTCCTCTAGCTCTTACAGCATGTCTGCCCCTTCTTCCACACAGTACCCTAAGCCTTAGTTGTGGGAGTGTTTGTAGATGTATTAATTGGAGCAAAATGACTCTGTATTTTGAATTGTTGTAGTTTTTTTGTAAGGGTCTGTTGCCAAGAGTTCTTTGATAATGGTGAGGAATACATTTATCTGTGTAGTGTGCATAAGGTTTAATATTTAGAATGTAGTTAGGGGTTATGCTGGTTTAGTAAAGTAGTACTTATAGGTTTCCTCCAAGATCCAGGACTTCAGTTACCCTGGCGAGGTTTCAATTTAGTTCAGCGGGTCTTAAGTTCCACTAGAGAGATGTTGGTTATTGCCCAGGTATGTGCGTCACTACTGCATCTTTAAGGTTTTTGTGTCATGTTGACCTTTATTGTGATGGTATATAATCTCTTAATACTCATAATAATTTTGTGAAGTAGAAAAGGCCATTATCTAATTGGATATATTGGAACATTGAGGTTCAAAGGTGTGAAAAAGATGTTAGACGCTTGATCCTGGGAATCTGAGACTCTCAGCATTCTCTATCAGTGTTCTCTATCAGCTTGTCCATTCTGCGCATTAAGCTCATTGCTAATAGTTTTCAACTCAGTGCTGGAATGATGTAAGATACTGTGTTTGTCCTTTCTTCCTTCTCAGGTCCTAAACTCCTTTATTTGAGGAGAATGAACAATCATCATTCCTTGTTAGAAAAAACATTCTTTTAAATTTATCTGGCTATACTTTGTAGTTACTTTATAAACAACTGTTGGTAAACTGACCATCTACTATGATAAAAATGATTTTTCCTAGAAATCTACTGGCAAGTTTCCACCTGGAGGATGAGATCTCTAGCCTATAAATATCACAAATGAAATGTGGTAAATTCTATGTTATTTATTAAATTTGGGGGCAGGAAATGTATAATTTAAATTTCTAATAATATATTCTCAATGCCTCTCAAACCTTGAGGTGCTTTAATAGATTTGTTAAGTGAATAATCTGATGAACGAATGGATAATTTTCTGCCCTATCATATCACCTTTTCTAAGGCAGAGATTGGTATTAAAGGAAGGAGGCAAAGGCTAGATCCAGAGAACAATGTAAAGTTACCATCACATACTACCAATAAACAATTTGGTGTGCAGTGTAAATTCTTCACTAATTGTATTCAGTTCTTAAAATCAAAATAAAGTGATGCATAGGGAATTTATTTAGATCTTTAGGGATCTGCAGCTAAACCATTAAAATCAATTTCCCCAAATCATGTCTTTATGAATAGGAAAAAGGAAGCCAATTCTACATCAGCTGGATTTGTCATTATACCAGTTCCCTAAAGAATATAAAACAAATTAGGGGATGTATCATGAAGTTTGATAAATCAAATTGTATGTATTTAAGTTGCCCTCAAATAAACTTTATCCATTAGACAATTGTCACCAAATGAGTTGATCCTAAGGTCTTTAGGAAAGGTAAGGTTTTCTGGTTACAAATGCATTGTGTAAGTAGTCACATCAAAAGTTCATCTATTATTCTTGCTTTGGGACTATATAAAATTTTGTTTTTCCCATAACCAATTTTAACTGTGCAATAATACTACTATCCAAATATTTGTTCACATCAGAAAACATTTCACATACAGTATGTATTTCTTTTTTACACTTCTTTATTTATAGTGTGTGTGTGCACACTCATGCATGCACAGAGGTGTGGGAGCACATGCCATCGTGTGAACATGGAGGTCAGAGGACAATTTTCAGAAGTTTGTTCTCTCATTTTGCCATGTAGATCTTGAGGATCAAACTCAGGTTATAAGGTTTGATGGTGACAAGTGCCTTTATTTGCTGGCCCATTCAGCTGATTCACATTAGTTTTATATCCGATGTTACTTTGGACTATACATTTTGTGTGTGTGTGTGTGTGTGTGTGTGTGTGTGTGTGTGTGCTTTGAATTTATCCGGGACTAGAAATTGTTTTCACTGTAGCTTAGTAAGTCACAAATTATATTGACATTTCACAACATAGAAAAGTAATACAGGTAAACCACAGGCCATGTGGCAAAGACAGATTAATGGAAATGAGTTGAGTTAAGATGCAGGAGCTAGTTAGGAATATGCCTGAGCCATAGGCCAAGCAGAATGTAATTAAAATAAGCATCTGAGTCATTTTGGGGGCCTAAGCAGTGGCGGGGAGGTTTGGATCTTAGGACGAGGTTGTGCCAGAAACTTCTTATTACAGACATTTATTTTTGAGTCAAGAAATAAAAAATTGACAGCTTTTTTATATATTTGGAAATTATATCTCTTGATAATTTTTAGTGTCAGACACCCTTGTCTTTTTATTCTAGGTGGCAGCCTTTATTTTGGTGATATTCTGATCATGAAGAACAAAAGAATGTGAACTCTGGGAGAGACTTAAGCTATCTACCAATTCTTCATGCTGTGAAAAAAGAGAATGTCAACTGGAAATATTAAGAGTCACTGGTGGCACCTATGCCAAGTCTATGGTCATTCTTTTTCTCTGATTTACCCTGATGTATCCATGTCACACATGAGCTCTAGGTCTTCTGCCTGACACAATGTCAATATGAAAAAAAAATCAAAACAAATAAATTTTTAAAAATCCTCAAAAGGCCAGGCACTTTTAGAGTCTAGTATAAATAAGTACCCACAAATGTGATATTCTTCCATGAGAATTATTTTCAGAACTTTCATAGCACTGGCTTCTGAATCTGTGCTGATATATTAAAGGGAACAACAGCAACTGGCTTTTTTGTGGACCTATGCTGAGTTACAAAAATTCCAGATGGAAAGAGGCACCAAACACTTCCAAGAAAGATGCTATTTGCAGAGCTGAACTATATACATTTGAAAAAGAAAGCATTGCTGCTGTCTCTGGAGTCTGGAGTCCTAACAACGATAACCTTAGAAGGTTTGCCTTTTGTTCTATGTGTTCACAGTCCATATCTCCTTGGGGCTGTTTTCTAAGAATAAGCCTACACTTTTAATTGTTTTGCAACACATGCAGAGCAGAATGCTTTATTTAGTTCTTTTAATTAAATGCTTATAGATAAGCCTGGAAGAGAATCACTGAGGGCTGCCCTTTGAAGCATCTGCCAGCTCACAGCCAGGTGAAGAAGTTCTAGAAGTTGGGAGGTTAAGAAACCCAGTGATTCTCCTTTCAGACAGACCAAATTAAACTATTAGCTGTATAAAATTCCAGACTGGCTTGTATTTTAAACTGGAACTGTAGGTGGCTTGTAGTTGAAAAACTGCCTGAGGAATTCAAGCTGTTCACATCACATGAGTTAGCTGCCCATAAAGAGTGCCAATCATACTGTTATTACAAGAAGAATTAGTCATTTTTTTTTTGGCCACATTATCTGAAGCACATCTGGAAACATTTTATTTTTCATTTAAAAAAAAAAACAGCATAAAAAGGCCAGGGTTGGTTTGAATTTAGGATATTGTATAATATAATAATAGCATATGAATGCCTCTTTTCTCAGTATAATATGTAAAAGTCACCTAGCTTGCATTCCAGGGGCTCTGAAACTATATGGGCCAAAAATGCTTTGTGCCATTTTTTACCTTTACATAATCCCAATGTCTTTCCATGAAAATCCCAAGAAAAAGATCCTTAAAGATGTCCCCCAAATGTTCTTATTTCTGTTTTAATTTTCTCAGAAATCATTACACTTAGCACTTGTACTCTGAAATCTGGGTCATCATATGCTTTTGCTTTTCTCATTTATAAACTTGAAGCTCCTCTGTTCTTCCATTCTTATGGCTTATTGATTAGACTGAAAAGATATTTAGATCCAGAAAGATTCCTTGAATCCTATTATTTCACAAGACAGACATTAGAAAACGGGTCAGGGTTTCTGCTGCGGCAATGCCACTTTATACTGAAGTGTCTATCTTGGTTTCTTATCTTCTCAGAACTGTCTTAGGAATTATTTCCCACTCAGACTTTACAGGCAGTTACAAAGCAAAAAGGAATCATTTTACCCACAGAATCATTAAATCTGTGTCTTTGACCCCTTTTCTCCATGAGTTAATTTTCATAAAACTGGTTTGGCTTCTGTACAGTAGCAAGGGATCTGTGGTGTCTTACCTAACAGTTATGTTGAACAGCCACACTTAAAATTGCACGACCAGGGAGCCAAACACCAAAAACATGTCATAAGTGAAAGATCAGAGAAGCCCCCAGTTTTGAGACAAGCCTGGGGAACAAAGGTCAAAGAGGAGAGGTCACTTAGGGACTGAGAACAGTTAGTTATCCATGGAATGTCTCAGGACCAGAGACAACCTGCAGAGACCAAGACCAATCCAGGCGGTAGCCAAAGAAAGGACTTGTGAAACAGCCGGCTAAGATAATAGAGGAAATCTAAAAATCCCCCCAAAAGATGAGCTAATCAGAACTGTATCGGTACCAAAAGACTCCAACTGATGAATAACCTTGTGATTTTTGCCTTTAAAAACCCAGCTCCCAAAGAGGTGGCACCTTCTCTAGCCACTGTCACATCTGTGTGCCTGGAGGTCCTTGTCACAAGACTCATAGTTTTCACTTGCTTTTGCATTTTGGCGAGTTTGCATCTCTGGTGATCTTTTTGGGGGCTTTGTGACTGGACAACAACAATAAGCATCCTTTTTTTTTTTTTTTTTACCATAGGTACTGATTTTGGGGGAATGTCTCTTGAAGATTAACAGAGTCACAAATTTATCCAAGCTATGTGTTTCTAAAGCCCCTAAAGTTACTTGTGTAGCAATAATATGACAATATTATGATCCTTAATAAAAAGGCTTTCTTAGCGTTTCTGGTTACTAACAAGAAATGAAAACTTTAGGGAGCTGAGGACACTATTCTGACATTTTTGTAAGTGGTTACTGTTTACTTTTGAGGTCCTGCATTAATTTGGGGAAGAAGGTTACACATGGTATTATTTATAGGAACAGATTTATTACTTGAGATTTCTTTGTTAATTGTATTATTTGAGCAAAGCTGTCAGGCACAAAAGAAACCAACTGTGTTGGGTGGTTCAGTACCCAGGATTGGACCAGCATCTCATTCTAGCTACTTCTCTCACTAGCTGTCTGAACTTGGACAGGATCATTCAATTCTTTAAGCATTAGTTTCATCATTTATAAAATAGGAAGAATAGTAATTCTTAGATTTATAAAATTACATAGAAATTAAACAACAATATATGGGAAGTACTTAATATACTGACTAGCCTAAGTTTAAAAAAAAACTTTAAAGATGGTAAAGATGATATCTATTCAAGGAATTTTTCTAAAATGCAGATTTTTCTAAAAAAATCAATACCTACATTCTCATTGCCCTCAAAGAAGTTATACCCTTGTAGGTGATAAAGGAAAATAAGCATGAATCCCATTCTGAGACACAAACCCAAGACACAAACCAAAGCAACTTAGATGAGATAAAGGCAGGCAAGTCATAAATGTAAGGCTGAACTTGAACCATAAGCATGGGTATTCCAGGAGGAGGTTCAAGGGATGGGGTCTTTCGGCAAAAGAGGAGACTCAATCAGTGGTGAGAATGCCTGGTGCTTCATTCTTATCAGAGAGGTCACCAGAGATCCAGTGCCTCAAAGGAACAGGAGATGGTAAAGGCTCAGGGATAGCAATTGGACAGCCAAAAATTTTATAGGCAATTATGGATATTTTGACCTGTGTTATTTAGGATCTAAAAATTAAAAATTTAATTATAGGAATGATATGAAAAAGTTTTATGAATATTACAATGGATGGGATCCAACTTGAAAGTCACTAGGTCAAAGCCCTCACATGGCCAGAGTATTGTTCTGATGTAGACTGAATTCTCAAAGGCCAGAAAGCAAGTAATTACAGGAAACCAACTTAATGCAAGTATCAAGATCAAGGTTTGGGAGAAAGAAATTAGCTTCCATAAACTTATTTCAGTTAGTTGATAGTAAATGCTTTGTGCCATTGGTTGGTACCCATCTTGGAAAGAAGCAGATGACAAGTTATTACAGTTGTTGGAAACTGTGGGAAGGCTGAAGAACTTTGAAAGTTAAAATAACTTTCTAAGAGCACTTCAGAGAGATAAAGACAAGAATTTCTTTACTGTAGATGGAATTATTGACTATGTTAAACAGTCCACTCTTGCAGTTGAAACTCACTTGGTAGTATTGTTACATTGTTTCAAATTTGATACATATGACATATTTTAAAGCTACTTTGTAAACAAAGGCAATGAGTGATTAATTCATGTGCCCATTTAAAATGTCAATCAAATCTTGCATTTTATAGAAAAATTCCACAAACTGCCTATCATGGGTTTTATTGTATGTTTTCTGCCTTGATAGAGTTCAGTTGCCCTGTGTGTATTTCATGGAGAATCACTGGGAACCAGATGACATGTACCCAAATGTCAGGCATATTACTTAGTCTCCCGAGGTGCACACTTGACCTATTCAACTGTAGTAATTGGTGGCAAATATCTCAAGATATTTTGCCCTTCTGGCCACTTGGGAAAAAAGTTTGATCTATATTTAGAACATTACTTTTTAAAGTATTGTTACTACTGCATTTTCTCCTGTGATACATTTCCCAATGTTGGATATGAAGTCAAAGAGCTGGCAAGAATGAAGACTTTGTCACTAGTAACAGAGGCATTTCCATAATATGCCAGGTGGTGTTGTCAAAAATAGCGACATTATAATTTTAGTGTTTGAAGTCCTACGGATGAATACATAGCCTAAAGTATCAGTGTTTGCTCACAGCTTAACTGCAGGTGTTTGGGGGAACCTTGTGCTTAAATCCCCCAAGACTATTAGTTAGGATTAGAAAAAAAGCATTTCTATTATATTAAATCAAGAGACTTTCATTATGATAAACTCAGGAGCGTTGGCTCTTTCCATATTAAAATACTGAACCTTGTACATATTGATCCATTGAAAGGGGCATATTTAATGGTAATTTGGAAAGGAAAATTTGTGTCAGGAACACAATCATTTATTAACTTTAGCTAAATATGTCAGGAACATTATTTCAACTAGTTTACTTAATCTGTAGTTCCAAAACATGTGTTAATATTTTAGGAATGTCTCTCCTCTTTGCTTTCATCCTATGTTATCCATCATAGACTAAGATCTGTAGTATAAACATGGTTCACAGTCAAAAGCTATTTTTTTCTTTTTGAGTTCACACCCTCTACAAAGTGGTCTGGGTGGCCGCCTCTTGTCTCTCACTAGAGTAGTTTCCTAATAAATATAGAATAGAAGGGGAATTAATTAAGAGACAAATTAACCTCAAGGCAAAGGGAAATAAAATGTATCTTAGGTAATTACCTCTGGTGAGAAATTCCTACAATAGAGCAATGTTAGCAAAGGCACCTTTAATTGCTGCTGATAGTGTCTCTCTTCTTGTGATAAAGCCCTTGAAGAGCATTGTCCTGTCTTAATTTTTTTGTTTGTAAAGCTGAGCAATAGTAATTGATGGTCTCAGAACAAAGTTGTAAGGTTTCTCTGTTATACCAATGCTGAGAAGAAAACATAGCAATTATTTCTGAGACAACTTTTGAGTAGGATATTCCTGGAGCCTTGACTATGAGAGAAAATCATGAGGCCATGGCATTGGACACAAAGGGTGGGGTATTCTAAACTTATAGGAATTTGAGCTTGGTTCCACCTTTCATCTTGAAACTATTTGTCTTGAATGGACTAGTGTTGTTAAAAAAAAGAAAACCAAAACAACAACAAATTCAGGCTGGCCTTGAATTTGCAATTCTCCTGAATCTGTTTCCAAAATTATAGGTTTGTACCACCAGGCCCAGCTCTGTATACAATCTTTCTCCAGAGAGATCACACAGAGCAGGATGATGGGTTTTCATCTTATCTGATTTCCAGTTATTCATGTGTGTGTAGTCTTGAACTTGTCTATCTGAGAATCAACTGTGGGTAAGCTTGCAAGAAGCTCTGGAATGCTGGCATCTCATGACCCCTGTGGAGACAGGGGAGAGGAGGAGGATATTTATGCAGCTTCCTTGTCTGTCTTGTGTATGACAATCAGTTTTCTACTTTAGGAAAAGGCTCAGTTCTTACCCATGAGCATGCAGAATGATCTAGCATAAAGTAGGTAATGGTTTTAACCCAATCCTAAGCTCATTTAGGGATTTTTAGTATTTGTTCATGAAAGTCTGTAGATACCTCCCACTAGTATATAAGAAAGCATCTTGACAAGAGGATGGGAAAACAGCTTATCTGTTGAAATAGAAATAACAAGCTTTCTCTTGGTCTACTCCATTCTTTATGACTCATTACTTTTGGCCTCTTTGCATTGTGTTGTCAACTGATAATGGTCTCACATATTCTTTTGGGACAGTTGTTTGCCCTTTCTAGGAAATCAGCTTTTAGGAGCTATTTAACCCAAATCTCAATTTTTCTGAGGTTGTGTTAGCACTCAGGAGCAAAGCACTAATTAGGTCATTATCAACCTACCATGTTCCAGGTAAAAGATGCTCCAAACAGTAGAGACCAGCCAGGGAAAAATGTATCTTCTATCCTTTTAAAAGCATTTCAAAGAAGAACATTTGACTGGGCATCTTAGAAGCTAACTGTAGCTCATTTGAAAAGACACAAGCATAAACACTGATCCTAAGTAAGTGCCATAAAGACAATTGCCTAGCTGAAGGCAATCAACCTGAATCTCTTCTTAAAACACTCTATTCCCCAAAGTGAGAGGCTTGTAGGCCTACAGAGGACACCAGGACACTTACTCTTCAAAATGCTTTGAAAATAAACCTGCTCACTGGAGGGGGTGAATAGATCCCCCAAGTATATTTGCTCATGTAGAAGTATTTAGATGTCTGTGTTCATTGATAACTGAATTAAGAAATCAATTTGGCTGCTTTATAAAGGGACTACTACTCTGTGTCTTTAATGAGCATATTGGGAGAATAATTATCTAGGTCTTCATTGATGGTGATACAGCTTAACCCAGAAAGTCTTTAAGAATCCTGCATCCCATGTACTTTCCACTAACACTGTCAGCGTGAGAAGTCACCGTGACTACCCTGGCCTGGTTTAACTTTTTCTGCTTCCTGGTCTACCACAATGGTAAGTTTGTATCCCATGTTCACAGAGCCACAACATTGTGATGTATTTCTCACTAAGATGGATAGAAATTCTCTGAAACCATGAGATAAAATGCATCTTATCTTATAAGGTATCTCTCTCAGGTACTTCTGTTGCAGCAGTGCTAAAGTCGCCAATACAGAAACATTACAATATTTAAACATCTGAAGGAGCCACAGCGGGAAGACTCACTCGGAATGTCACCCTCGAAGCTCCTTTCTCAGTAGCTGTCCTTCAACACGAAGCTGGACTTTTATCTGTACAATGGACGCTGTCTTTAGTTGGTAGGCATTTGAAATCATGTAATAAATTTGTGCTCATTGATTTCTATTTAGTTTCATTCGATTTCAGTTCAAGCTTTTAGTCCATATTCAGGAAGTCTACATATTTAAAGATTTAGAGCAGTACCACCAGCTTCCTGCCATCACCACAGTCACTAAACACCAGGATGGATGACCACAGTAGTCATGGAAGCAGAGTTAGATACACATGAAAAACACTCAGGGAGCTTATATACCTGGAAATGTTGTCTTACTCATGTCCAGGAGTGCTTTAAATTCCTAGAAAGAACAGAGCCAGTGCCCCATCCTTTCATCTCCAGCTCATTCCATATTCTTTGGTGAGATCTTCATCTCTTTGCACACAAACATTTGACATTTCTTTCTGACCAGCCTGTGAAGATGCTTTGTTCATTCACATTGTTTTATAGGTGGCTGATTACCTGTTCTTGGTACAGTTTCCATCTATTCAGCCATCTTCAATTCTTACCTGTGTACTCCATGAACGCTTTCTCAGTTGGTCACCATTAAGTCACAGTGGTACTGAGCCCACCCACAGCCAGTGAATGCAATAACAAATCAGGTATTTTGAAATGGAAGACATATGGAAATTTTTCATGTACATATGTCTCTTCTTTCCCTTAAACTAGCCTGACTTCTTCTGACGAATGCTAGTATCAAAAGAACAAGGTCAAATATGACCAATATTTGTAGGGTAGCTTGTTAAATACTTATAAGAAATGATTGTGGACCCCTGTACAGTAAAATTTATTACAGGAGAAAACAAATATACCACATAACATATATGGAATCCTTTACTGAGAGTATTTGGAAAATGTTTGACACTTGGCTGGTGAAATTGTTATTGAAGTGTGTCAGACATAGATCTTAAATGTTATCCTTTTCAAACAGAAATTTTCACCTCTTCTGACTCAAGCATAAAAGTAATGGCAAAATTTACATGATCTGCTCTGAGATGCGCAATATTTTCTACTCTTCTAATAAAGCTAAAGGCTGTTTATGAAAAACCAATTATCCTAATTACTCATAATATGACTATGTGCTCTGAAGAAGGAAAGAAATTTGAAATAGCTCATTTAGAACAGCACAGAATTGTACTCAGAATTTTAAGTGCCACAAATTTGGAATATAAAAATAAGGCTATGCCAATGCAAATAGAGCCTCCTTAAGTAGGATTGTGGCATATAAGGAACATATATCACTTCCTTCAGTGCTTGGGATTTGATGATAGTAATTTAGTAGGAGGTAGAGTATGGTGCCTCTTAGACATGGGCTCCTATTACCGTGACATTAACTCTGTCTTCAGAAATAATATTGAACTTCAAGTAGGATATAGAATTCATATGGGGAAGCTGAAAGAGCACAGAAGATCAATCTCAGCTCTTATTCTGTCTCCCAATGGGAGTTTTTGTGAAGCTAGTATTTTGGGGATTTGGGAAAAATGACAAAATTGTGCTGGATGACTCCTTGGCCCTTTTTAGCTCTAAAGTTCTGTGGCTTTGTGAGTGAGCAATGAAGGAGTATGGGATACTTCTTTCTCTAATGAAATTATGAGAGCAATTATCAGCTTTTTGTTTAATTTATGTTGCCTGGTAATTATATGGCTTCTCTCAGTATATGTTCACTGAGAAATTCTTTATATTTTTAATCTCTGAACAAAAGAACAAAAAGGTACGTGAAAAATAGGGTTCAGAAATACCATACCCTTCTTGTGATTGATAGCCCTAATAGGTCCAAATGTAATTCAACTAGTAAGAATCATGTTATGTAATTTGTATCTTTTTGTACTATGGGCGGGGCATTCTTATTCCTTGACTTTGAGCCCAGTGAGTTGCAGATTTGATGTAGCAGAGAAGTTATGAAGGGGTTGAAGTTGTACTTGCATCTGGTTGCATCTTTGGCATCATTCTAATGTCTTTCTGAGGCTAGATCACAGATTACAGAAAAAAGAGAGGAGACACCGTGGGCAGAGCTACTTATAGCTGAGTACCACTCCAGATGATCTTCAGATTATATATTAATAAATAATTGCGTTAAACCACTAAACATAAGGACAGTATATATTTTAAAATAAGTTTCAGTGGCTAAATGTTCTATATTGAAATATATCATTAAATTCCTATAGAAACTAAAAATTAAATTGTTAATACCATCCATTGATGAAATTATTAGCACCATCTAATTCTTGCAACATAAAAGAAAAGAAATACAACTGTTTGCATTAGCAATTTGCCAGTCTTACCTGTATGGACACACTGCTGTATGAGCCTCCAATGACTCCTGCAATTAGCAATGGGATGTTCTCTTGAATAGCATATGATCCATCAGGACACATATATTCAGCTTCATCCACTTTAGTCAAAGATGCCCTGACAAACTCCAATGATTGCTCTAATGCATAGGTATCCCTTGAACATGTATCCAAAATGTGAACACCAAGCTTCACTCCTGGTAGCAAGTAATTGTCTTTGTTGATTTCATCAATAGCAAACAACATGGCTTCCAGGCGTTGAATCCCTCGGTCTTCATTGATTCGCCCACACTCTTCAGTTCCGGTGCCTTTTTCATTAATAGGAAATAAGCCCCCTAAAACAAGGTCACCTTCTATTTTAATTTCCCTCCTCATAAAGTTATGATCACCTAGGGAGAGTAAAAATCCCTTTGAAAACAAAGCTAACACAAGAACTTGGAGTCTTGTCAACATCTTCATGAATCCTGTTTCTGTATTCCTTGGAGATAACTCTGGGTGAAGCCAATGTTGCCTGCTAGTCTTCTCCTCTCATTTCCAAGTGGGATCTTTGGCCTGTCCTTCAAATAAGGGAGTATTGGGCTAAAAGAGCCCTTCACCAAATTCCTAAAGAGATAAAAGTCATATGAACAAACCTATTTTTAAAAAACAATAATTATATAGATGTTTCTCAGTAAGACCTTTGAAAGGATCCTGAATTGAACAAACCAACGCTTATAACTTATTTTAGTTGCCTTTTTTGAAATCTTGACTAATGTCTTCCTGTTAAGACTTAACTACCTCAAAGTTTTTATTTTCCTTCTGGGTACATCTCAGATCTAATAACTAACCACCCACCCCCAGTTTCTTAGTCTCCATTTCTGTGCTAGCTTTCCTACATTTGTGGCTTGAACCATCATTTAAATGAGATACAAATTCCAATACTGATTACATGTTGAGTACTTTTAGCCACATGTCTCTTAAAAATCCTCAAAGTCTACATGCAATAAATGTCCCCTCACATCTGATTCTAGGCTCTCAAGACAGAAATCTGCCATTGAGAGAGTTACGGTGACTTCACTTTTTTCAACACTCTTCCAATTAGCCATAAGAGCTGAGGAATCTCCTTGCTCAGCTCCTTTGTAGCCACTGTGTCCTCTGTCATCAGGATGCTGCACCCCTGTCATCATAGCACAGCCATGGCAGTGGCCTCAGTAGAACAGTTACCAGTTCTCAGAACACCTCTTTATGACTTAGGAAAAGAAAACCCCTTCTCAAGTTTAAAATCATTGAATTCAGCTGCATCTGCGAGTGGCTATTTCTTGTAGCCAGCATTAGTCAAGTATTGTTGTGGCCTTACATTTAATTCCTCACAAGGTCTGCAAATGACTGTGGATCTGGGTTTACATAGTGAATTGTAGCATTGGGCAGTGCTAGCATGCTCTCAGATAAATCAGCAAATATGAACAGTCTGAAAAGTATCTCCTGGAAGAAATTTTCTAACACACATATTTCACTGTTGTCTAGTGTGGTCCATTTCCCACCAGTGTGTAAACCTTTCCTGGACTTCAGGTTTAAGAACTGACTTCTTTATTGGAATGCTTCTTGGTGCTCTATGGCCTTGCTCCTGGTGTGTGCTCTAGTCTTACAGCTTCCCATGGCTGTCAGCTTTGTCACACTCCTGCTTTTAAATCTTCCTCTCCAGAAACATTGGCCTATGTGCTTTATAGGGACTAGATGAATATGCATGGCCATGTCTCACTTCTGCTCATACTGCTAGTCCTTGTTAGTGTTCTTATTCTCTTCCTTTCAAAGTACTTAAGACTCAATAGACACTGGATAAACATCACAAGTGTTTTACTTTTTGTTTTATTTTTTTGTTTGTTTCATTTTGTTTTGTTTTTGTATTTTCCTTTCTTAGCCAAATTCCCACATTCTGTGAAGTATGCCTTCTGTAACTTGTTCAAGAAATATTTGCTATTTCTGTTATAATCCACTTTTTTTTTCTTATATGTTCACTAGGGATAAATGATATGAGATAACCTTTAGAATCTTCAAAGTACTAAGAAGGAAAAAAAAAAAAAAAGATCCAGTGAGAAATTCAAGATGGGCTTAGTACAGTACTTACTCCAACATTTCTGACATTTCTCCTTTCATATGATAGCAGTGACCTTTAAAGTCTAGCTTCCATGGGGGGAGGGGAACTTTTTAGAGGAAATAAAAAAATGGAAAAACAAAAGAAACAACAAAAAAGGTCCAGCTTCCTGGAACTTTCACCACATGGGTAAAGGAACAATTGTTTCCTTGAGACAAGGACTTATCTGAGTTTTGCTAAGTTCATTTGTTTAGGTGTGAATTTCTGTGATAATGGCAGCAGCCATTGGAATGCTCACGGTTAGCCCGGATCCTCTGGGTGATCTGCCAAAGGCACCAGGAATTCTTAAGACAATAATTTCTTTTCAAAGTTGATTCCTGAAAAGTGTTTTTTAAATTGTGGTTACATATCAGTGTCTGGTTCCTTTGATCTCATGTACAACTCTCTTTGAAGTGTAAATGCCATCACTGGGAGGCAAAAGACACTGTTCATGATCTCCAATAGTGAAGACACAGGAATTGCTCTGTAAAATCACACTTTTATTTGCTTAATGAGAGAGAATAATTAATTCAAAGAAGGCTTACCTACATCTTTAAAAAAATACTGACAGCGTTTGAATGTGAAGGAAGGGAGTTTGACACTGACTCCTGTAAGAAGAAAGATGACCTCATAGTCCACTGAAAGCTTAATTGCCTCTTGAGAAAGTGCTCTGAGCAAAAAGACATCTCAGGGGAATCATCACGTGACTTTTAAAGGTGACAGCACATACGAGCATGGTTGCTTGACAGGCAGGGACTGTGTGTGTCTGTGCTAGTTTTGTGTATCTAGGATTTGATATGCTGTCTACATTCCAGAAGATATCCAATAAATGTTTTGTAAAGAGTTTCATACATCCATGACAATTATATTTACAAATAAACTATACTCTTTTAATTTACAAAAGGCAAAAAAAAAAGGCTTAAAATGCATGGTCTTAACCCCATTAACTGTCTAATTGTCTTGGTGCTCTTCCCCCTTTGCATACTTCTATGGTAAGACTACAACCAGCTGATGCAAATAAGGGAAAGTTTGAGAATTTTTACAGGTTGGGAATTCCTAGTTTGAAAATATGAAGTGCTACTACAATACCTGTTACTTGAGTACTAATACAACACATTAAAAATTATACTTCTAAGTACAAGTAACTGGGTACAGCCCAAACATATAAACATTAATTAAAATATCACCTCAAGAAATAAATATAATGTATATATAAAGCACAAATGAGCTTCATGTTTAGATTTGGGTTCTACCATTAAAATATTTCACTGTGAGTCTGTAAATATTCTAAAATTTCCCCAAGAATCTGAAATCTAAAATAATTCTGCTCTTTAACATTTCCAGAATGGTTTGGATTTAATATTACAATGGTTTGGATTCCTATGAAACCATCAATGGACCTACATGTAATACTAGGTTTTTAGGCCAACAGAAGCATGTGTATTACCTTATTTCAAAGCTTCAAAGATTTATTGACTCAGGTCAAGTATTTATTCAAGTATTTATTGAACATTTATGTATATGTACTAAGTCATGAGTCAGACACCTAGAATATATTATTTAATTGCAAAGTAAATAATGTCTTGACTATCAAGTAACATTATTAATTCTTACAAGTAAGCTTGTACATGTCAAAAGTAACAGAAAAGAACTTTTTTGTCAAGTAGCTCCATCATTTAAAAAAAATCTTGGTGATAGGAATGTCATGAGTGGCATTAGTGTGGGCATTATCATTATTAAGTACTAGACCACAAAGACGACTCACTTATGCTGTATGTACTATATAAATTGAAATCTTTTACAAACGGACTAATAATTTTATGCAATTTTATTTAGGCCATATGACATAGGCTTCTTTAAGTAATATATAATGTAGTCTAAAACAATTACAATTTAACAATCAATTAAAGTAATGCTTAAATCCACTCTCTTAGTATTTTCTTATTTACCTTTTCCCTAAAGTAGAGTTTATAACAATGAAGACGGTAGAGCTATGTATAAACACTTAGCCTTAAAAATGGAAAGATAGAGGAAATTAAAAATTAACATTGAAAAATATGTGAACATGCTTAATTCAGTACAAATGTTTATATCTGTGTAACAGTTTATCAGATTGTAGGAAAGGCAGCAACTACTTCTCAGGTTCTATTTATTACAAATCAGAAAGCAGCTGAGTCCTTAGACAAACAGGTTCCCTGCTCTGCCACATTCATATGAAGCTGGGGGATGCAGCTTTACTAAGTTCTCTATTCAGGGATGATGTATCAACTATAAACAAGAATATGTAGGCCTCTCTGTAGGCAGCCTGCTCTGTAATGTTTTATTAATCACTGCATTAATGGAATCTCAGAGGTTTGCTATGAATATAACCTCTGGAATATGTGGGCAGAAAGCACCTGTGTACTCTGTGTATGCTAATATGTATTTTTCTTTCTCCCCCGGCTTTGCCTGGGGAGTTGATGTGAGAACTGAAAACCACCTTGACTCAATGAATATATAGTATATCTGTGAGGAAGAAGAGGGTTTATCTGGGAGGTGTAATGCCTAAAACCAAGCTTACTTTTCTCCCAGAGGGGAAAGAAACCCCTATGTTATCAATGGATTTCAAAGAGTGTCTGCCCAACAAGACTGAAAACGTTAAGGTTGGCCTAGAATGCTCAATTTGATTGTTGTAAGCTTTCAGATGCTTTATAGGCAACAAAAGACAAGGCTCTTGTTTGTTCTTAGACTTGATGTATATCTTGTTGAAGTAAGAAAGATGAGTAATAACTCAGAGGTCTTTGAGAAGCTTTTATGATTTGATATGAACTGTTCCCCACAGACTCATTGTGAGGTGCTTAATAGTCAGAGAAATAGGCAGATGGACTGTTGGGAAGTATTTGAATTTTGGAGGTTCTGACGTGATCAATAGATAAATGCTTTGATGAAGTCATAATATGATGACATACTTGGAGGTGGTGACACTAGTAGAAGGTAGAATCTGATGGGAAGAAGTTGGTCCCTGGGGCATCTTGTTGAAGGTTGACTTGCCCTTCTTGTCTGTCTTCCTCTTAGTATATTACTGGCTATTAGATAATCCAATAAGCCATTGGACAAGCACCCTACCACATTTGGTCCATCAGGATGCTTGTCCCTCAGCATATATGGATTTGGTGGCACCAGAGACCAGTGACCATGGATTGAGATCTCTGAGACTCTGAACCAAAATAACCTTTCCCCCCTTAGTTGTTTTGCTTGGTACTTCAGTCACAGCATCTAAAAGTAAACACAAAGCTATTACAAATGCCTGACTATTTAAAGAACCTGGTTTTGAGAAGGTCTAAATCAGTGGTTCTCAATCTTTCTAATGCTTTATTAGGGATCCTCATGTGTGGTAACTCCTGTTGTGGGATAATGCTCTTGTACATTGTAAAGATTTATCACTTGTATTGGTTTAATAGTTGTTCATTGGTTAGTAGCCAGGCAGGAAGTATAGGTGGGGCAACCAGACTTGGAGAATTCTGGGAAGAAGAGAAGAAGAGAAGCAGATACCAGACAGACTGACACAGAGGAAGCAAGATGAGAAATGCTGAACTGAGCAAAGGAGCCAGACGATGTGGCTAAAGATAGATAATAGTCATGGGTTAATTTAAATGTAAAACCTAGGTAGTAATATGCCTGGACCACTGGCCAGCAGTTACTATAATATTAAGCAACTACAAGCTTTAAAGTAGAAGTGGGTGGAGAATCAGAAGGCAGGCAGGTAGGAAAGGGTGGAGTTAGTCACACTCAATCCGATCCGTCTCCCTAAAAAAAAGCATGTAAAAATACAAGGGAGCCACGGGCTGTGGGCCACGTAATAAAAAATTAATAAAAATAGATTAAATTAAAATAAAAAGCTAACTAATAATATACTTAAGACATGAGCCAAACAGTTTAAAAAATATAAGCATATAACTAATTTCTTTGGGGGGCAAAAGCCACGGCACACAAACCAAATTCCAACCGCCGCCGCGGGGCCACGCCAAATACAAACCTCCCAAACCCAAAACGAGCCAAAAAAAACTTACTACAACTTACAAGACCTTGGGTAGGAGAGATTTGTCCGAACCTCAGGCCCAGGCAGGACAGAAAAACTTCTGATTACAAACTGTCAGCCATAAAATTTTTTCTTCGCTACTGCATTAATCTGCTACTGTTATGAATAATAATGTAAATATTTTTGGAGTTTGCCAAAAGGATTATGGCCGACAGGTTGAAAACCAGTAGTCTAAACTGTCTGTCTTGTTGTCTTATGATAGTTGTAAGGATTCTCTCATGAAGTATGTTCCCAAATATTCTCTGCCAGGTTTGTCTTGAGGATTTTGTATTGTTTGGTTTATTTGAATAGTTTATTGATTTTGAAGACGTGTATGTGTATATGTGTGAAGGTGTGCATGTGAATGTTTGAAGTCTAAGCCCAGTGTCTTTCTCTTTTCTTCTCTACTGTGTTTACTAAGGCAGAGTTTCTCACGGAACAATGGTTTGCTGTGTGACTATGCTTTTGCACACTGTAAATATTTGTCACTATAACATTGGTTTAATAAAGTGCTGATTGGCCAGAAGCTAGACAGGAAGTTGAGGCAGAACAACCAGAATAGAAGAATTCTGGGAATCAGAAGAGCAGAGCAGGAGAAGCCTGCCAAATGAAGAGGAAGGAAGATGAGAATGCTGCATTGGAAAAAGGTACCAATCCATGCAGCTAAATGTGTATAAGAAATATGGGTTAATATAAAGTACAAGACTAAGATAGTAACATGCCCAAGCCATAGGCCAAACAGCTTGTAAAATATAAGATTTTGTGTGTTAATTTGGGAACAATTGGCTACAGGACCTTAGGGTTATGCAGGACAGAGAAACTTTGGACTACAACGTCCAGTTAGTCTAGCAATTCGGGGTATCCCAGGAGTCTCTGCCTAACACAATGACTCAAATTTTCATCTGGGTTCTAGGATAGTAAATTCTGCTTCTCATGCTTATATAGCAAGTGCTTTATCTACCAAGATACCCCACCAGGGCCAAATAATTTGAAGTTAAGAGTTGTTTTGTTCTCTTTCCCCATTAGAGTGTGAACAACTATCTATCACTAAGGGACAATGCACTGGGTACTGCTGTACATTTTATTATATCTTAACACAGTTATCAAATATTTGTTAAATAAATTCCAAGTAGTATCTATATGTCTGACAGACAGGTCAGGAGATTGGAACAATTCTCGAATTCCATATAGAGGGTGAAAAAGATAAATAAAAGATTGAAATTCAACTACAGAAATGTCTCAAATAGTTCTGATATGATTATATTTTATGTTAAGAAGTTGTTTAATGTTTAAATTTTAAATACATTAGATGTAGAAAAGTTGAGATCTTATGAAACCAGAGAAGAACCCGAATCACTCATCTGGCAGACATAAGGAGAAATGCTCCTGACACAGACTAGGTGGAACAGAAGAGCCCAGGTAGGGTTCGCAGTTGGTATAAGAGCTCTCTTCACTCAAAATTCTCAAAGTCAAGACTGTTTGCAATCCCACAATGAATACAAAGAGTTAAGTAACCAAAACTTAGGTTGAATAATATAAATTAGTTTAGGAGAGCTTCTTCAGTGAGCCTGACTCATTTCTACAGAAACTAAAAGTGTCTGAGAGCCCTAGATGACCAGCCTGAAACTTCATAACAGAGACACTACTGGCTTTAGAACGAGAAAAGACCACTTTTTATTAACCTTATGTCAAAAGGATTTTTTTAAATGACACAGTATTATTTATCTTTTTATAAAGTGAGTCTTCGGGGCTGGAGAGATGGCTCAGCGGTTAAGAGCACCATCTGCTCTTCCAGAGGACCCGGGTTCAATTCCCAGCACCCACGTGGCAGCTAACAACTGTCTGTAGTTCCAGTTCCAGGCAAACACCAAGGCAAATAAATAAATAAATAAAGTTAAAAGAAAATAAAGTGAGTCTTCTTATGAGGTAACATTGGGATTTCCAATTGTACCAAATATTGACTCCTATGGGTGATTTCTCGTAATTTACTTCCAATCAATAATATTGTCTTAGTTGGGTCATTCAATTGAGAATAGATGGAAAATTCATTTGCTTTTCTTCAAAGTAAATTTTCATTTCCAAACACCAAACTGTATTGTATATGCCCTTCCCCGTGTGTGTGTATGTGTGTGTGTGTGTGTGTGTGAGAGAGAGAGAGAGAGAGAGAGAACATGTGTGTGTGTGTGAGAGTGTGTGTACATGTATGTGTTTGAATATGTTTGTGTACAATTCAAGGCTTCTATGTTGGGGTTATTCTAGACTCCTTGTACTCAATCTTTATTTTTGTCATGTTAAGAGCTGGTAAGCCTGAAAGAAGCTTCAGTTTTCTGTCATGAACACCAGGCCTAGAACACAGCTCACTAGAAACTTCCCTTCTATGTCTGCACTAAATAGTGAAGGGGCTGAAATATAGGAAAATAATTTTTTGGACTTTTTACTGTGGGCACCATGATCTTAGAGATTGTGCTAATAATGTACATGCTCCTTTCCCAGCAGAATTCAGGTTGCTAAACAGTTAGTAACTCTTACTAATTTGGGCAAGAAAGAATAATATCTATTGCTGGGAGAAGAGAATAAGACACTTCACTACACACACACACACACACACACACACACACACACACAAGGAGGGAGTATGTAGCTCTTAAATGTTTTTTAAGTCTCATCTCTCCCCAGTGAGAGATGTTGACTTAAATGTCTGAATGTGACTTGTTTGTGACCATGAAATAATGACTAAATACTAGGCTTGTCTTTTTGCTAAAAGTTAGTATACAAATAAAAGCTGAATTAAGTAAAATATGGCCTTTTGAGGAGAAACTACAATAGCTAAACCCCAGAGTCACTCTCAGGACTCTGTGTGAGGCTCTCACAATTTTGCCATGCAATACTGGCAATCTTACTGAAATGAAAAGACCAGATGTGTTGGGAGGGGGAAGAGACCTTGAATAAGGATATACAGGGATGAAAAAAAAAATTCAGAGGGAAAGATGAACACAAAGAAAATATAGGTGTAGCAATCTTATTTGTATTTCTTCCCTTGATAAGCCATGCCTATCATTCTTATCCTCTGTATAGTTATTGTTAACTCTTCCACATTTTAAATTCTTTTT